>WHUX01000641.1:0-15919 GCA_015179025.1 Terfezia claveryi
AATTCGAATTCCTAGAAGCCAATGTAAGTTACCATATCAGTTAACTTAAACTCTCGTTTGAGTGACTGTTTGGTAGACTTCATAATGGCTGAGTCTTTATCCGAATAAAGTAATAATGTCGACATAAAGGGGAGTATGATTGTGCCAGACTTATGGACGAAAGACGCAGGGGTCAAAGGCACAAGCAGAGAAACCTATTGTCAGGAGGAAAGATGTTAATCGTCCATACCACTGACGAGGAGACTGCTTTAATCCATAAATGGATCGGTTAAGTTTAGCATACATGCCGTCAATCCGGGTGCCTTCCGGAGTTGCATGTAGATAATTTCATTCAAAGAGCCGTAAAGGAAGGCTGCTTTGATATCCATTTGTTGAGGTTCCTATTGGAAGTGGCAGATAAAGTGATAAGGAGGTGAGAGAGTCGTATCGGACAACAGGAGAAAGATTTCATCAAAGTCTGTGCCGGGTTGTTGAGAGAAACCTTGAGCAACTAGACGAGCCTTGTACCGATCGATATTCCATTAGCATCTCGCTTAATCTTAAATACCCACTTGCTTCCAATAATATTCCTATCTCTGTGTAACCACTTTCCAAACATCTTGATCCTTCATAGCTTCCAACTCATCGTTCATAGCCTTTCTCCATTTTTCTTCATCAGGTGAATTAACAGCCTGTTTAAAGTTCGAGGTTCATCACCATGTTGTAAGACTAAAGCGATCAATACTTTATCTTCTTCATTATCCTCATCAAAGACTTCAGGGGGTCTTCGATTAATCTAGATCGACTATCAAACTGTATCTTTGTACTGATTATAGGGACAATGGGAGCTTGTGCAGTTCCGAATTTATTGGCTTAAAAACAGCTCGACCTGCCTTAGTATGGTTGTAGGTCTAACTATTTTTCTGCTAACGATTCGGGTAAAGTTTCCATTATTGGAGTCATCGGTAAAGATTGTCGAAGGTCTTGAGGAAGTGAAGTAAGTGGTGAATATTCATCTCGATTTTGAGGTGGAGGAGGTAAGTGAACTTGTGGAGTTGGTTTGGTTATAGGTCCAGGAGCTGGTAGAGAAGAAGATAACGTTGCAGTTGATGTTGGAGAAATAGGTAGTGAGAAAGTAATTATATCTAATGTTATTTTAGTTAGATGGGAAAGAGTCATACTAGGGAACTATACTTTATGAAAGAGCAGGTATCCCTTAAAATACTATTCTTCTGCTTGTTTTGGATTTCATGTACACTATTGTTGCCAGAGATATTTGTTTGGGAATTTTGAGCTAGTGTATAGAATTACTTCAAGTAGAGAAGTAAAAGAAGAAGCAGTATTCATAGTTTATAACTATAATGAATTAGTCGAGTTAGATGTAGGTAGAGGTACTCCTTTTGGATTTGTACTCGGTCTGAAAGAGATATCTTGTACTTAAACTGTATATATCTGCTTTCTAGAAGGTACATGGACCTTATAAATAGCTGTGCTATTAGTGTAACCAATGAATATATCTTTCTCAGCCCATGGTAGGAGTTTAGTGCCTATAGGTCATCGTTCCTCAGGTATGTGTATATAACATTCCTTACTGAAGGGTTGAAGGTGAGAGATGGTAGGTTTATTGCCGTGAAAGACCTCATAGGGAGTCTTCCCTTTGATATCACTATAAGGTGACTAATTTTAGAGATAGGTTGAAGTTGAGCATACTTCAGCCCAGAATCTTTTGTTCATATTCATCAACATAGCCCTCATTTATTCTGTATTGTTCAGTTGAAGTATTCAGCTATACCATTAAATTCATGAGAGTAAGGGGGCATAAGTTCATGTACGATGCCTTTTGACTTAAAGCACTATTCAAGATCTTTGTTAATATACTATCCACCATTATTAGTATAGAACTATTTAATATAGTATAATGTTTGCTTTCAACTAAGATAACAAAGGCTTGAATTGATTTAGTTGAGTTGTATTTCTGTTTAAGGAAGTAGACCTAAGAAGTATGAGAGTAGTTATTAATAAGGGTAATAAAGTTGCTTGCTCTACCAAAAGAGGGTGTAAGGAGTTTACTACTAAGATTTGAATAAATAAGTTCGAAAATGTTGGAGGCATAAGATATTAAAGACTTAGGGACAGAGTGAGTAGATTTGGTGAGTATGTATGGCTTGTAATGATAATTATTAGGGGGTGTTGGGAGAATATCACTATTAGAGTAGAGTTCTTTATACTTGAGGATAGTAATGGCTTAATGACCAAATGACTGATAGGAGTAATCGATTATTTTTTGAGAGGAGGAGACTAATGCCTTTTTATTTGACTCAATAATAAACAGGAGACTTCCAACAAATTCTACTATAAATAATATGGAATTATTGCCTTTCTTCATAACATAAAACCCAGAGTCCATAGAGAAAGTGGAAAGATAAGATCAAATAGTATTCCAAGAAAACAGTGAGTGACCAAGAGAAGGAATATATAGAACATTGACAAGATGAACAGTGGAAGTAGAGCTGTTAAGGAGTAGACAGTTAAGAAGAACTGTCCCTTTTCCTTTAGCTTCAAGGAGATTATTGCCAGCTCCTTCTACAGTTCTACTATCCTTTGAAAAGTTCTTGAAGTATCCTATATTGTTGGTCATATAAGTACTATACGCTGTATCGAATTTCCAGATGGTTTTTCATGATGGGTTACTAATGCTGAGAGCCTCGTCTTTGGAGCTACCAGAGCTGCCAATGATAAGTACCTGTTCCTTCTTATCTTCTTTCTTTTATCCTTCTTCTTATCCTATTTTGACTTCTTTAACTTTTGGCATTTTTGCCATATGTAACCAGTATATTTACTGAGTTGATACTTCTTGCAATAGGTGTATTTTACATCAGAGTACTTATTTCATTGTTGTGATTGCTGTGGTTGAGGCTTGCCTTTCTTCTTGAAGGAGGTAGAGAGAGCAGTATTCTATTTTTAATTTTGGAACCAATAGAGAGAAGACGTTGTTTTACATCAGCATAGGTAAGGTTGGACTTGGTTAAGAAATTGTCAACTATATTAGAGTAATGCTCAATAAGGAAGGAGAGGAGGATATCCCTTTTGGCTTCGTCTTTGTCAAAGAAAGTATAGAGGGATTTACAATATTCATCTGATGAGCCAGTGAGAGAGTAAAGTCGAGACTACTCAATCTCATATTGCTCAATGAAATTAGAAAAGGAGGTAGTAGAAGTGTAGGTTGTAGTTAAGCTGAAGAGTGTATATAGTTGATATACAAAAGAGAATGGAGTATCATGATAATACTAGTTTTTGAGATGAGTCCAGATTTCATATAGTGAATTAAACTTAGAGACAACCTTTAGTATAGGTTTGCTGATAACCTGTCTTCGCATGAAGATAGCTTGATTTTCTATAGTTGTGAAGAGTTCTTTCTCTTTTTGTGTCATATCTGTCACAGGTTTAAGTCCTTCAATAATAAGTTCTTTATAATCTATGCCTCTTATAATTATTTAGATAGTATTAGCCTGTCACAACCATATACTCAGTTGTCCTCACCATCACCTGCAATCATAGGTGATGGGTTATTGTCATTGTTGTCTTTGTCATTACCTGCGATCACAGGTGATGGGTCATCGTTATTGTTGCCTTCCATATCACTTGCGACACAGGTAATGGATTATTGTTATTGTTGTCTTCATCATTACCTGCAATTGTAGGTGATAGATCATCATTATTGTTGCCCTCGGTATCACCTGCAATATAGGTGATGCATTATTGTTATCGTTACCTTCCTTGGCTTCTCAGATAGGAATCTTGGAAAGCTTATTTCTCTCATGCCCTGAGAGAGTTATGTATATATAGATCCTGTACTACCTCGTACTGTTGTTGGATCCCCATCCAATATCTTGTATACCCAATATATGACCTTGTTTCTCCCAGTGCTTGTGCACCTCCTTTGTACACATCCTTGTCTTGTACAAACAACTCTATAGCACAGCTGCCTCCCTTGATATATGCAGTAACTGCCTCCACGTATCTCATGTCCCATGCCCTCTGCCTCTCTTGTTTCTTGCCTTTACCTTCCATCTCAGCCTTCCCCTAGTCATATACGTAGTGTTCCTATGTGTGTGTTATTTTAGCCTTATCCTTACCCTGGCGTACTCCTTAGTTGCCTTGCCCCCAGAGCCCTCGTCATATAGTCCAGTCTTCATAGTTGTCTTTGCTGGTAAGTGACTCAATGTTGTCGAGTTTGATAGGAATAGGCTTGAAGTCTTTCAGTAGTCAGAAGGTAGAGGGTACAGCTTTTCCTTTACTGCCAGAACCAGGTCCTGAAACAGATGCTATTGTATAGATATATGTAGGAGGGAAGGTGAATGCGAGAAAGTTATTGAGTTGTCCTGAGTTATTTTGGGCTCATAACCTATTAAAAGGTTACTGTGAGCGGAGGTATCGTGGTAGTAATTATGGAGGTAATAGCAGTGGACAGTAGTACTGGTAAGCAGAGAGTATGAGCAAGCAAAAGTACAAGAGAACTGATAGTAAAACTATATTAATAGTAGACAGTCTTATTGAGTCTAATCGAGAGTATATAGAACTAACACAAGAGTAGGAAAGCTCATATATATAGTACAAGTTGAGGTTAAAGATCTAGTAAGAAAGTCTAAGTTACATAACTTAAGAATAAATATCATGCTGTGTAAATAAAGAAATACATAGAGGTATGTGACTGAGACAGTAATATAAGTTAATAAATATAACAGAAAGTCATAGAAGAGATGATCATTAAGTATGACAACTGAGACAAGTAAGCAGTAACTTAGGTAGTAAAGTAGTATCATGCAATGATAATAGATACTAAGTTAGGAAAGTAAGTAAAATAATAGGAATATATAATGATATGTAAACACATGAAAAAGAAATAATATATAAGTCTTTAATTAGGTAGAATGTGTCCATATTGCATATTAGCATAATATGGAAGTAATCATGAAAAAGAACAATGTATTGTATAGAAATCTTAACTATATTGAAAGGAAATAATTATTTTCAATAGTAGACTCCTATGACTCTATATCGTCTAATTCTGAAAATGAGCTATACTTAATTAAGTTTAGGAGAAAAAAGCCAAAGGTTTGGCCCTAGACTGATTATGACTTTAAGTATACAAAAGCTAGATGCCAGAAGAAGATGGATTAGTTTAAAGGACAGCTTGTAGAATATAAGAGATATTACTAGGTATTTATGGGACCCAACAAGAACGAAATCCTAGATTTGAACTATAAAGATGGCTTCAGCTAGCTTAAGTAGTAAAATATATAGCATAAAAAGTCTTATGTGAGGATATATGCTCTAGTACATACAGCAGCCAGGGTATTTAAGCATTCCAATGATGAGAAAGCTACAGAAGGGCTTGTAATAGCCACATTCAGAAGCCTACCTTAGGAGAGGGAGTTTAATAAGTAGTTTTACTCTTATAGAGAAGAGTAAGAGGTAAAGGTAGATATAAAGCTAAAGGTAGAGGCAGATGAAAAGATAGAGGCAGAGGTAGAAGGAGAGCTAGAAGTAAAAGAGGAGCAGCTAGAGGCAAAGCCTGAATTGGAAAATAATTCCTTAGGGGATAACAATGTTGACAATAATTCTATTTAGAAGTAGACAGTTGACATTTAATTTGGTTATTGGCTATTTGGTAGCATAGGTATAAGATGCATGTATAGCTTATTTTAAGGTTCATAGTACAGAATGAATATATTTTAGTCTTATAAATAGGTTACACATGCCCTAAGGTCCTGATAATGGCTTAGATAGAGCTACTTTGTAGAGCTAAAGAGGTTAGTCTGGGTTGATATATATAATAAGGTTACCAGAAATTATGGTTAAAGATAATTATTTAGTAATTCTTGTAGTCTAGTTGTAAATTGTTCAGATAGTAAGAAGTTGGTAAGGCCTAAGGATCTGATTAGTGTCACCAATCGTCTAATAAGGCCTTTACAAGAGGCTTGTGCCAACCAGACTAGATAAGGGGGTCTATAACGAGGGTTTAATCGAGACTAGTCTGTAATATATAATTGAGAGCCAGAACAGGTTCAGTAAGATTGATCATCTCATACTATTCACATGATTCATTCTAAATATCAATGCAATACAATATAGAGGTGCAAAAAGTGGGTATATAGAATGGAGTGCCATATATTCAAGCAAAAAAGCATATAAAGGCTATCTGATAATATTTTACTCTACTAAACTATTCTCTTCTGTCTACTTACTATCATTACTGCTATGTACTACTATTACTGCTACCTACTGCTACCTATAACTGATCAGTTATATCTAATGTATTATGTGGCTAAACTTACTGGGCCAACCCTTAACTATAGAAAACCCTCTACAATGCACCTAACATGTAGGACGTTCAATAGTAGCCTGAGATAGAAGATTAGAGACCAGCTATATAAGCTAGAGGGTAATAAATGCCTACAGTTCCAAGAAGCCTTATAGGTTAGTTGGAATTATTAAAAAGTTTATTTATGATTGACCAGAAGCTGATACAATTGAAAAGCAGAATGAGAGTACTACAATAGAGGATGGTAAAAAAATTATTGAAATATCATATATGAGTATAAGTAAGAAGAAGAAGCAGGAAACTTTGGAAATAGCTTAGATTCAAATATAGAGGAGGTAAAATGACTAGTTAATAGTAGTAAAAAGACTTATTTATTTGCAGCAATTCTCTACAAGCTGCAAGACCTGTATTATATAGCCCAAAACTGGGTTATGGACTACACATTTTTTAAGCAGCTATTTAAGAATGTATTAGATGTTCTCTACTTAATTGACGAAGTTTGGGAATAGGCCTAAGATTACGAAAAGAGCTACTTGAGGCAAACTAAGGCCTATAGTGCATTGGTAGGTAGTTCATAACCTTGCTGCATCTGATTAATAATAAAAATTAGCTGAAGAGTATACATTTACAGCATAGCTCTTATATCATACATGAGTACTGCCCAAAAATCTGACAGTTATACAGACAAGATTATCAGAGTAAAGAGGAGGTAGCGAAGAAGGTGGACTGGTTGTTACATAAAGATCGATTTATTTATAGGAAAGAACAATAGGAGGTTAGTATATTTCTGAAATTAGGTAATGGACTCTAATGGACTAGGAATAGAGAATAGGCTACTGATTTTGAGATACTCAAATTGTAATAGTTATCTATGAATATTTCTTTTGGCAGGTTAAGATAAGAGGGAAAAGAAATAGCAAATTCTTCAACTATATCAATCCCATCTTTATTTGTTTAGTGGTAGCTGCAATATAGAATTACTTGAAAGAGTTAAAAACTGGGGAAGCCATTGAGGCTATTGACTTCAAGTTCGAAATAGCAGCAAGTAAGTGTAAATTCTAATATCAAAAGTAGGAATACTGACCTACTATAGCTTCATTCTATTGACTTCAAAATACTTGGGGACTATATGATAAGAAGGTTAGAATGCTCATATTGGCTAATATTAAGACAACTTGAGAACCCACATTGGGAGGTTTGACAAGAAAGCCAAAGTGGAGGTAAGTGACCCATATGCTGTGATGGAGAATAAGGAAGAGTAGGGAAAAGTTTGATTTTTTGAGTTTTTTTTAGTTTTTTTATTATTTTATTTTTATTATTTACTTTATGGGTTTTCATTTGTCAAGGGATTTAGTTAGTTAAATGAATGGCATTGTTTTTGGTGATTTGCTTGTTAATGCTGACACCTGAACAGACTTTGTTCAAGTGTCAAATTAAAGAGGCTGATATGCTAGAAAAGCAAGAAATTTGACAGTCGAACAGAGTTGTTCAGGTGTCAAATAAGGTGAAGATTTGACAGTCGAACAGAGTTGTTCGAGTATCGAATAAGCAAGAGATTTGACAGTCGAACAGAGTTGTTCGGGTGTCAAATAAGCAAAAGATTTGACAGTCGAATAGAGTTGTTCGGGTGTCGAATAAACAAGAGATTTGACAGTCGAACAGAGTTGTTTAGATGTTGAATAAGGGAAAGGTGAAGAAATGACAGTCGAACAAGCTTGTTTGGGTGTCAAAAGAGATGGGTGTCAGTATAATAGTTAGTTCGAGGCAGAATTACACAGAAGTTAGTCTTGTTGGTTGATAATGATATTATTGTGACCGAAAGCAGAAGGATACAGTCGTTATAGTATTTTTTATAGAAAAACTCAAAGGCGGTAATAAGAGTGATTTTGTGATATATGATTCTACTTTTGTGATCTCTCTATCTTTTCTTCTTTTCTAAGTTAGCAATACTATTGAAGCTCTCACCTGGTCCTTCAGTGCATATTCTTCCGTTAGGAACGAAGTGCCTTCATAATGCAGTAGTGAAAGGGGAATCATATATCTCTGAACTATAGGAGGAGTTAAAGAATACCATGGTAGTACAAAACATAGCAGGATCGGATGCTATGGATAAAGAAATCAAAAGGAAGAGTGCTATAAGTACGGAAGAGGTTATTGAGAACATCTATAAAAAGGAGGTAGTTAATGCAAGGGGAGCCAAACTGACATAGATGAACCTATAAAAGTCAAGAACGATGAAAACTATTAGGAATCGCAGCTAGCCTTCTAGAAACTTAGTTAAAATAGACTTTAGAGGGTCTAATATAGGCTGAGTAAAGGATGGTAAAAGTTTAGAGGCTTATCTTACTAGTTGGGATATATTTTCTACTTTATTTTCTTGTTTTTTAATTGACTTATCTCCGTTTCTTGAGTAATTGTTTTTTCTACTCTGTTCTTTATTATTCTATTCTCTTATCTCTATGTTTTGAGTGATTGTATTTCTTAGATAGTTTGGTTTAATAGTATGGATTGATGATTTATTTTTCCTATATACATTGGCTACATAATTGTAATTCATATTAATTTTATTGGTGAGAATGAATTTAGGGTAAGAAGTATCTGATAGAGTGGTTTAATGCAGAAATTTAATCTTTCGTATAAATATCTACCTATATTATAGTGATTTGGAAAAGAAGAAACAATTATATACTTGTTAAAAACAGAAGCACCTATATACTATCTAATATAGCTGGAGTACGATAGCAATTAACAAGCAAGGGAGGGCAGCCTACCAACATACTTACATCATGATTGTGACATGGAAGGAGACAAACAATAGAGTATGTGTTGCAAATAGAAGTGCCTCTATTATATCCAATAAGAGTGAGGAACATATGACAGCAAGTTACAGGTAAATATGAGCAGCCTAGAAACATACCTATATCATAGATGTGATATGGAAGGAGACAAATAATAGAGTATGCATTGCAAACAGAAGCACCTGATTCGTATCCAATAAGGGTAAAAAACATGCAATAGCAAGTTATAAGTAAGGGAGTATTATATATGAATAGTAACAGAGATTGAATTATATTGTCACCATGGAAGTTGGAAGAACAGACATTACAAAGGCAAATAAGTAGATACAAACAATAGTAGTAAAAGAATCATATGAAGTAACATTAGGAGAGAGAGCACTCAGTAGCGTACTTAGAAAGTATCAAGCAGCATTGATAATGATAGGATAAGTAGAGAATAATGAGTAATATTACTGAAGTTAGGAGAAAGGTGAGCAACGTTGGTAGGTGGGTACAAAGTGGCTGATTGCAAATCTAGCAAGTATGAAGTAAAAATGAGTTGTAAACAAGAGTGTCATGATAATAGCATTACAAGCAAGAGATCATGTGGTAATGTGCAGTTTTGAAAACTGGCATTATATGTATAGCATACACACAATACAAGCTAAAATCTTTCTGATATTAGTAGATTTCTTATATATTCAGGAGTTTTTACTTAGTATATAGGACATCTGCTTTAAGCAAGTTTCTCATATATTCAGGAGTTTTTACTTAGTACATAGGATATTTGCTCTAAGCGAGTTTTTTATGTATTCAGCTGTTTTTGCTCAGTATATAGGACCCTTACCTTAAGTGAGTTTCTTATATATTTAGCTGTCTTTGTAATGGAAAACGTTTTATTGATTATATAATTACTTATATACTTTTGTATTTCCTATATTACTACTATATTATGTAACTAAGCCTCTCGGTTGAAGGACTAGCCTTCTACCATTTCTTACTATATTATAAGTATCCATAGCATATGGAATTTGCCATGGAAAATTCCATGGAACTTGCCATATGAGTACACTCTTAGTATGGCCGCATGACCTTTATTTTTAAATGTGTAAGTCACTACTATGGCCACATGACCTTTATTCCAGCCATATGACTCATTACTATGACTATATGATATCTTTTGTATAGCATACTACCTCTTAGTGTACCACCCTTTATTGTATTTATTTCCTTAGTTATCAAATCTCAGAGGAGTACAAATAGGTGCTGGATTCCTTCTGGAATCCATCAGAGAGAGAACAAGCAAGCAGCACACAGTAGTAAGCAAGCCTATATACTGATAAGATCAAGATCATATAGTATAAATAGTATAAATCATATAAGATATATTACACTAGTTAATTCCTGTTTCCTTTAGAAATGTTCCACATAGTAATCTCCCTACCCTTCTGATGTCATATCTCAGCAGAACTAAAATACACAAATATCCATACCTACAGATATAGATTGTATAAATGGTACTGAATAAATACTATCTAGTAGCATTCATTACATTTTTTTTAACTTACTTACCTAATCTTTACTTTAAATCCAAGGCCTGATCAACCTTTGGATACTTTATTACACTTAAACAAGTATATATAATTCGACATATATATCTATAAACATGAACATACATATATAAAACAATATCAATATTCAACTAGCTAGTAAATCATCCAACACTAAGGTATCAGACTCTCAACTACAGTACATTAATAAAAGACTTAGAAAGCAAGCTAAGTAGAGCTCTAATAGGGTATAGTACCTCATATTAAATAATCCTACCCTTATTTACAACACTTTTCTCAATAAGATCAACAAACTATCTTGCACTCTTAGCAATCACTATTACAGTTGTACTTGTAGTACTAGTATATCATGGAAAAACTGGTCCTCTAGATCCCAGGAATAATTGGTCTAAACAACCAAGTATTACTATCACAAGGCTCAAATCTTGCTACCTCTACTACAGCCATTTCCTCTAGAAAAGAATTACCTTTATTAGAACCTTCTTTAGGCCCAAATATTTCTACCAAGACCTCTGCACCTCCAATGTCTACCTTAATATACCAATCAGAAAAAGTAACACTCTTGTCGGAAGAACTAGAACTAGATTCTTACCTAGTAGATGAAGAAAAACTAGGACTATAAGACACATTAGGATCCTGACATCCTACCTCACTAATCGAGTAACTCACTGAGCTAACTGAACTATCAGTGAATGAAGATGAAAAGGATTATTAGCCACCACACCATTAGCATAGTAAGGTGCTAAGAGAAAAAGCAACTCAATGATTGTATCATATAACTAGCTCCATTTAGTTGTAGACAGATAATGAAATCAGACATTAATAGTCTCTGAACTTAGTAAGAAGACTGAGAGGTAGAGGCGGTTAACTATGTTACTTAAAGAGATTAAGAAATTAGTACAAGATACTTCCAGAAAATCAAGATTTATAGTTCCTAATATAGAAGGGGAAATAAATCTGCCTATGGATATAGAAATAGGAGAACCAGAGGGAATAAGAAGCAAACTATATTTTAGTATAGTATTGTCTCTCACATCTGCAGAATTTTAGGATAGACATTTTTCAACAATTGAGGAGATTTTGAAATATACTTACTTAATGGGACATGCCAATAGTATTATCCTGATAATACTCGACTTTTAATGGAAGCCATAGTGAAACACTATTTATAGCTAACCCTGTACCTATTCAAGGAAAAGGACTTAGAAATGAATGCATTTTTAAGTAAGGAATTAAAGAAGCCTCTTGTTTCTCTTTTAAGGAAACTGAATTAGGTAATAAATAACTGGGAAAAATAATCGTATTTATAATAAGTAGTACTCATTTAGAAGAATCAGTATATACTGTAGAGGATTTTTCAATCCTAGCAGAGAACTTCTAGGAGCGTTCCTGAGAACACTGAAACATCAATTGAAAGGTAAAGGTCGAGCACCTAAGACACCAGAAAAGAGGATTAGGTCAGCCAAAGAACCAATGATAAAGACCAACTACCAGAAAATATACAACTACCAGAAGACGATGATGATTTGAATATAGGACCAGATCTACAAAAATAGAAATCTTAAGGAGGAGGATGAGATCCTAATAACAGTAGAGATAATAGCTCAGACTCTAATAGAGCATTATCAGTTGCTAGTTAACCTTTAGTTAGAAAGCTCCAATGAGAAAAATTAGTTGAATACTAATAATGGAAATCTACTACAGGAATAGTTACAACAGGTAACTACAAGGCAACAAACCTTTTAAAAGGGATAAAGATTGATCTACCAAAAAAAATCAAAGGAGAAGATAAAAAATAGTAAGACTCACAATATTTTGACTTTGGGGCTATAGCAATACAATGTTAATTAGTTATCAAAGGGAGAGATTTAGAAGGTGCTTTAGCTTTGGAAATTGTTGGATTTAGAATGGAAGGAAGCACACTTACTACTTATAAACAATTCCTAAGAAAGAAAGAGAAGGATATAAAATTCTTTAGCTTCATGCTAGTACTAAGGGATTTTTTGATACCCTCCACTAGCAAAGATATTTTATGGAAACAATGGGAGACAGCCACACTATATAAGGACAGATATCATATGGGGATTAAATAGTTTGGCAATTAGCTTAATGAAATACAAATCAAATTAATTGACAAGAATAGTAAATAGTCAATATCGCAGGAAGTAAAAGAAAAAGGTTTCTTAATCACCTACCACTATACATATCGGCAATATTAATTCCTTTAATTAAAGAAAAATGGTCATATAATTAGCTCATATATCAAGCGGAGTCATATGAAGCTTCAAAAGAGGATATTGCCCTACTATCCACACCAAATACATTCCAACGACAATACTCTTGAAATGAAAATCAGAGTCATAGTCCATGCAGAGACCAGAATCAATGACAAAAAACAGGATTTAATTCTAATAGCAATCCCAGTAGTAAACCCAATACAGAAAAACGGAAGGACTCAAATCGGGACACCATTATAAAAAAATTAGATCAGAAGATGAAGATGCAATTAATTAGAGACAAAAAATATCTATAATGTTGGAACCCTAGACACTTCTATAAAGACTGTAGGAAATGATAAAATAAGGTACTCATGCATAGAGCCGCACAGGATATAGCTATGCCGATAGCTACTAAGAAGCAAACCAATAAGGATAAAATCTAGGAATAACCTTTATCAGGACAGGTACTAGATTTTAGCAAAGTATTTATTAAAGATAACGAACACCCTGCACTAGCTTTAATTGATCTCCAAATAAAGGGAAGAGACTTAATTAATTCTTAATTTATATGTTTATATAAAATACTAACTAGAAGTATTAAAAAGAAATCATTAAGTACAGCAATTAAAGGCTCAAAAGGAATGATAGACAAAGCCTGTACTACCAAACTAGATTGAATAGGTAATATAGAAGAATGAATATTCTATGTAGCTCATTTAACTAGATGGGATATAATTTTAGAGGAACCCACTCTCAGCAACGTAAAAGTAATAATCTCAGTCTATTAGGAACCAGTTACTATCTAACTAGAAAATATTCCTAGATTCTAGCTTTATATATGGAAAGGATCTAGAACCACAGTGAATGGTATAAGATCAGTATAAACTTAGGTCAGCTGTAAATCAGTTATATATTATAGTGAACCAGATAATTGGGAAATTATCAGTAATATAGAAGATACTGATTTAGACAGAGAACTCGTAACAGCTGTTTCTACTATACAGAAACAATTCAACCCTGTAATGGAGTTTCCCTTATTATTTCTAAAGATAATTCTATAGAAATTGCTGCCACTTAGAAAAATTAATCACTTTATCAAACCAAAACTCAGAGCTACTTGGATATTAAAATAGTAACTCTTAGGATATTGATTTAGACAATAAATCTATGACAAATTAATTGAGGAAGAAGCATCAGGTCGTATATATAGGGTAGAAAATAATACAAATACTGTAGTCATGTTCACTATTCCTAAATGAGACAAACTGGAAAAAGCTAGACATGTTAATGACTATCAAGACTGCAATGTAGCTGTTAAACCAGGCCATACCCCACCACCAGATATTAATGAAGCTATTGAACTAGTAGCTGAGAATCCCATTTGAACTAAGCTTAATTTAGCTGACAGATTCTTTAATATCAAAAACAATAAGAAATCAGAACAATACTCTACCTTACTATATTACCTAGGATATTCTAAGAGTAGAGTTATAAAATAAGAGAATTATAATACACTAGCTATCATGGTTTACATTATATATGAAATTTTTAAAGATATGGTCTATAAGGATTTAATCATCTATATTGATGATATTATTATTTTTTCCAAAATGTATAAGAAACATGTAAATTCATTAAAAAAAGTACTTTAACATTTGTAGGATGAGAAATTCTATCTCAAAGAAAGCAAATACCAGTTTTTCACTATAAGATTGGAAATCCTAGGATACGTTTTGACATCAAATGGATTGTATGTAGATCCAAAGAAGAGAACTACTATATTAACATTTCTAACTCCTACTTAGAAAAAGGACCTCAAAGGATTCCTTGGAATTATTAATTATCTCAGCAGATTCATTTCCGACTTGGCATCATATGCAAGTACCCTATCGGAACTGCAAGGAGAAACAAAGAATAGGAATAGACAGATACTCATAATATACCACTTGAAAACTAAAGGAACTTATAAATTCCACACATGTTTTAAAACCCTAAAATGATGAGTCTACTAAACCCAAATATTTAGTCTGTAATACTAGTAATATAGGAGTAGGATGTAAATAGGTCAAGGACCGCTAACATATATCAGACTATTATGCTTCTACTTAAGAAAATTTAATCTAGCACAACTCAATTATTCTACCTTCCAAAAGAATTATTGGCAATTATTGACTCATTAAAATTTTTTGAAGCACAATTAAGAGTCATAAGTTCACTATCTTTACTGACCATAAACTATTAGTAACCTTCCATACTTAAACACCAACAAGTCAGAAATTAAGATGCTGGCAAGATTATCTAATGGAATTTGATACAGATATTTAGTATACTATAGAAAGGAAATTTGATAGCAGATACTCTATCAGAAAGTATAAATACCTCGATACTCCCACTACCAAAGATGACTATATTTCCAACAGCATTGATCCTCCTAATCATACCTAAAACTGCAATATCTCTACCAATGCTTAAGAACTTTCTACTTACTAAAAACCTGTACTCAGAACGAAATGGTTTCTCATGGAGCTATCAATTTTAAGCATGTCGACTGTGACTTAATAATATTATAGATGAGCCGAAAACTTGGATACCATATCTTCTGTCCATACTTTGAAGGCATCTAGGATGAGGACAGTGAATATGACATAATCATAGAAGAAGATCCTCAGACATAAGACTCTATCTACTATACCAGAAGAGGTTTTTACTGGTATGACAAGTACCTAATATAAACAAGAACAAATCTTTAACAGTTCTTGGACTGAGATATAGGCTCTCTCTTCTGAAATACACAACAAATGTCCTTGCTTCAGAAGAAGTAAAAGAAATTGCTATTAACCTAGCTCATAGCAATTGGCAATAATATAAGAGGATGCACTGGTCCTTTTGTCAAGACTTTTACTGTCTTACTCATGGCAGCTACTACGCCATGAACAACTACATGTTCATCAATGAAATATATGTAATCTGCAACTACCATAGACATAGTAGTATAAATTGTAACCTATTAGCCTTAGTTCTTGAGAAGGAGAAGGAATTTTATAAGAG
>WHUX01000642.1:0-15849 GCA_015179025.1 Terfezia claveryi
CTCCAGTTGGGCATCGGCGCTTGTGATTTGTTACGCCTTACGGGGATTATGTGCTATATAGCTATTAATGGTATATAACTATCTATGATAAGTAGGGGGAAATTAAATTAAGGAGGCATCACTTGGCGCTGGATAGTGTTTTTTGAAGCAGTGAAGAATAATAAATTCAGTTCAGGGAGGAGAATTCAATACTCCTTAAAACAGGATCGCAAAAAAATGACTAAAGATGGGTCTCAACCTGAAGAAATCTCAATTACAATGGACGGTGACTTACCACTGTATTCGGTTCAGTTGAGGGTAACCCATGGCGGAGATTTTGCATTACCTGGTTGGCTACTGTGCGATAGTACCAATTGGAGTACCAGCATAATCGCAGTCAATCCACCTCTCTTCCACCGACATCTGTACTTACCTACTCTTACAAGGAGCTCGGACACCCTCTTGCAGTAGGGGTACGGGAAAGCGCGGATGTGCGGACACATAAACGAGGTCAGGTCGTTCGCTTTGTAGTAGAACTCGCCATGAGACCCATCCATCCCGCGTACTGCCCTCTATCAGTATTAACATCACTGAGATACTGAGCATATTAGCTAAAAGCCAATTTATACTCCATCGAATTCTCCACTATAGGCCCTGTGTGTACGTTGTGGAAGGGGGGAAATCCGCGGAGTGTTTCATGTCGTATTTCGGAATATACTAATTACCGCAGCACTTCGCGGAGGAGGCACTATATGAGTGGGAATGCTGATGGGAGTGATAAGTTTCCAATATGGCTTATTGGTACAGCGGTCAATCCTAGGGCATTTAAAAATATCAGTAAGGCTGCTTTAGGTTGTATCTGCCGTGCAAATGCAACAGCATGGAATAATTCAACATTGATGAAAGAGTACACATGTCTTTATCTTGTGGTTACCAGCTAAGACTACATCTCGGTTCTAACCTATGGATCAAGGTATTATTCGCACTTGGAAGGCTACTACCGGCGAATGATGTTAAGATATATTCATTCAGCAAGTGGAAGGGAATATGGATTCGCCAGTTGATCCATATAGCACTATATCTTTGCTACAAGCAGTTCGCTGGGCATAGGAAGCATGGGTTTCTGGGATTTTCTCTATTAAGGAGTGCTTAGGCGTCATCGGAGAGGATGTCGGGGGGTATCTGCGGGTTGGAGGGATGTTTAGGGGTATTCGGATGTTTTTTAGCCTCATTTCACTACATGTCGATATAAGCATATATTCGCTATAAGAATGGGGCTCGACCGCCCGATGACATGCTTGTAACGAAGTTCTACTGTATTGTGCTGTAGTGAGTGCACCACTAGCACGTAGAGCACGTGATATGGTGTAACCCACGCTTATCAACAGGTCCCACATTTGTTCTCCATCTGAAATACTACGCAAATCTCCGACCGAGAAACAGCCAAAACAGCTGGAATAGCTCATCGATCCGAATTCGAAATGTCTTCAATCTTTCAACTACTATTTAGACCTCAACGGTTCAGTGGGAAGGAGACACAGTATGCGTTGAAGATTTCGTGGACTTCTTAAGGTTCTCCTTTATGGGTTTGGACCCGGCTATGGAAGAAAGAGCAAATAAGATATTTGCAATACTAGAAGCTGAGTATTTTTCAGTATTAGCTACTAAGTTTATTGATGAACTTGTAGACGACGTTCTCAAACTCGTGATCGATTCCCACTTTGAAGCAGATTATACCTTCCCAGAAGTAGTCAGGGTGTATGTAAAAACTACCGGATTTGACCGACGAAAGGAGAAAGCCGATCAACAACAGGAGAAAAAGGAAGAAGTAGTTAAAACTGAAATGGAGTTGATGATGGAAACTATAAACAGAGTTCCAGAAGCTGAGGGAAATGCTAAAGGAAATGAATGAGATCCTACAAACAGATAGGCAGAAATGAGGATATCAGCCTATTGTGAGCTCGGTTGGGGCTCAAAGGTCGCAGAGTTATTCATCAAATCAAAATTGTAACGACGGCTCTGGGGGCAAGGCGACCAAGGGGTACGCCGGGGCAAGGGCAAGAGGCAAGAGGGGGCAGAGGGCAAGGGGCACGAGACACGCGGAAGCCGTTGCCGCGTGTGTCAAGGGAGGCAGCTGGGCTGCAAACACAAGGCGAGGCAAGGCAAGGACAGGAGGTTCGCGGGGTGGGCAGCAGGGCTGCAGAGTCGAGGCGAGACAAGGAGGTGCACAAGGGAGATGCACCAACGTGGAGAGAAGCAAGGCCCTGTATTGGATATACAAGACGTTAGATGGGGATCCAACGAGAGGGTGGAGAGAGCAAGCTATATATACAGGATTCCTTCCTGGCTGGCCAAGGCCACTGGAAGGAATAAGGTTCCCGAGACCCCTTATCTCGGGAACAGAGATAACAACGATATCAATCAACAATAACGAGAGTCGGACGGAATCCCGTCTGACTCTCAAACCCGGCTAGGAAAGGACGGTTGTGACAAAATAATCAACCTATCCCTCCTCATTAACCACAAGACTATATGTTGCAAAGTCATCTACCAAATCAGATAAAACAACTTATCTCTCCTCGTCAACTACAAGGCTATAGGTTGCAAGGTTATCAACCTATGTCTCCTTGTCAACCGCAAGGCTATGGATCATAGAATCAACCTCAAGGCTATAGACAAGAACAGGAACAACCCAGAGCTGAGTATCATCAACCGGGAGAAATGTTGTTGAACTCTAGAGTCAATTAAGGTTTCCGTATCCAAATAGTAACATATATTGAAATACTAGTATCAGATGAAGAGCTAGGTCTAGTATTGGAACTAAACCCCAAAGGAATAGTTAATATATCTACAACTATGGTAGAAGTGGTAAAGAAAACTATAGAGGATGAGAAAGAGCAACAGATGAATACTTATTTGGTGGCAATGGCAGATGAGAGAGGGTAAGAATCTGATAATAGAAAAGAGAAATTTGTCATATCTCCAGAATCCCTAAGTGCTCACAATATATATATTGGATCTATACTTGGTAGGCCGTAACACAATGGTACCAAAAGCTATCGAAAGACAAGCGAAATTAGTAGCCCTGAAGTATAAGGCTGACCTGAATATCATCGGAGTGATGGCTGGTATTAAATTACTCCATACTGATTTTAGAGATACTGAGAAAAAAGAGCTAGAATTAAAGCAAGAAAGAATAGATGATATTATCAATCGGATTAGCTCAAAGGCCAAGATGCAGTCCCAAACTTGGAAGTGGGAATCAGAAGAAGGTAGGGACCTGGAATATGTGGAATGAGAATTCGGGTCAGAAGATAAAAATATTATAGGGTGTAACCCTCTGTATATGTGCATATAGAAGTAATAACTACCTACGGAAAATAAAGTGCAGAAAAGAAAATATAGAGAGGTTTAAAAAAAATCAGCCCAATAGCAAGCAAATATAACAATACAAACCGTTAAAGCAACCATAAACTGTACAACCACTCTTCCTCATGTATTAATTTTCACCCCCGTAATTAAGCTACTTCCTCCCAACCATAGCCTTCTTCTTAGTAGCCTTCTCTGCTATGAGCCTGTTCTTAACCCCTTCCCCTATCTACCAGCATAATTGGAGATCTTCTCTTAAATGAGATGGGACAGGAAAGGATATATTCCAATATGTTACTTGTATAGATACTGACACCAACTATAAGACCTGCTACAATTACACAAAGGCAGACAGTTATGATTAGTGAATTTCACCTATTTTGTAGCTATTAGCCAATTTTACTACCAGCTTAAACAGATGATCAAGGACATGAAGCTTTAAAATTAGGTTCAAATATCTAGAGTCGATAGGATATCAGAATATAAATATATGAAGAAACACTCATATTTTTAGATTGAGGCTTAAGTAGATCATTATAGCAAAGAACTCTAAAATTAGAAGTACTATTATAGATAGTAGTATCAGACAAGAGTGAGAAGTTGAAAAAAGCAAAGTTGGAGGAGAAGAAGAAGGAGAAAAGAGTAGTAGTAGTATTGGGAGCTGATTTCCTAATTTAGTATCTTCTTTATAAGAATACTGAGCTATCTTGAGAGGTATGTTTTTAAAGAAAAGTGAAAACTACAGCTACAAAATATGAGAACATCTAGCAATTTATAGTTATAAGCCAGAGACTAGATCTCTTCAATAAAGCAATTAATATAAAGAACCTTAATTAAGCTCTACCCTAACAACTTTTTCTATAGGAAAATAAGAATATATTATAATAGGAGACTTGCTAGAACTTGCTTGATAATTATTTATTATTGTCATAATGGTATACTTAGTTGTTATTATTATTACTTATGATCATAGGTAATAGGTTATTACTATCCTGTTTGGCTCCCGAGATAGGGATCTCAGAAAGTTTATGCTTTCTATTGCCCTATCTCAAAATTATATATATATATTCCTTATCCTTCATACTATTCTTAGATTCCTATCTAATATCTTGTATACCTAATACAGGATCTTGCTTCTTCCAGTACTTATGCACCTCTCTTATATACTTCCTTGTCTCGTGAACAGCTCTACAACATAGCTGCCTCCTTCTGACATATGTAGCAACCACTTCTATGTATCTCTTACTTCTTACTTTTGTTCTCCATTCTAGCCTTCCCCTAGTCATATATATAGTATTCTTACATATATATTACTATAGCCCTGCTTTTGCCCTGGTATACTCCTTAGTTACCTTACCCACTCCTGCACCCACGTTACACTATATTGGTTCTCTCTGATCAACTAGTATACTCAATGTCTACCCAAGATACCACTTCTATACTTATAGCCAGATTTCAGGCCTGGCAAGCCCTGCTTATCTCTATGAACTAGGCTAACTTCGGTAGCTATTACTAGACTATTATTGATATCTCTACCTTGCCACAAATGCATTAAGTCAATGGCTAGAATCAGCCATACATGAAGGACAACAAAAACAGACTAGGGCTAATAACAAAGTTATAATACTTACCGAAGACCTTTTCTCATGCTAGGCTGACTTTGCCTCCAACTAAAACAACCTTGTAACTGCTCAAAACAACTTAGTCAGTAAAAGAAGAACCATTTAAACCCTAAATAGGGTAATGGACATGATAGGATTCCAAACAGCCCTAGTATCCTAAGCATCCCAGACACCTAAAACTCAAGATCTCCCCATCCTATAAAAGTTTAATGGTAACAGAACTTGCCTGAAAGCCTGGAAAAATTCCATTAAGATCAAAGTAAATAAGGATGCTACAAAGTTCTTTACTATTCAATAATGATTAGCCTATATATATAGCCTACTAAAGGGTATAGCTTTAGACTAGGTCTAACCCTATATGCTTAATGACTGCTTCAACCTCTCTGATATCACTACTTTATTCACAATCCTCAACTACACTTTTAGAGACCCAGATCTCATGGATATAGCAACTTGTGCTCTCTGAGAACTAAAATAGAAAGGTTATAACTTCTGAGTATATATGGCCAAATTTTTAAGGTTAGTAGCAGAGGTGGAGTGGAATGATCAGATGAAGTGAAAATCAGGAGGACTTTCTCTTTCATCCCTCTTTTAACTTTTTTTTAGTAGAATTACTTTGCTAACTGTGTATTAGGTATTAGTCATGACTATATTAGTTGATAGGAAAAAAAAAATAGTCATGTGGTGCTTCAGGAATAGCATTCATTGACCAGACCTTTGTCAGTAAAAACTCTATACCAACCTCTAAGCTAAAGACCCTCCACCTTCTTGATGTCATTGACTATACCATGTGCACTATACTGTATACTACTATCCCATATACCTCTTGACAGGCTGTACCATGACTCTTTCCACATTAGCTTCAGCTTCTGCATCAGCTTTAGATTCTGCATTAGCCTTAGCTTCTGCATCAGCCTCAGCTAGAATATTGGCTACCAGATTAAGGTTTACGGGCTTCAATACTACCTGATTTTGGTATCTTAGCCTTTTATCCCCCCTTTAGGGAGATAAAAAAAGTAGTACATAGTGGTGATACTTGCTATGGTATAAGCATTATAGGACAGATACTACAGTCATGGCATTGTAGCATATCGGTACCAGACGACTAGAGTTAGGGCACATCTATATCAGACAACAAGTATTGTGGCACATCTGTACCGGATGACAAGTGTTGGGGTATATCTGTACTGGATGATAAGTGTTGGGACACATCCATACCGGACGATGAGCGTTAGAGTGTATCTGTACCGGACAATAAGAATTGGGGTACATTCGTACCAGACGATGAGCATTAGGGTGCATCCATACTAGACAACAAGTGTTAGGGCGCATCCATACTAGATGACAAGCATTGGGTGCATATGGCAACCCGGCATTAAGGGATCTTGAGGGTGCATCAGAAGGCCCTGAGAGGCATTAGGGTGAGAAAATTCTTTTGTGATGAAGGTAGTATCAAATACTACAAGACTATAGGCATCACATTAGTAAGCAACTCTTATAGAAAAAATATATCAAATAATATATAGACAAGACAACTAAGATATTAAGAGTACTGACAAGCCTAGGCAACTAAAATAGAGAGATAAGTCCACTAGCCCTTAGAGCCTTCTATACTGGGTATGTATAGAGTATCTTCACTTGAGTACAGAACTTTAGAAACCTTAAGATCAGTTCCTATAATCCATATAGTATCTAAAGTATTAAGTTCTAAAAAAATCATAGAAGGTTATTATAGCTCTAGCTATTAAGTACTAGAATAGATTACTAATGTTGAACTTCTATAGGAAAAGATAAAAAATATAAGGTAGACTTGGGTAGTTAGGGTAGTGAGAACAGAGGACACCAACATAAGATTTTACATTGAAAAGGATATATTTTAGTATCACTGTAATAACCTATATTATATAATAACCCCCATCTTAAAAGCTTTCTTCCTAAATGGAGCTGACCCAGAAGTGCTATTATGGAGTGATAGAAAGGACATGACACCCTTCCTATTAATATGTAAGATTATCATGGACCCAAAGTTAGATCTTTCAAACACTTAGGTTCCTAGGTAGCAGGTATAGGGTTTATTTAGAAGAAGGATGGAGAGTATACTATACTAATAGTATAGGGCAAAAAAAGATAGTAGCAAATAGAGTTTATAGTGAAGAATGGACAAGATCCTCTCCTAAAGAATATGGCAACTTCTTAGGAAATCAAGCTACAGTGGTAGACAGTAGACTCTATATAATATAACTAGCAGTAAGTAACAAAGATACAGACATGCTAACTATTTTCTCTAACTTATAAGCGGCAATCTAATTAATATGCAATATAAGTATAGGCTTCTCTACCCTCTCCAGTATCAAGAAAAGAATCAAGACTTAGTTAACTTCTAATTCATATAGAGACCTTAAGCTAGTATAGATTAGATACTACCTTAGTATTCTAGGGAATAAAAAAGTGGACCAGATTGCCTGCTTCCAATTCTATTTAGGAGAGGTAATAAGTCACAAGTGGATTATCATAGAAGAGGGCCTCTAAACATGTTCAAAAGCTAGATATAAGGAAGAAAGAATGAAAGCTAGTTATGAGACTAAAAGAATAAAGTAGAATTAATATACCCTCTCAGCCTTCATATGGACCCATATGAATAGAGACCTATAGAAGAGCTAGCAATATCATATTGATAAAGCAGAATTAGTAAAGTATATATATGGGTAGCGTGTACAGCAAGCCGATTTTCCTTCGTGCCATGTCACCAAGACTCACGCCGATGGCGAATTTTTTTTACTCCCACTACACTGGCGAGTTGGCTTTTTACTTCTTCTGGAAAACTCGGGTCACTTCGAGTAGCCAACGAGTACTCGCCAAGCCTCTCCTTTTCACAGTCTGGTATTTGTTTCCCACTTGTTTTAGACATCGCACTGCCTATTCGTATCGTAATCCCTTTAGTATGCTTATAATTTTGTAACAATTCTTTATTATAGATCGCTCATTGTCACGGAATCATTATCACAGAATCATTGTTATGGAATTGTTGTCACGGAATCATTGTCATAGAATCGCTGTCACGGAATTGTTGTTACTAAAGCATTGTTACTTAACTATTCTAAATTGTCATGGAATTGTCAAATGTTGTCACCAATTCTGGTAAATCGTTATGTTTTCTCATCCCCTCATGCTCTCAACGTCCCCTTCTATTTTATTTGCTACTCCATCCTCAATCATAACCTTCTTTATGAACCTAACCCACTACTCTTTGCTGCCAATCCCACAAATCAATTCCAACATCTCTATTCTCTCACATAAAATACAACCAAAGAATAACATAACCCAAATAATAACCCTAGCCTCATATCCTCAATATAAAATACAACAAAGAAAAACACAACTAAACAAAAACACAACCAAAAAAAACACAACTAAAGAATAATACAACTAAAAAAAAACACAACAAAAAAAAAACACCAAAAACTAGGCTTAGCCTCTAGCCAGCAGGGTTCATCGGCATATTACCCCTGCATAGGCGATTTGCTTCTACTTGACGCCACAACGTCACATCCCTTTGCACGATTGTCTGACGTGGAGGGTTTGTGTTCCTACTTGGGTTGCTAATAGGTTGATTGCTGTTCCATAGGCCATGTTAGGATCACCCCGACAAAATTTTAACTGCGACGTATGATTATTACCTGTAAAAAACTCATGTAGGTATGCTTCTATAGCCATTTGTAGGGCATTGGTAGCCATAATCCCAATTCTGTCCACATTTGTACATCTATCTAGTATGTTAGGAATGTTGTTGAATTTAAGTTCAATCCTATACTATCTTCCAATATAACGTTAGAAAGGAAGTTTTCAGTATGATTAGTTGTGCGCTGAACTGTTGTTTCTTAATCTGCTGCACAATTGACACTGACACGGGACCTTAGTATTCCATGTTCAAAGGAAGTGGGATTGGGACTCTGAAGTTCTTACCTCCCTTCTTCTTATCGCTTCTTTTGTACCTGTATAGCCTGCGTTTTAGGACAGGGGCCACTTTCCTCCTTTTAGGCGTGGCTTGAGCAGGAGGTACTTTCGTCTTTTTGGGTATGAGTTTCTGGCCCCTCATCATCTTGATGTTTTTCGGCTTGCGTTGCTAGTCCCCCATTGTCTTATGTTCTCGGTTTTGTTTTGGTTGTTGCCATTATGTGTATTTGTCTCTAGTTATAGGACCTGTTATTTCCACACTATCAGAATGTTGCAGATTCACGAGGTTCAAAGGATTGAGCAATGGGAGTGGAAGTTTGCCTGTGTATTTAGATTCTGAGCAATGGGAGTAGAAGTTTGCCTCTATATGTGTCTATCCATATTTGCTTCTAGGTCACGTGAGGGGCGGAAGTGCATTGAAAATCAACGAGACAACTTAAGAACAAAGTATACTTCTTGTTCATCTCCATCTCCAAAACAAAGAACTTGAGAACTAAGTGTTATTCATTGTTCGTCTCCATCCCCAATAAACTATATTTGCTGTCATTAGTCAGCTTGGTGAACAAAAGAGGAACCAGCTAACGTACCTTTGTTTTCCAATAAAACTCAAGTAATACCCCCCAGCCTCGATTATTAGACTGTGAACTAGCATTGACTACTAGATATCCAAAACACAGAGAAACTCCAAAAAACAAACAAACTAACAAACACAGAAATAGTAGGTACAATTCAATCTCACAAAACACTTAAGAAATGGTTAAGGAATGAGTATTAATGGGATCTATAACAAGTTCTGAATCCGTGACAAGCTCTGAATCCGTGACAATAAAACGAAAATGAAATACTCCCTATTGTGCATACCCTGGCCTGCTTCATCATCATCATCATCATCAGTGTAATAGTTATGTTCTTCCTACATCCATAGCCTCATCCATACCCTGATCATCTAACTCACCCTAATCCTTATTCTCATCTCCATCCTCATCCTTGTCCTCCTCCTCATCCTTATCCTTGTCCTTCTCCTCATCTGAGCTGGAGTCCTGATAGTCCTCATCTTCTGTGTTCCCTGACAAAAGTCCTTCGTTTAATATGGCCTTGACGGGCTTCTTCAGTCTTCATTCATTCAAATCGGCCTCAGTTAGTTGAGCTTCTTCTTCCGAAGAAACATCCGAAGCCTCCCATTTGCGCCATAGCCCTGTATCCTCATCATCTTCCTTGTTGGGTTTGTCATTGGAGTCCTATCGAGTGGTAAAATTCTGGGATTTAGATCAAGCATGAGAAATGGCACAAGCCTGTGAGGAATGTACCTATCTCTTTCATGTTAGTCCTAACATCCTCATCACTTAAGCAATCGTCAGCACCGCCTTCGGCTAATTCCTCCTGGTCAGCTATTGATAATGCCATGCACTCTAGTCTTGTGTCCTGTGTCATCTTTGATTGGTTCTTCAAATTTTGCATACATATGGTGGTTTATGGGTACAACGCTAATGACCATAACGAACTGCTGCACACACTGTACCCTAGCTAGTCTGGTTGGTACTACCCTAGGTCCCTGCACCTTTGTTTTAAGCAAATCTTGATGAGGAATTTACCAATTCGGAAGGTCTTTGTGGTCCTTCAATTCCAGATACCTTCTCTTCTGCTCATCTAACAGCTCATACCATTGGTATAGAATATAGGCCTTCTTGCGCTGGAACATGTCCTCTCAAGTCCTTTGCACAAGTGTTTGTAATTTTCCAAATTCCTTATGCTTTAACATGCATCTTGGGGTACCGATTGGCCTCCCAATGTATGTAGCCTAGTGGAGATCTTAGATCCCGCCCTTAAGATCCCTGTTGACCTTTTGCCGCTTCCAATCCTTGGCTTACTCCCACGCCAAGAGGGGTCCAAGCAATTTCTGCTGTTGTTCCCGAATTTTCTTGGTATGTGGATGTATAGAGAGCCCCATTGCCTTCCTCCTACCACTAAATTCCATGTCCAGATTAAATTCCCACGGCCCCTAGTTGAAGTCAGCATACATGGCATATGGATTCCTTGGGGGTGGGGGATGATTAGTGATTCTGCTCTAGTCTTTCTTGTCTTTACTATGCCTGTTGGCTTGGCTTTTTTTGGAATAGGTTTGGGTGACGAGCTGGGTTTGCGCTTGATTGCTAATTCGGCTTGCGTCTTTCTTTTTGACGGCATTGTAGATACTTAAAGAATCTTCATTAGTGAACAGTCGTTCCACTTCACACTCCCCGAAATGACCTCCATGACAGCCTCCCTAACAGGCTCTGTAACACACAACCTTGACTATATACCTCTTATGTAACTTCACAGCAGGTTATGGAATTCATTAGTGAATGCTTTCTTGCCACTTCAGGCTTCCCAACACGACTTCTGTGACAATGAACAATGACTTATGCCTTGGTTAATCTTCACAGCCTGTTATGCAGAAGGAGGTGTCTGTGATTCTTCGTTAGTAAATTGAGCTAACTTTCTGTACCAGGCTTTTCAATTCGGCTTCCATGACGACGTCCATGCCTAGTCTCATGACTGACTTAGATAGGCATACCATTGCTTATCGTACTACATATCTAAATGTGTCCGATTCTCAGTGGGAATGCTGACGATTTGGTGAAAGTTGAAGATAAACGGAAGTTGACCAACAATACTGAGTTCGTGCAAATAAAAGAATACATTCTTTATATACAAGCAAACCTTGATGTGGTTAACTGAACACGGACATGCGACTAGCGTTACGATGATCGTGCACCTTAAATTCTTGCGAAGGGTATTGCAACCAAACTAATAAGTTCTTACTTGTTTTATGAAATTCAACTATACTCAAGTCTACATATGATAAAATAGTCCATGGTTTAACTAGTGACATTGAACGATATCGGGCCAAAATGAAAATGAGAAGAGCATGCCCCAATGTCAATAGTAAGATTCCCCCCCCCTCCAGTGACCTCCTCTGTCTCTCGTTCCTGCGCCTGCCTTTACCATCGCCTTTGTTTGCGAATCTTGCATCACTGGCGTGACCACTCTTTGGACTCTGTTGTCCTTAAGATAATAGTCTCAGCAGCAGGCAAAGAAACAGTCAACGGGGAATTTTCTGGCTGCTGAAAAGGGGGGGTGTCAAATAATGCAGAAAGTTGTTCAATTTGGGATTGTTCAAAGGGCGGGTATGGGGGTTGCCTTGAGGTATGAAACAGAGGCTCCTTGTTCTCTTTGTTAACTCCTGCCTCAGCATTGCTCTCTTGTACCTCTATGTTTAGTATGCCAAAAACCACCCTACCATCTCTGAATTGTTCTCCGTCCTTTGAGGGTTCGCTCGGTGTTGCTAGCACCTCTAGCATTGGGTATCATAGTTGATTTCGCACTCGGTATTAGGTTTGATAATCACTGAAAGTTTGGATATAAAAAGGTTAGCTGCAAGCTATAATAAGGCCATATCAATTCACGTGTGAGTTATCACACAATACCATTACACCCTTTCCTGTTTCTCGCTGCAGATCTGTTTCTAGCACTAGCAAGTGTGGTTGCCAAGCGCTTCAAACATGAACCACTACAAGGTAATAGGAAAATATGATCATTGTCATCTGTTCATTGGAACCGCACAGCATGGGACAAGCCCATATGGCTATCGCACCTACTCAAATGATACGGGATATGTATGCAACCTCATATAGGGCAAGCAAAAAAGTATGAGAAAGTCATACCTATTCGCTGAATATTCAGCCATTTGCCTACTACTCGAATTGTTCCGCATAATGTTGTGGTGGATTAATAAATGAAATGAAGGAGTAGGAGATGCAGATAATGGAGGACAGGAAGTAAATTCAGTGAGTACGAGGTGGGACATGCATGGAATTTATCTGGCACCAGCAGACACTAGCCCAAGCTAATCCCAAACACATGTCCCTGGTCAGTCCCTCGACATAGGCATGTGCTACATGTTTCGGAACTGTGACACTAACCTGCCTGCATTGCCTCGACCTATACCTCAGGAAGTGATCAATGCCTAGTCTGGTTGGCACAAGCCTCATAGAGAATCAATGCCATATAATTAATAGGTGATGGGATGTCCCTAGCACTAGCTAGGTAAACTAACTCTTAACGTAATAGATGGGAATGTGAGGTGGATGGGGTTGTGTGGTGCTTTAAACCTACAACTGTGCCAACGTAAACGGTGCTTTTCAACAACTAGTAAATATTCAACTGGTCAGATGAGCTTTCCATTATCGCTTTGTCGCGTTACCGTGTCTTGAGGTTAAAGCACGTCATAACCCCATCCGCCTCGTCACCTCATCCATTACATGGGGATAGATTATGCCATCGACCCATGGATAGACAGTACTATAATGGACCAAGTTGGAGGTCTATACACCTGGCTGGAGTGGAGAAGGATGGTAGTTCATTTGGTGGTAGCTTATGATATACTTATATTGTCATAGATATTTATCTTGTCACAGGTATTTTACCTTGTCACGGATATTTTATCTTGTCACGGATATTTCATTTTGTCATATGAGTTATTTGTCATGGATGTTTTTTTTTTTTTTTTTTCCTAATGTGACTTGTACGGATGTCTTGTCACGGATGTCTTGTCATGGATGTTGTATGAATTTTCTCACGGATGTCTTGTCCTGACCCAGGGCTATGCCAGTCTTTCCCGAGACTAAAGCCAGCCAGCTTACCTGCTGAAGTAGTCTATTTTGGTCTTCCAACGCTAAGGGCAGGAGGTTGCCAAAGTACCAAAACAGGATTGCCATTTAGGCTTTCTACCACAACTGATTTTTGGAGATTTGCTTATATATAGTTGATCGGTATTGTAATTGTCACTAGTCATATCAACTTTGCAATATGGCGGAATACTACAATCCTGAAGATCAATTCGCTTTCGAAGAGTTCCGGCAACCGTGGAGAGACGCCTTTGGCTAATGCTTCCTTAGTCTACGTGGTACGGAATTGGTAAGATTACCAGTCTACACAGTTGGTTATGGACCGTTTCGACCCCACTAAGATTCTCTCCCGAGGTAGCCATGGAGCTTCTAGAGGATTTGGTTTGATCAGTGTCACCTGGTATTCCCCATGAGCATGCACAGCAGTGCACAAATCTTTTACCTGGATGACTATACTCTCTATGATTTGTTATGGTTACCCTTTTTCAATATTACCTGTCTAGCAGCCAAGAATCATGGGGCTTATGCAAGGTTGTCGGTTCCCGTCAGTAAGTTAACTACTATGCCGAAACATTGGGGTCCCGACTTACCCTATCCTAGATACTCTCCCAGACCCACCGGATCCCTGATGGCACAATCATCCAGCATCCTGTGTATATATCTACAAAATGGCATCCCCCACCTAGAATAACAGTACTATATTGTGGGCAAGAGGTCTGCTTTGGCCTTCAAGAAGGTATCTTTCTAATTCTTGCACATAGACAGAGCGGCAGGCTAACATGTGTAGACCTGAGAGATTTTGCAACTCACCGAGAGCCCTGATTGGCTATTGAGATGCATTATACTCCAACTGGATTTGACAAATATCCCGACAATATATCAGAGCCAGATAGAAGGTTTAACCAACCCGAACTTAATTATCACAGTCCCAGCCCTATTGATAGCCCTAAGGCCGAAGTGGAGCATGACTCTGAAGACGAGGACAATGCCGACCGCAGTCCTACCGATTGTGGGTATAGTGATTTATGTCCTGCTGTAGTGAAAGCCTTATCTCTACAAGTGAGCTCTCGAGGTCATCCAACACCTCAGAGACTCAGATGATAACCATGATGACACCTCAGATGATGGCCCAATGAGATTGTGGACCCTTTTTGGAATGATGGCGCGTTCTGCATTTGGATTAGGATTGGTTTGTGCTTTAGATGCGCTACAGGATGATTGAGTTCTTAATGAAGTATTTGATCTATGTATAGGTTGGCCTTATCATGGAAAGAGCCTCAGGTATCTAGAGGACCGCAAGCCAATGTCCCCCACGAATCTGTGACAAGCATGCATTATCGTGACATCCCCCTAACCTCTCAGAATGTAAATAAATAGGCGTCTCTTCCCTATTGCCTTACCAAACCTGTTATTACTACAGACCATCTTGCAGTGGTAGCCCTATACTCGAACTTTTCTCTATTTCCAATTGTGCCCATAGTTCTTGAACCCCAATGGATTCCACTCTCAGCAGAATACTAGGCAGAACAGCTTTCCAGTAAGCAGAGAAATCTGCACCCTTTGATGAATAGTGGGAAACTACGAGTGGGCGGGCAAGCTCCGACAATCTAGCTAAAGAAATGCAGAAGTAACAATATTAACCCACCCCGATGGGATTCTAAGCTGCAAGCGGCGCACTGGCCCATTTTGGACAAGGCGCTAAGATCCACAGTGGTGAGCCTTTCATATTTTGCTTAACTTAAGGGTACGTTGCAACACCCTAGTGCATTCAATATGGGCACCACACATATGAGATGTCATCTCACCTCGGGGAAATGCGGGCTGCTAGTGGGCGCAAGGATCAGGACATTTCAACCCTTGTTTGGGAAGGTAAATTATATAATCCGTACCCTGCCTTACTTAATAGAGCAGACAGGCTCACGTTACACGTAGGCAACACCTGCAGCTGCACAATCCCCCCAGTTGCAATATAGTGATGATGGGTTCAAACACGAACTCATGAAAACTGTAATTGCCGCAAATTTACCTTTCCGAACTATCGAACATCCGCAGTTCGAGCATCTCCTGAAATTCCTTAGATCTGGAATCAATATACCCTGTGCAACAACACTTCGCCGGAGTATACACCATTATGCCGCCGAAGTTCAACAGAAGCTTCAAAAAAGCCTCCGGAAGATACATTCCTCCACCTCGCTACGGACTGTTGGACTTCTCCAAACAAGTTAGCGTTCATGGGCACAACACTCCATTTTATGACC
>WHUX01000643.1:0-15780 GCA_015179025.1 Terfezia claveryi
GTGAACTCGCCAGACAACCCGCGGATGCCCAAAGTGTAGTTACGAGATATCCCCAATCTATGTGCGCAGATACAGGCATAGCTAGGTATGTAAACTTGCCAGAAACTAGCGGACTCTATGTAAAGGCATTGCTAATTGCTCTTAGGATGCCCAAAGTATAGTTGCGAGATATCTCCAACCTATATGAGCAGACATAGGCATAGCTAGGTACGTGAACTCCCCAGAAAACCAGCAGACTCCATATAAGGGCATTGCTAATTTCTCTTAGGACTCCACCTAGATATCCCCTATCAATATTCATAGACATGGCTAGGTAAGTGAACTCACCAAAAAACCAGTGGATTTCATATAAGGGCATTGCTAATTACTTTTAGAACTCCACAAGTGCACTCTCGAGATATCCCCTATCAATATGTACAGACATAGCTAGGTACATGGACTCACTAGAAAATCTGCTATAGGACTACCTAGCTAATTGCTCTTAGGATACTCCCGAGATATCCCCTATCAATATGCACAGACATAGCTAGGTACATGGACTCGCCAGCAAATCCGTGGACTCTCTGGGACTGCCTAGCTAATTGCTCTACTGCTAGGAGTTGCTCATGGCAGTGGATAACTATATCAGCGAGTGTCACAACTGTCCTTTCCTAGCTGGGTTTGAAAGTCAGACGGGATTCCGTCCGACTCTCAATATTGTTGATTGATATCATTGTTATCTCTATTCCCGAGATAAGGGGTCTTGGGAACCTTATTCCTTCCGTTGGCCTTGGCCAGGAAGGAAGCCTATATATATAGCTTGCTCTCTCCGCCCTCTCATTGGATCCCCATCCAATGTCTTGTATATTCAATACAAGGCCTTGCTTCTCTCTACATTGGTGTATCTCCCTTGTGCACTCTCTTGCCTCGCCTCGACCCTGCAGCCCTGCTGCTTACCCCGCAAACCTTCTGTCCTTACCTTGCCTCGCCTTGTCTCTGCAGCCTTGCTGCCTCCTACTACTCTCGTATACCTCTCTCGCCCTCGCCCTTACCCCCGTCCTAGCCTTTACCCTAGTCATACACGTAGCGTTCCTACGTATGTATTACCCTAGCCTTGCCCTTGCCCCGGCGTACCCCTTGGTCGCTTTGTCTCCAGAGCCATCATTACACTACGTTGGATCTTCTCGACCAACTGGTATGCTGTCATATATGGAACCCCTCCACCTGCTGTCAGGTTTCAAACCTGGAGGAGCTCCCCTATACCTTTAGGCCCGAACGAATTGAATGCCTATCATCGAGAGGTCATCAATATCTTCGAGGCCATGGATACCATCGGGGCCGAACTCGGCAATAGCTTGGCCATAGTTGAATGAAAACTGAGATCCGCGGATGAAGAAATCACAGTACTCCAAAAGAACCTCGACAATGCTACCATTGCTTAAGCCAATGAGCGAACTATGATCCAGACCCTCAACCGAGCTATGGCCGCTATGTCGGCAACCCCACCCTTCGCACCAACTATCAAAACTGAAAGTATTCCAACCCCCCCAAATTCAATTGGGATAGGGCTTGCCTCCGAGCTTGGAAGAACTCGGTAAACCTCAAACTCAATGGGGACTCAGCCAGATTCCCATCCGAGCAATACCGATTGACTTATGTCTTTGTCCTGCTAGAGGCTAAGGCAGTACTAGATCAAATCCAGCCATATGTTCTTGAGACTGGGATTAAGCTGTATGGCATCCCGACACTCTTCGCTATTCTAGATAGGGCTTTTGGGGACCCCGATGCCATGGGCATGGCTAGCCGAGCTCTCTGAGCCCTAAAACAATGTAATTCAGATCTGTCCACTTATGTGGCAGAGTTCTGTAGGCTGGCAGCACAAGTATTGTGGAATGACCAGTCAAAGCTCGAGCAGTTCCAAGAGGGACTGAATGACGAGCTTCAACAAGCTATGGTCACCCTTCCAGAGACCAAGAGTCTCGACGAATTAATCGACCAGGTATTCAGGGTGGAACAACGGATGGCTAGGTTGAGGCACCGTCTTACCTTCCGCCCTGCCACCCGCTCACCTCAGCAACTACAGCAACCGACCCCCAAGCCTGCCCAAGTTCCGGCCTCGGCCAATAAACTCGCGCACCTCTCTCTCGTGGCAGGTGGTGCCGCGCCTATGGACCTATCCGTAGGTAGGCCATAGTTAACCTGGGAGGAGAGAGATCGCCGCTGAATGAATAGGCTATGTAGAGTATGTGGGAAAGGGGACCATTTTATCGCAACATGTCCCCTCCACAAAAACCGCTCAATGGCCGCCCACGCCATCTCCGAATTCAGGATTAAGGAGGTTGATGAGTCGAGAAAAGCCCTGTCCCTTGCCTAGTTACTGACACTAGCAAGGGACCTACCCTAAGCCATTTGTCTTTGTCTGCATTTTCTGTTTCTTCTGCTATTGATGAATCTTACTTGTTTAGTAAGCATTTTGTTGTATCTATCTCCCTCAATATTAATGATAGAATAATTACCACATCAGCACTTATAGATTGCGGAGCCTCAGAAATTGCATTTGTTGACCAGGCCTTTGTCAGTAAATTTCCCATTCCCACGTCAAAGCTCAAAACCTCTCGTGTTCTGGACATCATCAACGGTCGCCCCATTTGCTCTGGCGATATTACCGATATTGCGTGCATGCTTGCCCTAGTCAGGGATCACTTCGAAGTAAACCTCCCAATGTTTGTGACAAAGCTCAAATACCCGATTGTCCTTGGAATCCCCTGTCTTAGAATACATAATGTATCGGTCAGCTTCGGCTCCTACACCCTGCAGTTCAATAGCCAATATTGCAAAAAGCACTGCGGGAGTTTAAAGGCCACCATCACTGGGTTGTGTACCTTGCCCACCCTGATAATCTACCTAACCTAGGTGGTGCACCTACCTGCGCACCTTGATGCCAATTCCCTTGTGCCTCTGGTTTCCCCTGTGCCTTCGGTTTCCCCTGTGTCCTCAGGCTCCCCCGTGCCCCCGGTTTCCCCGGTGCCCCCGGTTTCCCCGGTGCCCCCGGTTTCTCCGGTGCCCCCTGCTCCTACTGTGCCCCCTGCCCCTCCTGTGCCCCCTGGCTCTCCTGAATCTCCTGGTCCCCCAAAGTCCCTCAACATTAGCTTCATTGGGGCTGGGGCTTTCGCTTACCTCACCAGGAGGCACAATCAGAAGGCTTATACCTTGTCCATACATGAGGTGAACCTGGAAATCAATAAGATGCAGCCTAAGGAGGAGTGGAAGGCTATGGTCCTGGATGAATATTACGAGTTCATTGATCTATTCTGTAACGGTATAAGTCGATGGCTGTAGCTATAACTAAAGACGTGACTCTAAGGAGCGCACGAAGACGAAACTATAACCGTAGATTGGAGTATCAGGACAAAAGGCAGAATTTTTATTACCAAGGTTATAATACAAGACGTTGCGTAAGGAACAAGAACAAGAAACGACAACTAAGGCTTCCTATATACACGATTGCTGTGGCCAAAGGAGTGGTGCCCGACTAACTTGACGTCACCTGCGATTGCAGGTGATACTCCGCGATCCACCTCTCTAATCCCTTCTAGTATTAAGACACTCGAACAAGCCTGCTGACACTCGAACAAGTCTGTTCGGGTGTCAAATACCTCGCAAGTAAATTCAAATACTGTGCTGACACTCGAACAAGACTGTTCGGGTGTCAAATAGCTCACAAGTAAATTCAAATACTGTGCTGACTGTCACGGGGTGACATCCAGCCCTACCAAAGGTACTTGGGCCCTTATAGAACGACCCTAGAATCTATATGAACTCTAGGTATACTCTTAGCAGTGTAGTGCAAATGTTTCTAATACTTATCTATAAGAGTTAAGTATATGAAACGAGTATGAACCTCGGAATAGTTTATAATCATCTTAGATGGTTAAGACCCTTATGGAACGTCCATAGTCCCTTGAGGGAGCTACAGTTTAAGTTTCATAAGAATCCGATTAAAGGTTCAATTGTTATACTCAGATTAATATGCGGACTATATGCATATATATGCTAGCTATATTAGCTGTTACCCTGAAGTCTTGGCGTTACCCTGAATATTGAATTATTACCCTGAACTGCAGGAAAATAATTCGGTAAAAATAACTAAAAAAATGAAGGACCGAGGGCGTACTTTAGACCAAAGTGCGTCCGGTGACACTATAAGGGAGTGCGCCCAGGACAGAGGCCAAAGGTAGGGCCAAAACATAAAGTTCTCCGAATTTAATGTTTCAAGGTTTATCTAGGCCTACTCTTCGTCTGATTCCATTTCTGCAATCCTTTTTATGATCGGAGTTAAACTCATGGAGATATAAGACTTTTAATATGGTCATATAGGTCCACGAGGAGGTTTACTTATTATTGGTAATAACTTCGTGAATAATTTGGGTATCGTGATAAACTAAGATTCTATAATCTTCTATGCGTTGATACCTTTCCAATGGTAATCTACTTGTGACCCACGGTTCTCTATTCATAGAGTTATATGCAGTTGAAAATTATTTTCAATGGACACTAGACACTATTAAGTGAATATTGCCAGAAACATAATTAGATGCCTTCGGATATTGTCGGATGGTAATTCATAGTATCGGGGATTGGTAACGTATCTGAAATTGAATTTAGTTGTCTCGGATAAGAATTCTTTAATGGTATAAGCGAGCTATAAACGAAGTACGTATAACATGCAGACATGGGAATATTCTCTACGTTCGGGTTGGTAACCTGTGACAACGAGTGCAGATAGCAACTGCATTAACAAAGGTGTGGATGGCATAACACTTAGGAAGAAATTCCAAGGTAACAGGTAGGCCCGCGTTTATAAAAATTTTATCATAAGAATATCTACAAACACCGCGGGATATAAATAGTGCAAGTAGTTCCGGTTGAATTTATTCTACCACCAGCGAGTATTCGAAAGCAAGAGCACCTCGAGTATATGAAGCCTATAAAGTTCTAAGTCTTGAGTTAACTTTACATTTAAAGCGACATAGGATTTATTTTGTATTGCGAAATAAGATCCATCGTGAGGAACTATCGTTGGACTAAACTTTACTGCTATAGGATTGATATTCTGTGTTGCGGAATAGATATCGTTGCGGCAGGAAATTACGGCCGTCCTAATAGTCGCAAGAGCACTATCAGTCAATAGGGCCCCCGTGACATTACTTTATAGCCAGTGATTCTCGTTATCATTTGCTATTATACTCTCAAATCATGTCTAGTTCACAGACACCAAGAGGGTCTCGCCAGCCCTACCAACCCCTTACATTCCCAGATGTCACACCCCGTGCCATCACCCAAAGACCACATAACCTTCCGCAATCCGAAACAGATACGGAAGATGACCTAATAGACATGCCAATAGAAGATATTCTATCTCGAGGAGTAGAATCTTCCCGCCACCCCATATACTCTCCAGATGAGTTAACAATATTCCCACCTGGCTTATTAGAGCATTTGGACAACCTTCCGAAGGCCTCCTCATCGAACAGCCAGTAATGCCTCATCATGACGTCCCACCCAACCACCACCACGTCCCACACGACCGTCTCGACCAAGTTTAAGCCAAGAAAATACGACCAATTATTGGCTCGTCTTGTTCGAGACGGATCTATCGAGTTTGACCGGCAACGAGCCGAGATTGCTGACCTTACAAGAGGTCTTAACGCTCAAGCAAGCCTCCTAAAAGAAGCTCAAGATGCTCACAGAGTTATCTTTGAAGGAGCAATGGCTACATATGAAGATCTAAAGTTGTTACGACAGCAGGTCACTGAGGAAGTAGCAGCCCTAAAAGGTCAAACAGAAGGACAAGAAGATGCAGTTAAATGTTTAACTGTATCTATTAGCGAGGCATTAGAAAAGCAATGGGAGGAGTTAAGCAAGAAGCTTAAGGAGGACACGGAGGCAATAGTCGATGCAGCTAAGGTAGAGTTTGATGGCATCAAAGCGGATGTTGTTAAACTCCATGAATGGACACAGAAGGCGATCAAGCAAGAGCAAGATGATCGAATTCACAGTTGTGAGACTAACAAAGAATCGGTAGAAAACTCTCCCGCCGAATTCAAACTCAAAAAGGAAGCTCAAAGACCTACAAGAGCAACCTTACACCCAACAACGTCCACCTAAACGCACACGATCTATTGATAATGACATCGAGGATTTTATCATACATAGTACTCAGACAGGTCCAGTACCACCTCCACCTCCTCCACCATCTCCTCCTCCACAAAAGAAAACTCGAGTTCTTTCTGAAAAGAAAGAACCCCGAAACCTCCCCTACCTCCGAAGTTCATGGAACTTCAAGCAAGCTGAAGGAGTTCCTAATGAAGGTAGACCACACCTTTGAACGCATGCCGCTGACATATTCTACTCATAGCGAAAAAATCCTGTTCATAGTGGATCTACTTATAGGAGGTGCAAGCACTTGGTATTACGCAAACCAACACAAGCGTACACCAGACTCCAACTCCGGATGGGTTGAATGGGACACGTTTAATGTCTTTAAATGTGAATTCATAAATGCACACCAAAACCAGCATGAGAAGTGGGATGCTAAGGTCTCCCTTCAGAAGGAGTTCCAGAAGAAAGGTGAGTTGATGAAAGATTTCATCGCTCATGTCAGGGTTCATCAGTTGGTAGCGGAACTACCACGGGAACAGCTTTGGGAGCACCTGATTAGCGCAATTCAGCCTGAGACTCGGGCCCATATGTACGAGTCATACTGACAAGGACATTCTTGATAAGGTGCCAGCAAGTACAGAAATGTGCTTTCAGGCTATAGCTAATGCCAGGTCTCAGGTTGAGTATGAGAAGGTTAGGGAGGCACATGCACAGAGCCAGTTCCGTTAAAAAGAACAGGCTGCTGGTGCGAAAAAGGAGGTACCCAATACCCCCAAGACTACCGAGAAAAAATCCGAAAACCTCAAAGATCGGATTACTAAACCAAAGCAGAAGGCGAAAACCAAGCCCGATGCGAAATCCAAACCCAAGTCCGATACTTCCTCCAAGAAGGAAAAAGAGCCTGGACAAGATAAAGTCACATATGCAATGCGACAGGCTCGGAAAAAGGATGGACAGTGCATCAAGTGTGGGGACAAAACTCACATGATGGGTGACTGTACAAATGGTTGGAAACCTACGGTTGAGTCTAAGGGAAAGGGGAAGGGAAAGGAGGAAGCAAAGAAAGTGGCGACAGTGTCTACAGGAGCGGCTGTAGTAGCGCCACTTAGGTTCAGTTTGGTCATATTGTCAGTGAGGATGAGTTGGATTATGGGGAAAATTCAGACTATTAGGGATACGGGCTATCTAGTACGTGGGTCGGATAGTCTCGCAGGATTGGTTTTCTATTTGTGTTATAAGGAATGGCATCTCTGTTGGCAGTTGGAAGGAGGAACATGAAGGGGAACCGATGGATATTGATCCTGTTTTGATTAGTTCTGTTTCTCGCAATTTGTCTTCTTCTGCTATTTCTTCTCTTTCTTTATCAAATAAAAAGCAAAAAAAGGGACAAAAAGAAAAGCTGATGATGAGGTGGCTCCTCATATTGGCGCACTCGAAAAAAGACCACGAAAGGTGGCGGTGCCGGATATTTCATTAGATGGAATTAAGGATCTCTCTTTGGCAGGAAAATCGGGTGCGAAGGTATTGAAGCGTGAAGGACTGAAATTTCTTATCTCTGTTAAGTTATCTTGGATGTACGGAGGAAATAAACGCGAAATTTCCATTAATGCTTTGGTTGATACTGGCGCAGAAGCCACGATTTTTGATTCTTCTTTCGTTGAACAGATGATGCTGCCTTGGGTTAAGAGGGAGAAAAGACTGAGATTAGAGAGCGCCGACGGCTCGATTCTCAAGAGGTCTGGCACAGTGCAGGTTCAGAACCTGCAGATGGAGGTCCCAGATGCAAGATCGGGACGAAACAAAACTCTTGACCTGGTAACTGAGGTTGCGTGCCTCGAACCAGGTCTTCCACTCATTTTGGGGATGGATTGGATTAAAGCCAATTGTGATAAGCTACGGGTCACCACTCCTTATGGACTCGAGCTAAAAAGAGCGTTGGAAATCGAGGAGGTTACTGATTTCGCTGACTTTGACGAAGTACTTGCAGAGACTCAATATGTCGGATTAATTGAAATAGGGGAATGGGATTATCAGAAGTTCGCTAATGGAGACGTTCGCAAGGTTATGAAAATAACAGCGACTGAAAATATCCATGAACTTGCTGATCGATTGCCAACACAGTACAGGGATTTTGTAAAAATCTTTGGAAAGGAGTTGCAATCCGCCCTTCCCACGCACGGTCCACAAGACATGACAATTGAGTTAGAAGAAGGAAAGAGTCCCCCGTCAGGAAAACTATACCCCCTCTCCCCTGATGAATTGGAGCTTCTCAAAGAATACCTAGATGAGATGCTCCGAACCGGCAAGATAAGACCGAGCAAAAGCAGTGCTGGCGCTCCTATATTCTTCGCCAAACAGCCAAATGGCAAGCTCAGAATAGTCGTAGACTATAGAGGGCTCAATGCCATAACCAAAAAAGACAAGTATCCCCTACCACTTATGACTACCCTAATGGAACAAGTTGGTACTTCACAGGTTTTCTCCAAACTCGATCTCAAACTCGGGTTTAACCTACTCAGAATAGCAGCCGGAGACGAGTGGAAAACAGCATTCAAGACAAGATATGGCTTATACGAATATACAGTTATGCCTTTTGGGCTAACTAACGCGCCATCTGTTTTCCAGCGACATGTTAACAATATTCTATCGGAACGAATTGACCGAGGAATAGTTGTATATATTGATGATATCCTCATTTATACCCAAACAGAGGAAGAACATGTCGAGCTCGTCCGTTGGGTGCTGCAGAAACTAACGGAGAATAACCTTTGTGTTAACATAGACAAGTGTATCTTCCATGTCCCAGAAGTCGAATTCGTGGGATTTAAAGTAGGTACAAAGGGGATACAAATGGGGCAGAAGAAAGTCGAGGATATCCTCGCCTGGCAGGCTCCTCGGAACGTCAAAGAAGTGCAGAGGTTTATTGGGTTTGCTAATTTCTATCGCCGGTTTATTCAAGGCTTTAGTAGTTTGGCATTGCCGATTCAGACACTGACGCACAATGGAGTTCCTTGGAACTGGACACAGCAGTGTCAACAGGCCTTCGATGAGCTAAAATATAGGTTCACCACCGCTCCGATACTATGCCATTATCACCCAGAACGACCAAAAATGATCGAGACAGACGCGTCTGATCTAGCAAAAGCTGGTATTCTATCCCAAAAAGAACCAGATGGTCGTTGGCACCCAGTAGCGTACTATTCGAAACGCTTTATCCCAGCAGAACTTAATTACGACGTCCATGATAAAGAAATGGTCATAATTGTCAATTGTTTCCAAGAATGGAGACATTTTCTCATGGGTGCCCCGGAGGAGATAATTGTGTATACGGACCATAAGAACCTTAAAATCATCTACCGCCCAGGTGATAAGAATGGCAAGGCAGATGCGCTTTCTCGTCAGGTTGATCCTGACCTCGAAGGAGGGGGAGAGAAGCAGGACCACATGATTCGGATGTTCAAGCCTGGTCAATTCCAACTAGGAACGAGTGAGGAGAGTCTAGTAACGCGCTGCATCATGGCAGTGAAGGCCTCACAAACGGAAGAATCAAGTTGGTCGAAGGAATCCAAGAGGCTGGCCTCAAGGATGACAAGTGGTTAGGGATTCGGAACGTGTTGAAGTTTGGCAAGGAGTATCCTGGACTTGAACATTACGGTTTAGAAGATGACATGGTAACCTATGAACATCGCCTATATATACCTGACAACAACTCCCTTAAGTTGAAAGTGGCTTTCCAGTGCCATGATGCTAAAGTTGCAGGTCATTTCGGACGTGATAAAACCCTCGAGCTCATGAAACGAAATTACTACTGGCCTAACATGGAAGACTGGGTACGAAACTACGTACGTACATGCGATGCTTGCCAAAGAAACAAAACTGCAAGACATAAGAAATATGGCAAGCTCGTACCTCTTCCAATCCCCTACAGGCCGTGGGAACATATTTCGATGGATTTCATCACTGATTTACCACCAGTCAAAGGGTATAATCAGATTTGGGTTATTGTTGATAGGTTTACTAAAATGTCGCATTTCATTCCTTTAAAGAACCGGAAGGCAAAAGAGTTGGCTGGGATATTTGTCAAGGAGGTTTGGAGGCTGCACGGATTACCAAAGAGGGTTGTTTCGGATCGGGATTCGGTATTTACAAGTTCGTTTTGGATGGAGGTAATGCGGTTATTAGGAGTTGAGTTGGATAAGTTCTCGGCATATCACCCCCAAACTGATGGTCAAACTGAACGAGTCAACCAGACCCTTGAGCATTATCTACGGACGTATTGCTGTTAGGATCAGGATGACTAGGTCGAGTTATTACCATTTGCCGAGTTCTGTTATAATAAAACTGTCCATTCTAGTACCAAACTCACACCATTCTTTGCCGCATACGCTCAACACCCAGAAAATAATTTCCAGAACCCAACCGAAGCCTCAACTGAATGAACAACCCTGAGGCAGTCAAGACAGTCGAAACCTTGGACGCAATGAGGGAGGCTATGAGGGAGAACATGAAGGCAGCACAGGACCGGATGTCCAAATACTACAATCTCAAGGTAGCAGAGAAGGAACCAACATTCAAAGTGGGAGATTGGGTCATGGTCAACGCAAAGAACATCAAAACAAGGCGTCGACCAAGAAGCTTGACTACAAGTTACGAGGAAGTTTAGAATCAAACGTCTTATAGGCACCTATGCCTATGAGTTAGAGCTTCCCCCAAGCACAGGCAAAACTCACCCAGTTTTTCATATTAGTTTGTGGGAACCTACCACCTTAACACGATTGCCGGCAGACGCTCGCCAACACCCCCTCCAGTCGACCTCGAAGAATCGAATACCAGGTGGAAAAGGTTAGGACAAGTGAGCTCAGGAAGGGACGGGTTATGTATTTAGTCTCTTGGAAGGGTTACGGTCCTGATGACGACACATGGGAACCATATGAGAACCTGAAGGATGGAGCAGCCGATTTAATTCGAAAATTCCATCTGGATAATCCTCGTAAGCCTCGAGACCCTGATGTTATCTTGTGAGGATTTTTCTTTTTTTCCTATATTAGGCATTAGGTTTTTTGAATTATCTTTACGTTTTTGTTTTACCTGTATTTCTTATGCCATATTGTCCCAGGGGTGCAAAGAGACATACGCAGCTATGTTTTGGCTGTTGTATATGAGGACTGGTCCTCAAGCCCCATCCATTGTTATTAGTAGCAATAATGATTCTGATTGCATGATCAATTAGGTTCTTGCGGACAAGAACCTTAAGGGGGGAGGCACTGTCACGGGGTGACATCCAGCCCTACCAAAGGTACTTGGGCCCTTATAGAATGACCCTAGAATCTATATGAACTCTATGTACACTCTTAGCAGTGTAGTGCAAACATTTCTAATACTTATCTATAAGAGTTAAGTATATGAAACGAGTATGAACCTCGGAATAGTTTATAATCATCCTAGATGGTTAAGACCCTTATGGAACGTCCATAGACCCTTGAGGGAGCTACGGTTTAAGTTTCATAAGAATCCGATTAACGGTTCAATTGTTATACTCAGATTAATATGCTGACTATATGCATATATATGCTAGCTATATTAGCTGTTACCCTGAAGTCTTGGCGTTACCCTGAATATTGAATTATTACCCTGAACTGCAGGAAAATAATTCGGTAAAAATAACTAAAAAAATGAAGGACCGAGGGCGCACTTTAGACCAAAGTGCGTCCGGTGACACTATAAGGGAGTGCGCCCAGACAGAGGCCAAAGGTAGGGCCAAAACATAAAGTTCTCCGAATTTAATGTTTTAAGGTTCTATCTAGGCCTACTCTTCGTCCTGATTCCATTTCTGCAATCCTTTTTATGATCGAAGTTAAACTCATGGAGATATAAGACTTTTAATATGGTCATATAGGTCCACGAGGAGGTTTACTTATTATTGGTAATAACTTCGTGAATAATTTAGGTATCGTAATAAACTAAGATTCTATAATCTTCTATGCGTTGATACCTTTCCAATGGTAATCTACTTGTGACCCACGGTTCTCTATTCATAGAGTTATATGCAGTTGAAAATTATTTTCAATAGACACTAGACACTATTAAGTGAATATTGCCGGAAACATAATTAGATGCCTTCGGATATTGTCGGATGGTAATTCGATAGTATCGGGGATTGGTAACGTATCTAAAATTGAATTTAGTTGTCTCGGATAAGAATTCTTTAATGGGATAAGCGAGCTATAAGCGAAGTACGTATAACATGCAGACATGGGAATATTCTCTACGTTCGGGTTAGTAACCTGTGACAATGAGTGCAGATAGCAACTGCATTAACAAAGGTGTGGATGGCATAACACTTAGGAAGAAATTCCAAGGTGACAGGTATGCCCGCGTTTATAAAAAATTTTTATCATAAGAATATCTATAAACACCGCGGGATATAAATAGTACAAGTAGTTCTGGTTGAATTTATTCTACCACCAGCGAGTATTCGAAAGCAAGAGCACCTCGAGTATACAAAGCCTATAAAGTTCTAAGTCTTGAGTTAACTTTACATTTAAAGCGACATAGGATTTATTTTGTGTTGCGAAATAAGATCCGTCATGAGGAACTATCGTTGGACTAAACTTTACTGGTATAGGATTGATATTCTGTGTTGCAGAATAGATATCGTTGCGGCAGGAAATTACGGCCGTCCTAATAGTCGCAAGAGCACAATCAGTCAATAGGGCCCCCGTGATACTAACACTCGAACAAGCCTGTTTGGGTGTCAAATAGCTCGTAAGTAAATTAACGCCGTGACAATATCCCCTTCTTACGGCCGAAGTCCCTTGAGGCTTAGTCTTCGTCTTCCGGCAATGGTCCTGGTTTGCTCGGATTTCGCCTGTAGAAGTTATCAATAGCCTTGAGTTTGTTGATGTTGGTTGCTAGTTCCCAGTTTGGTCTTTCAAACCCTACCCATTTTACTAAGTACTCTAATTTCTTCCTCCGAAGATGAGAATCCAAGATTTCTTCCACATGCCACTCTTCCTCATTATCAACTATCACTGGTGGAGGTGAGGGATTGTATTGCCCAGGTAGGGGATTATTGTTTGCCGGGTCGAGAAGTGAAACATGCTGGACTCAATGATAATGCACACTAGCAGGGAAGTCGAGTTCATATACATAAGGGGATATGACCTATGTGATCTTGTAGGGGCTAATCCGTTTATGGTCGAGCTTTCTACTTGGCCGTTGTGTTGTAATGTGCTGGCTATTAAACCAAACCAGATCTCCCTCCTTGAATACTGGAGCATTATCTCGTCCTTTGTCTGCTTGCTCCTATTGCCGTGCCTGCGCCCTAGCCATCTCGTTTTGTAAGTATTCCGTTATTTCCTTGATCTTCCCGGCCACCTCTATAGCACTTCACTCATCAGGTCGTATGGGCTTTTCCTCGAAATCAAATTGCCACAGTGGGTCATAACCATAATTCGCAAAGAAGGGAGATGACCCAGTTGTTTCAGAAGATTGATTATTAGCTGCATACTCGGCGAGATGCAACCAGTTCTCCCAGTCATCCTGCAAATAATTAACATACACCGTAAATATTGTTCTAGAGTGGTATTGACTCGTTCAGTCTGGCCGTCAGTTTGAGGGTGAAACGGTGTGGACAGGAGAGGTTGAATCTTAAGCACTTGACAGAGAGCTTTCTAAAAGTGAGAGATGAATTGAGACCCACGGTCTGATACAATTGTTCTAGGAAGACCATGGAGGCGGAAGATATGCCGAGCATATAGATCTGCTAATTGCTCTGCAGTAGTGGTATCACGACAGGGAATAAAGTGCCGCATTTTAGTTAGTCGACATACTACTACCAAAATTGCATTGTATCATTTGACCAGGGTAGCCCAATAATGAAATCCATAGAGATATCTTGCCAAGCACCTTGGGAAATTGCGAGTGGTTGAAGAATGCCGTATGGGGCATGTCGTGTCGTTCGAGCACGTTGACAGGGGTGACAATTGCGTATATACTCATCAATATCCTTATGCATTTTTGGCCAATAATATTGTCGCGAGATAAGCTCAAGTGTCTTGGATCGCCCTGGATGCCCCGCTGCTGGGATATCATGATGGTCCTGGATTAGACGTAACTTTAGAGGCATATAATTTGGTACATATATCCGCCTACGATATTTTAGCTTTCCATTATCCTCTTCATATTCGGCTAGCGAGATGTCCTTAGATCACTTCTCTCCTTGTTGCAGCTTAGCTAATGTCTTTCTTGGTAGTGGATCAACTTCAAAACCCCTATTAAACAAGTCCCCTAGTTCCAGCTCTTCTACTGTCGCATTGATTGATAAATTGTAAGGTTTGAGAACGACTTAATTTTGAAACCTTATATGTTCATCTCTTCCTTTGGAAGGTCTCCTGACCTTCTTGTTAATGCATCTGGTTTTCCCCCTACTTTACCAGGACGGTAAACTATCTTGAAGTTGAAGCGGGAGAGAAATTTTGACCATCTAGCTTGACGGCGGTTAAGGAGCTTTGTTGACATAAAGTATTCTAGATTTTTGTGATCTGAGAGTACTTTGATTGGATGGGGGGTGGATTCCAATTCAGCTCGCCATTCTTCGAAGCATCGGATAATAGCCATTAATTCCTTATCATAAATCTCATAATTGCATTCAGTTGGTGAGTGCTTCTTAGAGAAGTAAGCAACAGGGTGAAGTATGCTATTATTGTCATATTGCGAAAGAATTCCAGCAGAAACGTAGTCTGATGCATCTGTTTCTACTATAATTTCACGGTCGGGATCAAAATGCTGGAGAACGGGAGCAGAAGTAAACGCTGTTTTAAGGTTTTGGAATGCCTTCTGGCATTCGTCGCTCCAATGCCAGGTTGTATTTTTTGTTGTTAGTTTCACGATAGGAGCCAAAAATCTTGGAGAAGTCTTTGATAAACCGGCGATAAAAATTGGCGAATCCTAGAAAAGCACGAGCATCATGAAGGTTAATTGGGCATTCTCAGTCCATTACGGCCTTAACTTTAGCTGGATCCATTTGTATCCCTTCTGCTGAGATAATCATGCCCAGGTAGTGGACCGTAGTCTTATGAAATTCACACTTCTCGGGTTTTAGGTAGAGGCCGGCTTTTTGGAGAGCTTGCAATACCTTGGTAACATGTGTTCGGTGTTCTTCGAGGGTATCGCTATATATTAAAATATCATCAAGATAAGCCGTACAGAAATTGTCAAGGAAGGGATGGAGAACATCATTAATAAAATGTTGGAAGCTGGCAGGAGCATTTGTGAGGCCGAAAGGCATAACTAAGGTCTCATATAAGCCATAACGAGTTCGAAACGCTGTTTTCCATTCCTCTCCTTCCGCCATCTGGTGAGGTTGTAGGCGCTTCTAATGTCAAGAGCCGTATAGTATCGTGCTTAGAAAGTTTAGTCAAAGTCTCTTGTATAAGGGGTAGTGGGTATCGGTTCTTGATGGTACCATCATTAAGACCACGATAATCCACACAAAGATGCAAGAACCCATCCTTCTTCTTAACAAATATGATAGGTGCAGCTGCGGGAGATGAGGAGGCACGAATAAATCCTTTGGACAGGTTTTCTTCCAGCCATACTTTAAGAGCCTCTAACTCTGGTTTTGATAGGGAGTATAGA
>WHUX01000644.1:0-15775 GCA_015179025.1 Terfezia claveryi
TTACGAGTCCAAGTGGCGCCTTGTTGGAATACTTTGTCCGTTGACAAGTATCACAACTTCTGATATAGTCCTTAGTTGGTTCTGCAAAGGACTGGCAATCATATCGGTCAGTAAGATATTTCATCGTTTTTTCAATGCCACCATGAGCGGTTGCTTCATGTGCATCTTTAATAACCAATTCGAGATAGTTCTTACCTTCGATGTTAAAGGTAGAGGGCAAGACTAGTCTCCATTGTCCTTGTCGGTTCTTGACATACAAAAATCCGTCTTTTCTTCTATGATCCTTACGATTCACAAAGGTATCATAATAGTTCTTCCAGATAGGACATACTCTCATGCATGATTAATATGCGGCTTCATACCTGTTCCTTGGTCAAGCCAGTGTGTGATGAAGTAGTCCTTGTCGTCTACCCATCCGTCGCTGATGTGTTTCTCTTCAATGAGCTTGTTAAGGGTCGGTTCGATCCTTGTGTTGAAGTCATTGATGGTGGGTTCTTCTCCTTGCATGTAGAAGCATTATGTCCTGAGAACTTACAGAAATCACAACGCTGTCTGGAGGTCTTGGTATCTTGAATGAAGGAGGGTAAATCTTCGTCAATGGCTACTCACTTTTTAGAACGAGTGGTGACGGCGGCGTGTTGATTGGAATTGCGTTACTGCTGCTAGCAGTTGCAGCTGGTTGTTGAGGTGCATTCCATGGTTGTTGAGGGCAACAGGAGTATTCCTGATCTCCTGTTCCATTTGTCGGTTGGTCATCTGTTCGTTAGGGTTACTGAACTGAATGCTGGGTTAGAGAGTGGGTTGTATCGGCTTGTTGGCAATCTATCTTTTTGCCCATTCTCCGATTTCCTGGATAGCTTCTTCACGGCTGAGAGCTGGGTGTTTGTTGTACTGGGCTAGTTCCTTTTGAGGCTCATTTGCGGCTAAGACGTGCACAATACGAGTCGTAAGGAATTCCTTCTCCTTCTTAAGAACTGAGGCTGTCAGGTCACAGTTCAAACTGCCATGTCCGTGGTGGTTCCAGATTGCACATGTTTCGATGGTGAACATGCAGTTGTTCATGGCGTGGGAGCTGCCATGAACTGGACAGTAAAAATCCCGGCAAAAGGACCAGTGCATCCTTTTGTGTTGTTGCCAATTGCTATGAGCCAGGTCGATAGCAATTTCTTTCGCTTCTTCAGGAGCGAGGGTATTTTGTTGTGTGCTTTCAGAAGATGGAGGCCTATATCTTAGTCCAAGAACTGTTAAGGGTTTGTTCTTGTTTATATTGGGTACACGATCATACCCGCTGAAAACTTCTTCTGGTATAGTAGATAGAGTCTCGTCATCTGAGGACTCTTCTTCCTTCATCATGTCATATTCGCTTTCTTCATCCTGGATGCCTCGAAGTATGGACAGAAGATATGGTGTCCAAGTTCTTCGGCTCTTCCACGACATTTGTTGAAGTCGCAGTCGACATGCTTGAAATTGATAGCTCCGCGAGAAACCATATTGTTCTGAGTAGAGGTTTCTGGTGAGTGGAAAGTTCTTAAAGCGTTGGTAGAGATGTTGCGGTTGTAGGTATGGTTAGGAGGATCGATGCTGTTGGAAATATAATCGTCCTCGGTGGTGGGAGTGTCCAAGTATTTATGCTTTCTTGATAGAGCATCTGCTATCAAATTTTCCTTTCCTGCGGTATGCTGTATGTCTGTATCAAATTCCATTAGGTAATCTTGCCATCGCCTCAATTTTTGACTTGCAGGCGTTTGAGTATGGAAGGTTACTAATGGTTTGTGGTCGGTAAGGATAGTGAACTTGTGACTCTCAATTGTGCTTCAAAAATTTTAATGAGTCAATAATCACTAATAATTCCTTTTGAAAGGTAGGATAATTGAGTTGTGCTGGATTAAATTTTCTAGAGTGGAAGCATGATGGTCTGATGTGCGTCAACGGTCCTTGACCTATCCAAGATCCTAGTCCTACATCACTAGCATCACAGACTAAATATTTGGGTTCAGTAGATTCATTATTCCAGGGTTTTAAAACATGTGGGAATTCACGAGTTCCTTGAGTTTTTCAAACCTGCATTATGAGTATCTGTCCATTCCCATTTCTTTGTTTCTCCTTGCAGTTCTGACAGGGTGCTTGCATACGATGCCAAGTCAGGAATAAATCTGCTGAGATAATTAACGATTCCAAGGAATCCTCTAAGATCCTTTTTTCTTGTAGGAGTTGGAAATGTTAATATAGTAGTCCTCTTCTTCGGTCTACATGTAATCCATCTGATGTCAAAACGTGTCCTAAGATTTCCAATCTTGGAGTAAAGAACTGGCATTTGCTTTCTTTGAGATAAAATTTCTCATCCTGTAGACGTTGAAGTACTTTCTTCAATAATTCTACATGTTCTTCATACGTTTTAGAGAATATAATAATATCATCAATATAGATGATTAAATTTTTATAGACCATGTCCTTAAAAATTTCATGCATAACGCGAACCATGGTAGCAGGTGCGTTACGATCCCTTGTTGCATAACTCTACTTCTGAAATATCCCATGTGACATAAAAAGGTAGAGTGTTGCTCAGATTCTTTATCGTTCCTGATATTAAAAAATCCGTCGGCTAAGTCGACCTTAGTCCAAATGGATTCTCCGCTACTAGTTCAATTGCTTCATTAATATCTGGCAATGGGGTGTGGTCCGGTTCGACGGCTAAATTGCGGTCTCGACAGTCATTGACATGTCGGGCTTCTTCCGGTTTATCTCGTTTAGGAATAGTGAACATGACTACAGCATTTGTGTCATTTTCTACTCTATATATGCGACCTGATGCTTCTTCTTCGACTAATTTGTCATGGATTTGTTGTCTAAATCGATGTCCTGAGGGTCGCCATTTTGGTATCCAAGTAGCTCCTGCTTTTGGTTTGATAGAGTGATTAATTTTTCTTAGTGGGGTAATTCCCATGGAATTGTCTTGGAAATAATAAGGGAAACTCCGTTACAGGGTTGAATTGTTTCTGTACCGTAGAAACAGCTGTCACGAGTTCTCTTTCTGAATCGGTTTCGTCTGCGTCACTAATATTTTCCCAATTATCCGGTTCACTATAATCTGTGACTGATTCACAGCTGACCTGTGTATACGCTGATCTTATACCATTCGCCATGGTTCTAGATCCCTTCCATACACTTAGCTGGAATCGTGGAATGTTTTCCGGTTGGATAGTAACTGGTTCCTGATGGGCAGGAATTATTGCTCGCACTTTGCTGAGAGCAGGTTCTCCTAGTATCATGTCCCATCCAGTCAAATGAGCTACATAGAACGTTCGTTCTTCTACATAACCTATCCAATCAAGTTTGATAGTACAAGCTTTGTCTATCTTCCTTTTGAGCCTTTAATTGCAGTACTTAATGATTTCTTCTCGATACTTCTAGTCGGTATTTTGTATAGGTGTACAAATTGAGAATTGATTAAGTCTCCTCCCTTCGTTTGGAGATCAATTAAAGCTAGTGCGGGGTGTTCGTTAGCTTTAACGAATACCTTGCTAAAATCTGGTACCTGTCTTGACAAGGGTCGTTCCTTGATTTTATCCTTGTTGTTTTTATCCTTGGTGGCTATCGGCATAGCTAAATCTTGTGCGGCTGTACGCATGGGTACCTTATTTTTTCGTTTCCTACAGTCCTTGTAGGAGTGTCCAGGGTTCCAACACCATAGACATTTCTTGTCTTAATTAATTGCATCTTCGTCTTCTGATCCAATTTTTTTGTGATGGTGTCCCAATCTGAGTCCTTCCGATTTTCTGTGTTGGGTTTGGTGTTGGGATTGCTGCTAGGATTAAATCCTGTTTTTTGTCGTTGATTCTGGTCCCTGCGTGGACCGTGACTTCGATTTTCATTCCGAGGGTGTTGTCGTCGGGATGTATTTGTTGTGGATGGTGGGGCAATATCCTTTTTGGAAGCTTCATATGACTCCGCTTGATGCACGAGCTGATCATATGACCATTCTTCTTTGATTAAAGGAATTAATGTAGCTGACATATATGGCGGCAGGTGATTAAGAAACTTTCTTCTTTTTACTTCCTGCATATTGATTGTTTGCCATCCTTGTCAATCAATTTGATTTGCATTTCAGTAAGCCAGTTGGCAAACTGTTTGATTCCCATGTGACTCCATCCTTGTATGGTGTGGCTGTCTCCCATCGTTTCCACAAAATGTCCTTACTAGTAGAGGGTATCAGAAAATCCCTTAGCGCTAGTATGAATCCAAAGAATGTCGCATTCTTTCCTTTTTCTCTTAGGAATTGATTATAAGTAGTGAGCGCGCTCCTTCCATTCTGAATCCAACAATTTCCAGAGCTGAAGCGCCTTCTAAATCTATTCTTTTGAGAACAAACCAACGTTGCATTGCTGTGGCCCAAGAGTCAAAATATTGTGAGTCTTGCCATTTTTTGTCTTCTCCTCTTAATTTTTCTGGCATATCAATCTTTATTCCTTTTAAAGCATTCGTTGCTTTATGGTTACCCGTTGTAACCATTCCTGTTGTAGATTCCCATTGCTGGTGTTCAACTGATTTTCCTCGTTTGGGTTTTCTTTTAAGAGTTTGACTTGCAACTGACGATGCCTTATCAGAGTCCGAGCTATCATCTCCGCTATCATCGGGGTCTCGTCCTCCTCCTTGTGTTTTCTGCTGCTGTTGGTCTAGTCCTGTATCTAGATCATCATCGTCTTCTGGTAATTCTATATCTTCTGGTGGTTGGTCTTTGTCGTCTGGTTCTTTGGCTGACCCAGTCCTCCTTTCTGGTGTCTCAGGTGCTCGACCTTTGCCTTTCGATTGATCTTTTGGTGTTCTCAGGAACCTCCTGGAAGTTCTTTGCTAGGATTGAAAAAATCCTCCGCGGTATGTGCTGATTCTTCTAGATGAGTGCCGCTCATCATGAATGCCATTATTTCTTCCCAGTTATTTATTACCCAATTCGGTTTCCTTAAAGTGGAACAACAGGTTTCCTTAATTCTTTACTTAAAAATGCGTTCATTTCTAAGTCTTCTTCTTTGAATGGGTAAGGTGTTAGCCATAAGTAGTGTTTTGCTATGGCTTCCATTAAGAGTCGAGTATCATCAGGATGATACTGTTGGGCATGTCCCATTGAGCGAGTATATTTCAAAATCTCCTCAATTGTTGGAAGATGTCTTTCCCAAAATTCTTCTGGTGCGAGAGGTAAAGCCATACTAAAATATAGTTTGGTTCCTGCTCCACCTGGTTCTCCTAATTCTATATCCATGGGCAGATTTATTTCCCCTTCTGTGTTAGGAACTATAAATCTGGTCTTTCTGGGAGTTTCTTCTACTAATTTCTTAATATCTTCGGGTAACATAGTTAACCGTCTCGACCTCTTAGTCTTCTTACTAAGTTCAGACGCCATTATGTCTGATTTCGTCGTCTGTCCGCAACCAAATGCAGCTGGTTATGCGATACGATCGTCGAGTTACTTTTCTTCTTTGGCACCTTTCTGTGCTGATGGTGTGGTGGCTGATGATCCTTATGATCTCCGTTCGACTGACGGTTCTGTTGGCTCGGTGGCTCACGAGGCTGGTGAGGCTGGATGTCAGGATCCTGATGTTTCTTATGGTCCTGGTTTTTCTTCGTCTACTGGTCTAGAATCTAGTTCTAGTTCTTCCGGCAAGAGTGTCACGTTTTCTGATTGGTGTGTTGAGGTAGACGTTGGGGGCGCAGAGGTATTGGTAGAGATGTCTGGGCCTAAGGAAGGTTCTGATGGAGGTAATTCTTTTCTGGAGGAAATGGCTGCAGTGGAGGCAGCGAGATTTGAGCCTTGGGATTGTGAGCTTGGTTGTTTAGACCAATTATTCCTGGGACCTGGGGGGCCGGTTTTTCAATGGTGTACTGGATTTACAGGTACAGATGTAATGGCGGTTGCCAGGAGTGCAAGATGAGTTGTCGATCTTATTGGGAAAAGTGTTGTGAACGAGGGTGGGATTGTTTAATGTGGGATACCACTGCCCGTTAGAGCTCTGCTTAGCTTGCTTCTAAGTCTTTTGTTGATGTACTGCAGTTGAGAGTCTGATGTCTCGTTTGTTGGATTTTTGTTGGCTAGCTAGTTGAATAACGATATCGATTTTATATGTGCACTTGGGTGTCGAATTGTATACACTTGCGTGAGTGTAATAAAGGTATCCGAAGGTTGATCAGGCCTTGGATTTAAGAGTAAAGATTAGGTAAGTAGTTAAAAAAAATGTAATGAATGGTACTAGACAGTATTCATTCGGTACCGTTTATACAATCTATATCCGTAGGCACGGACGTTTGTGTATTTCGGTTCTGCTGAGGTAAGACCTCAGAAGGGTAGGGAGATTACTATGTGGGACGTTCCCGAAGGGAACAGTAATTAACTGGTGTAATCTATCTTATATGATTTGTGCTATCTAAGCTATATGATCTTGATCTGATCGGAATATAGGCTTGCTTGCTCTGAAGGCTTGCTTGGTTGCTTCTTGTCTTTCTGTGGATTCCAGAGGGAATCCAGCGGCCTATTTATACTCCTCTGAGATCTGATGACTAAGGAAATAAATACAATAAAGGGTGGCACACCAGAAGGTGGTGCGCTGTACAAAAGGGGTCATGTGGCATAGTAATGAGTCACACGCCTTAAACGATGGTCATGTGGCCATAGTAATGAGTCAACGCCTTAAACAGAGGTCACGCGGCCATAATGAGGGTGTCTTCATATGGCAAGTGCCATGGAACTTCCCATGGCAGATTCCGCGTGCTATGGACGCTTATAAAGCAATAGGAGGTGTAGAAGGCTAGTCCTTCAACCGAGAGCTTAGTTACATAACATAGTAGTAATATAGGAAATACAAAAGTATATAATCAATTATATAAGCAATGAATAACGTTCTCATTACAAAAACCCAAACAGGAAATCAGTTGAACACCAGCAATGGAATCTACAACAGGAATGGTTACAAGGTAACCATAAAGCAACGAATGCTTTAAAAGGAATAAAGATTGATATGCCAGAAAAATTAAGAGGAGAAGACAAAAATGCAAGACTCACAATATTTTGACTCTTGGCACAGCAATGCAACGTTGGTTTGTTCTCAAAAGAATAGATTTAGAAGGCCTTCAGCTTGAAATTGTTGGATTCAGAATGGAAGGAAGGCACTTACTACTTATAATCAATTCCTAAGAGAAAAAGGAAAGAATGGACATTCTTTGGTTTCATACTAGCACTAAGGATTTTCTGATACCCTCTACTAGTAAGGACATTTTGTGGAAACGATGGGAGACAGCCACACCATACAAGGACGGACGTCACATGGGAATCAAACAGTTTGCCAACTGGCTTACTGAAATGCAAATCAAATTGATTGACAAGGATGGCAAACAATCAATATCGCAGGAAGTAAAAAGAAGAAAGTTTCTTAATCACCTGCCGCCATATATGTCAGCTACATTAATTCCTTTAATCAAAGAAGAATGGTCATATGATCAGCTCGTGCATCAAGTGGAGTCATATGAAGCTTCAAGAAGGATATTGCCCACCATCCACAACAAATACATCCCGACGACAACACCCTCGGAATGAAAATCGAAGTCAGGTCCACGCAGGGACCAGAATCAATGACAAAAAACAGGATTTAATCCTAGCAGCAATCCCAACACCAAACCCAACACAGAAAATCGGAAGGACTCAGATTGGGACACCATCACAAAAAAATTGGATCAGAAGACGAAGATGCAATTAATTAGAGACAAGAAATGTCTATGGTGTTGGAACCCTGGACACTCCTACAAGGACTGTAGGAAACGAAAAAATAAGGTACCCATGCGTACAGCCGCACAAGATTTAGCTATGCGATAGCCACCAAGGATAAAAACAACAAGGATAAAATCAAGGAATGACCCTTGTCAAGACAGGTACCAGATTTTAGCAAGGTATTCGTTAAAGCTAACGAACACCCTGCACTAGCTTTAATTGATCTCCAAACGAAGGGAGGAGACTTAATCAATTCTCAATTTGTACACCTATACAAAATACCAACTAGAAGTATCGAGAAGAAATCATTAAGTACTGCAATTAAAGGCTCAAAAGGAACGATAGACAAAGCTTGTACTATCAAACTTGATTGGATAGGTTATGTAGAAGAACGAACATTCTATGTAGCTCATTTGACTGGATGGGACATGATACTAGGAGAACCTGCTCTCAGCAAAGTGCGAGCAATAATTCCTGCCCATCAGGAACCAGTTACTATCCAACGGAAAATATTCCTCGATTCCAGCTAAGTGTATGGAAGGGATCTAGAACTATAGCGAATGGTATAAGATCAGCGTATACACAGGTCAGCTGTGAATCAGTCACAGATTATAGTGAACCGGATAATTGGGAAAATATTAGTGATGCAGAAGAAACCGATTCAGAAAGAGAACTCGTGACAGCTGTTTCTACGGTACAGAAACAATTCAACCCTGTAACGGAGTTTCCCTTATTATTTCCCAAGACAATTCCACAGGAATTACCTCCACTAAGAAAAATTAATCACTCTATCAAACCAAAAGCAGGAGCTACTTGGATACCAAAATGGCGACCCTCAGGACATCGATTTAGACAACAAATCCATGACAAATTAGTCGAAGAAGAAGCATCAGGTCGCATATATAGAGTAGAAAATGACACAAATGCTGTAGTCATGTTCACTATCCCTAAACGAGATAAACCGGAAGAAGCCAGACATGTCAATGACTGTCGAGACCGCAATTTAGCTGTCGAACCGGACCACACCCCATTGCCAGATATTAATGAAGCAATTGAACTAGTAGCGGAGAATCCCATTTGGACTAAGCTCGACTTAGCCGACGGATTTTTTAATATCAGGAACAATAAAGAATCTGAGCAACACTCTACCTTTTTATGTCACATGGGATATTTCAGAAGTAGAGTTATGCAACAAGGGGATCGTAACGCACCAGCTACCATGGTTCGCGTTATGCATGAAATTTTTAAGGACATGGTCTATAAAAATTTAATCATCTATATTGATGATATTATTATATTCTCTAAAACGTATGAAGAACATATAGAATTATTGAAGAAAGTACTTCAACGTCTACAGGATGAGAAATTCTATCTCAAAGAAAGCAAATGCCAGTTCTTTACTCCAAGATTGGAAATCTTAGGACACGTTTTGACATCAGATGGATTACATGTAGACCCGAAGAAGAGGACTACTATATTAACATTTCCAACTCCTACAAGAAAAAAGGATCTTAGAGGATTCCTTGGAATCGTTAATTATCTCAGCAGATTTATTCCTGACTTGGCATCGTATGCAAGCACCCTGTCAGAACTGCAAGGAGAAACAAAGAAATGGGAATGGACAGATACTCATAAGCAGCGTTTGAAAAACTTAAGGAACTCGTGAATTCCCCACATGTTTTAAAACCCTGGAATAATGAATCTACTGAACCCAAATATTTAGTCTGTGATGCTAGTGATGTAGGACTAGGATCTTGGATAGGTCAAGGACCGTTGACGCACATCAGACCATCATGCTTCCACTCTAGAAAATTTAATCCAGCACAACTCAATTATCCTACCTTTCAAAAGGAATTATTAGCGATTATTGACTCATTAAAATTTTTTGAAGCACAATTGAGAGGTCACAAGTTCACTATCCTTACCGACCACAAACCATTAGTAACCTTCCATACTCAAACGCCTGCAAGTCAAAAATTGAGGCGATGGCAAGATTACCTAATGGAATTTGATACAGACATACAGCATACGCAGGAAAGGAAAATTTGATAGCAGACGCTCTATCAAGAAAGCATAAATACTTGGACACTCCCACCACCGAGGACGATTATATCTCCAACAGCATCGATCCTCCTAACCATACCTACAACCGCAACATCTCTACCAACGCTTTAAGAACTTTCCACTCACCAGAAACCTCTACTCAGAACAATATGGTTTCTCGCGGAGCTATCAATTTCAAGCATGTCGACTGCGACTTCAACAAATGTCGTGGAAGAGCCGAAGAACTTGGACACCATATCTTCTGTCCATACTTCGAGGCATCCAGATGAAGAAAGCGAATATGACATGATGAAGGAAGAAGAGTCCTCAGACGAGAGACTCTATCACTATACCAGAAGAAGTTTTCAGCGGGTATGATCGTGTACCCAATATAAACAAGAACAAACCCTTAACAGTTCTTGGACTAAGATATAGGCCTCCATCTTCTGAAAACACAACAAAATACCCTCGCTCCTGAAGAAGCGAAAGAAATTGCTATCGACCTGGCTCATAGCAATTGGCAACAACACAAAAGGATGCACTGGTCCTTTTGCCGTGATTTTTACTGTCCAGTTCATGGCAGCTCCCACGCCATGAACAACCGCATGTTCACCGTCGAAACATGTGCAATCTGCAACCACCACGGACATGGCAGTTTGAACTGTGACCTGACAGCCTCAGTTCTTAAGAAGGAGAAGGAATTCCTTACGACTCGTATTGCGCATATCTTATCCGCAAATGAGCCTCAAAAGGAACTAGCACCAGTACAACAAACGCCAGCTTATCCACCTCCACCAGCTCTCAGCCGTGAAGAAGCTATCCAGGAAATCGGAGAATGGGCAAAAAGATGGATTGCCAACAAGCCGACACAACCACTCTCCAACCCAGCATTCAGTTCAGTAACCCTACCGAACAGATGACCAACCGACAAATGGAACAGGAGATCATGGAAACTCCTGTTGCCCCACAACAACCATGGAATGCACCTCAACAACCAGCTGCAACCGCTAGCAGCAGTAAGCAATTCCAATCAACACCGCGCCGTCACCACTCGTTCTAAAAAGCGAGTAGCCATTGACGAAGATTACCCTCTTTCATTCAAGACACCAAGACCTCCAGACAGCGTTGTGATTTCTGTAAGTTCTCAGGACATAATGCTTCTACATGCAAGGAGAAGAAACCCACCATCAATGACTTCAACACAAGGATCGAACCGACCCTCAACAAGCTCATTGAAGAGAACACATCAGCGACGGATGGGAAGACGACAAGGACTACTTCATCACACATGGCTTGACCAAGGACAGGTATGAAAGCCGCATATCAATCATGCATGAGAGTATGTCCTATCTGGAAGAACTACTATGATACCTTTGTGAACCGTAAGGATCATAGAAGAAAGACGGATTTTTGTATGTCAAGAACCGACAAGGACAATGGAGACTAGTCTTGCCCTCTACCTTTAACATCGAAGGTAAGAACTATCTCGAATTGGTTATTAAAGATGCACATGAAGCAACCGCTCATGGTGGCATTGAAAAAACGATGAAATATCTTACTGACCGATATGATTGCCAGTCCTTTGCAGAACCAACTAAGGACTATATCAGAAGTTGTGATACTTGTCAACGGACAAAGTATTCCAACAAGGCCCACTTGGACTCGTAACCCCATTACATGTACCAAGCAGGCCATGGACTGACATATCGATGGATTTTCTTAAAGTAGCACCTGTGTTTACTAAGTGTTCAATTTTGTACCCGAATATTCCTGTTGAAGAAGATCATGTAGTTTGTATTTCACGACTTTGGACGATTGTCGATAGACAATCAGGATTCAAGTTTCTTATTCCTGTCTCAGATAATTTCACAGCAGAACAATGTACTGCTACCTTTGATACTCATGTAGTCCCGACTATGGGATACCCTTTCTGTATTGTTTTTGACCGCGACACTCTTTTTATGTCAACGCACTTTCAAGATTGGGCTAGGAATAAAGGAATCAAGTTGGAACCGTCCACCGCATATCATCCACGTGCAGACGGACAATCGGAAATTGTGAACAAAGAAATTCTACAAGTAGCAAGAGCCTGTAAAATCGAAGGATTTGATTGGCTACAGAAACTACCAGAGATACAGTTGAAACTTAACTCTAGGTATAATGCCGCTAGACAGAATAGTCCCTTTTCCACACTATTTGGATTTAATGCACATCTTGGCGTATCGATACTTCCATACCCCATTAATGCATATGTACCCGCAAATGAACATCATGAGGTAACGTCTAAAAACCTATATGACGCCAAGAAGACTCAAGCATCTCAAGCGAACAAACGACTACCCAATACAGCCAAATTTTCAGTCGGACAACAAGTTATGCTTTCCTCAGAAAATATCAACCTATCGAACGTCTCACCAAACTCAAACCAAAATGGCTAGGCCCATTTCCCATTATTTCTAGTAATCGGAAATGCAATAACTATAGCCTAGACCTATCCAGTCAACCTGACCTCCACCTCATATATAATACTTTTCATATCAGCAAACTCAAACCCTACTATAAAAACGATCCTACCCAGTTCCCTCACAGACAATCTCAGGAACCAGGACCAATTCAAGAGATCGTTATGAAGTTGAAAAGGTATTAGAATTCAGAACAGCTCCTCGAACTGGAGAAAGACAATATAAGGTCAGATGGCTAGGATACCTCCTAAATATGATTCCTGGTAAACGCCAAGGATATCACCACCGAAATTCTTCAAGACTTCTGGACGACTGGAAGCATAGAAGATACATTTAAGAGACGTTGAAGGACTAAAGGAAAACAAGGACCACGAACTAGAGATGAGACCCGAGCTCTCATCCAACAAGAACGAGATAGAATCATGAGTCAAGGAAACACTAAGGATATTTATGTTAATGCTAATGTATTAACAATGCATCAAATTTAGGACGTATGGAAACCAATATGGCAGAGCGAAAGAAGTAAGGATAAGAAATCCTTCTATATGGGGAAGTGTAATGGAGAACGTTATTTCATTGCTTATATAATTGTTATATACTTTTGTATTTCCTATATTACTACTATGTTATGTAACTAAGCCTCTCAGTTGAAGGACTAGCCTTCTACCACCTCCTATGCTTTATAAGCGTCCATAGCACGCGAATTTGCCATGGGAATTCCATGGAACTTGCCATATGAGACACCCTCATTATGGCCACGTGACCTCTGTTTAAGGCGTGTGACTCATTACTATGACCACATGACCATCGTTTAAAGTCGTGTGACTCATTACTATGGCCACATAACCCCTTTTGTACAGTGCACCACCTTCTGGTGTGCCACCCTTTATTGTATTTATTTCCTTAGTCATCAGATCTCAGAGGAGTATAAATAGGCTGCTGGATTCCCTCTGGAATCCAAAGAAAGACAAGAAGCAATAAGCAAGCACTCAGAGCAAGTAAGCCTATATTCCGATCAGATCAAGATCATATAGCTTAGATAGCACAAATCATATAAGATAGATTATACCAGTTAATTACTGTTCCCTTCGGGAACGTCCCACATAGTAATCTCCCTACCCTTCTGAGGTCTTACCTCAGCAGAACCGAAATACACAAACGTCCGTGCCTACGGATATAGATTGTATAAACGGTACCGAATGAATACTATCTAGTACCATTTATTACAGCTTGGACATTCTTGAGATTTGCTGGGATTTGCCATTCCTAGACAACAGTAACCTTGGTAGTATCCATCTTGATACCTTCAGTAGTAATAATTAACCTCAGATACTTAACCTCCTGCATATGAAACTCATATTTTTTGAGCTTGAGGTATAATCTGGCTTGCTTCAGCTTTTCCAGCACTTGTCGGACATGGATTTTGTACTCTGCCAGGGTGTCTAAATAGATTAGGATATCGTCAAGGTAGGCCGTGCAGAACACATCCAAAAAGTCTTGTAGGATATCGTTAATAATGTGCTAGAAAGGCCGGGGTGTTGGTTAAGTTGAAAGGCATGACATTGTACTCTAAGTACCCATACCAGGTTTGGAAGGCCCTTTTCTACTCTTCACTTTCAGCTATTCGGACTAGGTTATAGGCTCCCCTCAAATCCAGTTTAGTAAACCATTTTGCTTTAGAGAGCCTGGCTCATCAGCAAAAAAAATTCTCCATCATGACGCAGCAACTAGTTTTGTTCCACCTGGTGCACCACCAAATTCCTGCTGCCTCTTATGCACCCTGTTCATACTACAAAATTTCTGCTCCCACTCATGCACCCTATGCGCATCCTCAAAATATATGCTCTACACCTCGAACACCACCAAATTCCCACTTCCTCTCATACACCCTATGTGCACCCTCAAACTTCAGCAGAAAAAATAAACAAATCTGTATCAGGACGTATCAACTACTTTTATACCATCCCATGTGTTACAATTTTCTGCTTACCTCTATATACCCCCACACATGCCCTCCTAATATTGGCCTGGCACCTGTTTTACATCCGACACTTCACGTTCTTTGTGGCTCTTCTCTCAACTGGTCACAAGTTTATTATTTCCTAATCATAAATCATATTCCATGTCTCTAAGTCTATTCTATTATTTACCAACCAACTTTCCCCCGGCTCTAATGGTATCAAATGCGCAATCCCTTCTATTTGTGATATCTTAACTATAACCCCTTCCCCACTCATCGGCAATCCAACATGAACCATCCCTTCCGTGCCCTGCCCAGCATTCAACCCAATGTATTGAAGCAGATTCACATGCGCCAACCGGTGCACCATTCCTGCTATAGTTATTACTTTGAACAATGCATTGATTCGTCCTGGTATTCAACCATTCAGCGTCCCTACTGGTGCCTCATCCAATGCACACTGTCTCCTTACCCATATCCAATCGTATCTTTCCTTCCTGTGAAATTTCTCAGTGCATCTAGCATTGTGCAAAATGAACCCTTCTCTACTGAATTTTGGCACTGGAATTTGAAACACCCCATATGAACGAATTTCCTGAACTAACAGCTTGGTAGGGTCGGAATCTATGCTTCTAACTTCCTGCCTTAAAAACGCTTGCATTGTCAACACCAGATCTAGCAAGCCAGTTACACGCTCCAGATCCTCGAGGCTGGATATTAATCCCAACTCAATTTTCCCCCGCAACTTCAAGTAGACCTATTTTCCGACACCTGGCGTCACATCTCCGTTTTGCCTAACCTGGTTCCATAGATTAAGTGTCAAGTCCTTCATAGCAAAAGTATGATCCCTCGTGTAGGAAGTAACTATCTATGGTGTTGCATTAACCCTATTACTTTGACAGTAAGCATCCTTAAGGCCTTTATGTACAGCTTCACTGATATTCGTGGAATATTGAGCTAGAGCCCCAAACTTCGGAATGTCTTCGGCATAATGGGAGATTAAATGGATTTTTGGGAAATTGAAGTGCGCCCTTTCTTGTAAAATCTCATTGACCAATTCCCGACAGTGCAAGGTATTTTCTTGATGCATCCTAACCTTTTCCGACACCCTGAGGTCTTCAACCAATGATCCAGCTTGTTCCTTGAACAAATCCTTATGTGCTTCTGCAGCAGCCTTTCTTGTTTTCTTATCAGCACGGAACCTCAAGAATACAGCTTTAGTTTCATAAAACACACGTAAATATTCTTGTAAATAAGAAACTGTCTTATCCGTATGACTAGGATACTGAGTCATGAGATAGAAGTCAGTGATGCTACATACGCAGCGAATTGCTCGGTTGAACTCCTGTACCTGACCTCCGGTGGGTCGTGGTTGGTTGGCCTTCCGACGCAATGCCGCGGTAAATGTTCCAAGAATGACTTTACCAAAGTTCTGCATTTCCTTTCCCGACCATTGTGAAACAACTCGGTATCCCTTGGTCGGAACTGAAATCCAGGGTAGGGAGGCAACCGATGCCAGACATAGTCAAATGCATTAATCCGCTCATAGTATTCTAGAAA
>WHUX01000645.1:0-15642 GCA_015179025.1 Terfezia claveryi
CGCGCTTTTTGGTAAAGCACTCGGATTCTGTGTGGTTGAGTCCTTTCCATCCTTTGCTGATGCAGTAGTCGCATCTTTTGCCATTATCTCCTTGATCGTCCCCTGCCAGCTCCTGTTTGAGTACTACTGGGTTTTGTACCGAATCTCCAGCATTATCTCCTCTCCTTTTCCCCTTTTGCCTACCTGGGACGTATGTCTTGAGATGAGTAGTGATATCGCCATAGGTAAGTCCACTCTTCATCTGGATATTTTCAATAAGAGTATTGTAGTAGGGCGGAAGAGTGGCTAGCAGAAACGTCCCTTTGGCTTGGTCGTTTTTGCTTAAGCCTGTCAATATTGTTCCGAATTCTTTAAGGTCGTCTGGGATCGTTCCTCCCAGCATAGATCTCATGAATCCCCACTTTTTGTCGAACTCGCTAATATGTTCTTCGATTGAACTATTTCTATCGTCATAGCTGAGTTTGATGACTCCAATAAGTAGAGCTCCGAGTGTGGTGACAGTCTTGCCTTCGAATTTGGCCTTCAGCTCTTTATAGGCTTCGTTAGCTGTTCTGGCTAGTCCGATGATATCTACAACCTCTTTCTCGCAATTTCTTTTCATTGTAAGGATTGCGAAGTTGTTGTCTTTCTTCCAGGCTTTAGCATCTGCATCTCTGGCTTTTCCGGTGGCTGTGGGATCTGGATCTTGGACATCTCCGGTGACGATTTCCCATATTGTCTCATCTTTGTGTTCATAGCTGCTAAGCGTTTGCTCAATGGATAGTATCCACTGAGCATAGTCCTGTTGTCCGCTAAGCTTGGGCTCGATCTTTGGGATTGATCGTTCTTTGGACATGGTTACTGGAGGTGGTGTTGGTGAATCTGGTGGTGGAGGAGGTGGAGTTCTTGCTCTTCGCCCTCTTCTTCGTTGGACCTGAATGTTGACTGGGAGATTTGGATATTCGACTTCGTGCTCTGATTCGGTTTCTGGGGCTGGTCCTGCTGTGCTGCTCATTTAGATGAGCGCTGGGTATATCTGGTCGAAGCTTATTAGTTGTCCTCGTACTGGATTCTTTGTCCAGTAGAGATGTTTCTGCTTCTTGGGTATCAAGGTCGGTTAAGAGATTTCCGAGCTCTTGATGGTTTCCTTTCGCTGCTATGCCTCGTTGTATAGCCCACTTTCGTAATTCCTGTTCTAGGTATTCGGTGTCTGACAGCGATTCTCTTGGGTTGTGGTGATTCCTGAAGATTTATTTCCGGAGAGATTTTTGAAGAGTTGCTTGTTCTGACGGTTTATTTTCTTTGACCAGGATCGGTGTGTAGGCATATGCGGAGTTTCGCAGGGTTTCTTTATGTTGCAACGATAGGGCGGCCACGGCTTTTGGGCTTCTGCTTTCTGAACGGCAGTGTTACTGGGTTGGTACCACAGATATCTCAACTGTCTTTTGTTCTTATTGCTTTTTGCCTTGAGCGCCGGGCTCATAACCTGTAAGATTACGAGGTTATGCAGCGAAGGAATCGTGAAGATAATTGATCGTGTATATTCAGAAGAGGAGAGATATCTAGATATCGCTATAGACTTATTGCTATGGTCCCAGTGCTCTGCTACAAAAGAGATGTTTTTCCCGCGTACTTTCTGGCTCTTTTATCCTTCGCGGTATTTGCCCAATTTGCCATATTCGGATCCTGACTTCATACCCTGTTCCGCCCAATTGGCCATTCTGGGATATCCTGCATTTCCCGTGATATCGGCTTATGCCACGTGAGAGTATTTTCCCACAAAAAGACGGATTACTCTGTTCAACGAAATTATATATAAAGCTGCCGCAATTTCCATCTACCAATGGCACCTTGATAAAATCCCATAACTGATTCTTAATCGCCACCACAAAAATCAGACTCTCTCCTTTTACGTCCGTGGCCGCGGTATTCATGTAAAGGTGGCATATATCCGTTGTGTCCTTTCGAGCCTGTTGAAACTCCCTCCGTATATTGCTTTCCTTGCACTCTGTTCCACCGCTGCGTGTGCTACCTCTCCGCTATGATCCATGACTGCTCCAATTGCTCCACAGAATCCTGCGGCTGTGCTCCACCCTTCTGCTGCATTCTATATTTGCACAGAGATGTTATGGAAAAGGAGGTTGATGCCTCAGAGGAATTTGAATACCTGTGGAGGAGAGAGCTTGTTGGAGCCTGCATTGGGCGGGGGTATTGATGGGGTGGGAGTTATGATATGAGTATAAGGAATTGGGAGGATGGATGGGGGGGAGATCGGGGCGGGTACTGGGAGCGGTACGGGAGGGATGAAGGGGAGGGTGAGTGGGGGTGGGGAGGCTGTTGGGGTGATGGATAAGCATACAGAGTTTGTGGCGGGGCTGGATTGGTGTTTGTTTGGGGGGAGGGGTGGGCGGCGAGTGCGGGAGGGTGTGGGGTAGTCTGGTTGGCACAAGCCCCCCGCAAAAGGTGTGGGATGCCAATCAGGTTGTGGCGGGATGAGGCGGTGAAGGAGTGGATAGGTAAGGGACTTTTAGAGGGGGGACGGGAGGGGGAGGGGAGGGGAGGGGAGGGGAGGGAAGGGATTATAACCGATGTGGAAGTAGTTTATTGATGTTTGGGTAACGCGGGAACTTTTGGAGTCGTCTGAAAATGTGATGTTGGGTCTCGATATTATCACTATTCCTCATGTGTCGGAGTTTCAAACATAAAATTCTAATGCAAAACGTCCATGATGCACTCCACCCATCATAAAAAATTAAAAAATAAAAAAATCAAAAAAAATCCCACGTTATCAGTATTCTTGATTCTCAATACATTATGGTTGCATTTGATAGAGAAACTTTAAGTGAGGTATCGTTACATTCGGTATGCATTTTTGAGCTCGGATTGCACATATGTACATAAGTTGTGCAGTGCATAATATGCATTAATATGCATGAATGCACCTTAAATAAAACACCACAGCTATACGGTCTCCAATGCAATTCAACATTCCAATTGCACATAAGCCTGATTCCTGTTCTCTCCAATCGACCTCCCCCTCCTCTACACAATGTCTTCTCCCGGAGACCACCGCCTCCGTGGCTCTCGGGACCACAAACTCCCGCACATCTACCAACAAAATCTCAACCACCCGAGCTCTCCTCAGACTCCGAATATGACTCTTCCTCATCCTCTCCCACCTCCAACCGACCTCCTTCTTCTCCAACCTACCTCCTCTATCCCCCTTCTACAACGGCCGCCAACCCCCTCCCCAAGCCCAAGCCTAACCTCCCTCCTTCTCCCCACCGTACCCCCTCAGTACATACTCTCTCAGCTCCCCTTCCCTCGGCACACCTCTCCATTCCCCGGACCACTCCCCTCCGCCTCAGATACCGAATCAATCCTCACAGAGCTCGTGCAGCCCATCGGCAACTCCACCGCACCTCTACAACGACCAATTCCGCTGGCCCCTCACCACCGACTCTTCCTCGCCTTCTCCTCCCACTTCGCCTCCCAAACCCTCGCGCGTCTCCGCGAGTCCCAACATACGAATACTACGGTTTCGTTCTCTACCTCATCAGCACGGTCTCCTTCCTAATGTACATCCTCTGGAGCTACTCCCCGCTCCAATGCTTCACGCAATTGGAATCCACTACTACCCAAGCCGATGGTGGAGCTTAGCACTTCCAAGCTGGCTAGTAGTGGCGGTGGGGTGGATTTATGTCGCGCTGGCGGGATATAATACGGGGTATCTCACGCCGGATCTAAACGCAGTGGAGGAGTGGTAGATGGGTGGCAAAGATTGCGGTGGTTAATTTGAGAAGGAGAGGGAGAAGGGAGGGAGAAGGAGGGACAAGGGAAGAGACAGAGAGAGGACTGGAAGAAATTATGGAATAAGGGACAGATGGGTTATAGATATACCTATTGGGGGGTCTGCGAGGTGCTCTATGGCGAGGGAAGGGAATTGGAGGAGTGGGAAGTGTATGGGATTGACTCTGGCTCCGGCTACCATGGCAATATGACGGCGAGGGGGGAAGACGTTAATTTGGAATGCGGGTACAGGGGCGATGGTCTAGGGATACTTGCTGGGATGGGAATGGTAACCACCAAGATGAGCGAGAGGAGTGGGTGAAGTTTAGAGAGCAGTTGAATTTGACTCAGAATCCGATGGGGCGGAGGAGCATTCTTGGGGAGGAATGGGGTGCTCCGGGCGAGGCGGGAAAGGGGGAGGAGAAGTAAGAAGAGGGGTCAGGTGGGAAGCAGCAAGGGAGGCGGTAATTTGAAGGTACTATAACTGTTTATATTGGTTTGCTTCTTGATTTTTCTCAGCATCAACGGACGGGAAAAATCGAGGTTACTGGCGTATTTTGGTCGGCTGGGGTTTGGGATATACCATTTTCGAAATTAACTCTATATTTCTTGATAGTATTTTCTCTTTTCTTCTTGGTGGTTGGTATAAGCTTCACACACGTGTTTACATTAAAGTCACTTTCTATAAGGTTTGAAGTCTACATCTTCACAAAAAGCAATAGTTTTGAAAGGTGGCCGTATTGAAGAAAAGAGAGGTAATTTGGTTATTAGCCCCTCATCGCTCTCACTATCACTTTCCACAACATTCCTCGACCATTCAAGGTCAAACACATCATGAAGCCCACTCTCCACTCCCCACTATCCCTCTCCCTCCCCTCTTCCTCTTTCCCCTCCTCCCCCTCTCCGCTCCCGTGCCTGTGCCCAACTCCACGCCCTACAAATTTAGTTTCAACCTCCTCGGACTCAAGCCAGTGACGCTGTCCATCTCCCCCACCGCAATCCTCTCGCACTCGGAGCCCTTCCTGTACAAAACCACTACCACACTCGCCGCGTACCGGGACCCCGAGGACTTCTCCCGCGAGCCCAACCGGCTGCTCGAGCATAGAAAGAACACCCAGGCCCACGTGGACCAGAATGGGGTCCCGTGGGCGAGGCCCCAGAGCCGGGGAGCGTGGATATGGAGAAGGTGCTGGATGAGAGGCATTATAGGAGGTATGAGGAGATGTTTAGGGATGGGACGGTGGTGGTTGAGGTTGGGCCTGAGGGAGAGAGGAGACTGGTTTGGCGGATGTGTGGGAAGTAGAAGAGGATGTGAGGAAGGAGGGGGTAAATAACAATAATAATGATGATGGTGGCGGGGGAGGTGGCGGGGAAGGACCAGATGATGGCTCTCGGGAGAATGAGAGTTCAGTTAGTGATAAGCCTGCCCCGACTCCCACCGCCGCCGCAAACCCGTCGACCCAACCTACGGCACCGACATGCTCTCCCTCCTAGGCAAAAACAACGGCATGGAGAAAGACCCCTCTTCCGGAAAAACCACGTTTGAAAAGTACCTCGATGGGGAAATCGATACTTCGCAGCAGAGTATCTTCGGAAAGGACATTCCCCGGGAATATAGTGATGATGAGGCAGTGAGGGCAAGGTATGGATTAAGTTCTGCCCCGGCGAAGAAGAAGAAGATGGTTAGTGGTGAGGTGGTGAAGGAACGTCAATTGTGATGAGGCCCCGGAGACGCCAGAGTGGAGGGATGAGGACTATGTGAGATTAGCGGGGTGTTTGGTGTTAAGGGATCAGGTTAGGGGGCCGTATAGGACAAAGATGCCGGGTTTGAGTTAGGGGATGTGGGGGATTTTTGTAGAACGGAAGGGAAGGCCATACTTGCCTCTAGAGAGCTCTTGCTGCGTGCACGCAAACAGACTCTGGTTCAAAGTGCTGAGCGAGGTGTAGATATAATTTCGTGGATAAGAAGATTCAGGGTAATTTGTTCAAAGCCGGTTTTATCGTCTGCAGAGTCTGTTTGTTGTTTATACTTCTTCTGACTATTTCGTATACTTTTCATATGTTGAGGCGGGTTATTGAAATAAAAAAAATACATACGAATATTCCAGGCGAGCCAGTCCTCAAACTCCCATCAGAGCCAAATATAAACTTGTACAAACGCCCAAACGCCTCAACTAAACACCCCGCTTTAAAAACATGCAACGAAAGACCCACCATAATTTCCACAAACAAGATCACAGTAAAAACGTCCACGTACTCGGAAACACAAACTCCTCCTCAAATATCCTCCTCACCTGCTCCAAGACAAACCGCTCTACCTTGCCCACATTCTTCAGCACCTGCTTCCCCTTCCCCTTCTCTCCAATCTCACTCTCCACCTTAATCTCCTTCAACATTCCCCCCTGGAACCTTGCTCCCATAGCCACCTCCCCCCCTGCACTACCTGGAATCGGACTCATGACTCCTCCTCCGGGGTATTCGCTTCGGACTCAGGCACCCCCGTGGTGGTAAAATTCGCAGGCAAATCCTCTGTAGCTTCTTCCTCTAGAAAGCAGAAATGAAGGCGCCGCCCTATCCACGCTAAACAAGCGACTCCGTCAAAGGCCATTCCCGTGACTACGAGCCGCACGGGGAGGGAGACGAAACTCCGGGCGGGGTAATCGAGGAGGAGCTCGGTGGTGAGTTCGATGCGGATGTCGCCGGCGTATTTTACCCGTGCGGTGATTTGGATGTCTGACGAGGCCCGAGGGCGGCGTGGTGGAGGGGGTGGAGCAGGGGTAGGAGAGCGAGGAGGGAGTCGTGGAGAGGAGCTTGGCGAGGGGAGTGAGGAGAGTGAGCTACTTGGGGATGAGGATGGTGAGGACCCTCCCCGCCGCCGCACATGGTGGTGGTCGTAGGAGTGCTGGTAGTGATGCGGTGATTGGAAAGGTAAAGGTGCAGTAGGCGTAGCTGCTCCGCTGAAACCGGACGACAGCGCAGAGTGGAAGAAGTGCAGATTGGAGGAAGTGGGGGTTGAGAACGGGAATAGTGGAGTGGAAACTCCGCCTTGCCGGAATGAATCTGAGGCAGACCTGAACCCTGCCATTCCTGGGCTGCGGTGTTGGGTATTATGGTGGTGTTGATGTGGGTATGGGTACATTTGATGCTGTGGATGTAGAGGCGGAGGAGGCGGAGGAGGAGGAGCTACCGGGGGAATCCCACTCCGTAAACCAACTGCCGCAGGAGGACTCTGCATTCTCATTAACCCAGTTCTATCCCCCCTCTCCCTCTCCCTCTCCTTATCATTCCTCAATCTCCTCCTCATCTCCCTCTCTAGCCCCAATCCCTCCTCATCATCTTCAAACGCCATCTCCCCTTCTAACCCTCCATGCTCACCCCTACCTTCCACCTCCTCATCACTCTCATCATCATCCTCATAAAACTCCACAAACGGATCCCCAATACCCCGAATCTCTACATCTGGCGCAACGCTTCCAAAGTCGAAGGAGATGACTTCCACACTCTGGATGAACTTGGGGAGGGCGACGCACTGGAATTTATCGTGGATGAAGTCACGGATTTGAAGAGCTAGGGCGGCGCCGTCGGGCCCGGTAGTGAAGGCGTCCCAGTTGATGTCGATGGACATTGTTGTAGTGAGGCAAGACGGGTTGTTGACGTCGATGGATGTCAGGTTGTCAGGTTGAGGCAGAATGCAAATCAGCTGACTTGCATAGGAAAATGCAAGCGCATAAGCAAACAACAGGATATAATCTAACGGTATTAGAAATCTAAGCTACAAATCTACATCTGTAAGAGTGTCTACTGTATATACAATAAAATTTTTCTGGCACAAAGACCAACAGCAATCCCCGACGCCGGACCTTACACGCCATTAACTCCTCCCAGGGGTCTTCCCCAACAAGCCCTCAACCCACCTCAATGCCCAAGCAGTCGAGTCCACTCCACATGCTTTCATCGCATCCACAATAGTTTTACCATCAAACTTCTTTCCCTCGAGCGTCTCATGCATCCGTCCACATCGACTCTCACATCCTCACCTCCATCCCCTCCGGTACCCCAGCCCACCCCCGTAATCACTCCCTTCTCACTTGTAATCTGCACCATCGGTATATCCGGCTTTCCAAATCTCCCGGTGGTACCGGTGTTGCTGCCTGCATTGACCCCTCATAAGCCCAGACAGCGGAAATCGAAAACGTAAATTTCGGAGTCTGATCAAACATCCACACCATACTCTCCAACTCCTCCTTCCCGTCCCTAATCTCTTGTACCCTCAGCGCCTCTTCCTCCGTAACATAACATACAGCTACTGTCCCTGCGTCTCCCTTTTCTCCCCAGCTTTCCATACTTCCCCACCCTTCCCACCACTACAAACCGCATACTTCCTCCCCATGCCCTCCCCACCTCCTCCGCAAATCCCACAACCCCCCATCAACCTTAACATTCTCAATTGGGCTCCTAATCTCGCAACTCCCCTCCCCTTAATCCACCCTCTCGCCTCAGAATTATATACTTCTTTACTCTCCCAGCTCAGTCTCAATCAACATCGTCCCATGGTGCAACGCCGTCGTTCGGTTAAGTTTATACGCTGACCCAGACAGCTTTACCTCTGGCACCTTCCCCCCTTCCCCTCCTACACTTACTCCCCCAGCAGCCATAACCACATCGTGACGTTCGTTTACTCTCACCCCACGATCAACCGCCCCCCGAGCTCAAGCGCCTCAGCCACCATCTCCGCGTGTGTGTCCCGAGTAAACCCCAGCGCAGGAACGATAGCAGAGTAATTCACATTCCCTAGATCATGAAAAACCGTGCCACCCCCGCTGCGTCTTCGCAGGAGGGATACTTCATCTGCAGCACCCCCACCCCATGCAGCGTCTGTCTGTGTCCGTGAAGATAGTATATCGGCAAATTGACCTCTGTCCAAGGATTCTGATTCCTTCCAATAACCACACACGGGGAATTGACATAGAGCATCAATATTACCGGATGCTCATACTCCCCAGCCTCTTGCCCTCTTTCCCAAGCTCCTTCTGCCTCCGCTCCCACGCCCTCGCATTCGCAGCGCAACTCTGAAATATATGCTGCTCTGTAGCAAGGTTGATGAATGGATTAGTCGAAGTGGAAACGAAACATTGGAATTTCGGATTTCGAGTCTGCGCTGAGGGAGTGGGGAGGAGAAGGTCGACGAGGGTCCATTTTGTGGAGTATTTCTCTTTGAGGGTGGAGAGTGGAGAGAGCACATGCAGGGTGCGGGTGGAGTGGAAGAGCCGTAGGCAGGTAGGGGAGTAGGCGTATTGGAGGTGGGAGGGGCGCGATTGGCAGAGGAGATGGAGGGGTCCTCGGGAGGGTGACATTTCAATTGGAGGGGGTAGATCTCTATGTTCCAGGGACAAGTAATTGAGGTGCCAAGGTTTACTCTGGATTCAGGGTAATTCGGCTGAAGTACCAAAGAGACTACCAGTAGTAAAGAGGCATCCCTAATGAAGTGCTAATACAAAAAGTACATATGAAAAAGGATTTCACCGACACATCAAAGAAACCTTTGCCCCTTCTAACGCACCACTATACGCCTAATTTTTTTTCGATTCACTCCTTACACGCCGTCCCGTTCTCGCCGTCCCGTTCTCATTCGCGCAGCATGCTATTCATCCCACTTCTTAGCCACCAACCCCTCCGGCGGGCTCGTCTCCACCTTCCCCTTCCCCACCTCCGCCCAATTCGTACTCAACGCCGTTCCATTACTCTCTATATAGCTCTTCATCATCGCTCTCTTCGTATCCGGATCCGCATCCTTATATAACTTCTTAAAGAAGAAATTCACTGGATCTCCCTCTTCATCCTGATCTGCGCCCTCTCCCATCGTACCATCAGGTTTCGCCAACTCGTTAGCGACTTTATCCCAATTCTTTGGCCCCTTACGTGAGGAGGTGGGGTAGGTAGGGCCCACGCTCGAGGGTGAGGTGTGGACGTCGGGAGTTGTCGGGACGTCAGAGGTGGATGCGGAGATGGTTTCTCGGCCTTTGCCTTTGTCGAGGGGAGTGCCTTCGAGGGTTTTCCATTTCTGCCCGGGGTTCTTTTTAGTTAGTTTAAGCTCGATTTTGGTGCTGAGGATGGTGGAGGTCGATGTGGTAGGATCAATGGGGGCGAAGAGAGGGTCGAGATAGTATTGGAAGTCGGAGGAGTTGGGGAGGGGGAAATTAATGGATATCTAGAATTTGTTTTAGTTGGATATTCTGAAAAATATTGAAGATGGCTTCAGCCTACCGCTTGATCTTCAATCTCAATACTTGAACTCTCCTTGGGCACACCCTTCACGTACAAGGTAAAGACGACATGTGTATTTGTCTGATACCATTCATGTCTGATCTTATCCCGAGGTGTGACCACTCCCATTGGTGAGGGTACTGGGGTAGCAGCAGGCTTACTCTCCTGTTTCTCCTCCTGAACCACTGCCTGCGGCGCTGCAGCTGGTGCAGCCGTAGGTATCTTCACATCTGGGATTTCTTTAATGGTAACCTCCCTCCTGAAATCATCCTCCGGAACCTTGGCTGTATCCTTCAGCACGAGTTCCACCTTGCTTATCCACATATCCACACTCTTTTCCTTTGGGTCCAAAAACTTCTTGCCTAAACTGAAGCAGAAGGCTGCATCTCCATACTGCTCCAGAAGGTAGCAACTTATGCCACGGCGGAGCTGACCCTGTCCAATAAGTTCACGCTTGCCCCGTTGGTGGGCCAGGGCGACTGCCGTTTCGGCGTCATTGAGTGCCTCTTTATATTTAGCAGATCGCTGGTAGGCCGTCGAGCGTTTTATGTAGTAATCGACAGCAGTGGGAAGATTTGCGAGAGCTTGGGTATATAGGGAAATGGCCGTGGGGTAGTCGGCCTTGTTGAGGGCTTCCGAGGCCTGCGAAGCGATGGTAGCCATGCTGACACTCTGGGATTCAGCGTACCTGTATATGTATACTGTATATATCGAGAGGCCTGGGCTGGAGTTCTCTAGGAGTTTGTTTACTTTTGAAGGACCGCCTACGTATTGAAGCCTGGTTTCTTTGTAATCATGTGTCTGTCTGGCGGGGGGAGAAGTCACTGCTATGCCAAGCCGGCGGCCTCTTACTCCAGAACCTTCCACGGTTCTCTGGGAGCAACAAACAACTGCCAAACAGCTACAGCCTCGCCGCGAGCATCCGATCCACCGACCCCCCAGTGTAGATTGAGGCTCTATAATGGGCTCGCTCCTTGCGAACCCTCTTGCGAGCCCCCTGCAACTCGCGGCCTCACCTTCGCAATCGGATGGGATCCCGCAGGATTTGGAGGCGTCATTGCGCTTTGCTGGATGTGCACTGATACAGAGTGCAGGAATCTTACTTCGACTGTGAGTATAGGGACTGGGATAGGCACGGGGATAGTTGTGGGGGTGTTGGGAGAGGGGGAGTGTGGAGATACGATGACCGGGGACTAATTGGCACGCGACCTTTGCTCCAGCCCTCAGACAACAGTAGCTACGGCGATTGTGCTTCTTCAGAGGTTTTACCTAGTCTCGTCGATGCGAGAGCATCCTATTAGAGTATCAGCCCTTCGCTACGTATTTATGAATCCATGCTAACATGAGATCTTTACAGCCAACCGTCTCCGCGGCGCTGTGCCTCTCTTCCAAGCTCACCGAACAAGCTCGAAGACCACGAGATATCATCAACGTCCTGGCATACATCCTCTCCGTCCCGACGCCATGTCCCATCTCCCCACCGAGAACCGGCGATTCTCCCGAGAAACCCAACCCAGAGACATACTACGTCCCGGAATCATCCTACTTTGCTCAACGCACTCACCTGCTCCAACTTGAAGCACACATTCTTCGTGCCTTAGCGTTTCAGACACATATTGCCCTACCCTATACCCTAGCAATAAACTACCTTCAAGCCCTTGATGCGCTAAAACCACACCCAACGATCGTAAAACGAACATTTGGATACCTCACCGACGCGTTATTGTCCCCCAGCTTGCTATACCTTACCCATCAGCCTAACGCGCTCGCTGTTGCGGCGATATATTTAGCAGCGAGGGAATGCGGAGCGAAGATGCCAGATGCCGGGTTTTTGCCTGGAGTTGAGGTAGAAGGTGGATGGTGGGATGTTTTTGATGTAGATAGGGAGGAGTTGGGGTTTTTAGTGGTTTGTTTGAAGGCAGTAGGGGAGTGGGTGGGTACGGAGGTGGAGAAATGGAGAGGAAAGTGGGGGAGCTGTTGGCGGTGGGAGAGGATGGGAGTGCGGAAGGATTGGAGAGGGAGTTGGAGAGGAGAAGGAGGGGTGAAGAGTAGTAGTACCCAAGCGAAACACTTGCTGGACGCCTTTTTCCCACCACTGGATTTGCATGCTTAATGACGTCAAGAGATTATGAAGGCGCTTCCGACGTTGGGCGCTTCGTCATCCTATCATTCTTATTACTATCTTATTAGAAAAGGGCAAGAGTAATATCTAATTGCAGCGTCGAAATCGTAGAGCTTAGTAGCCCGTCTCAACAATTACCTTGATGAGCTAAATTAGCACACGTGACCTTCGCGTTAATTCCAGGTCGCGTCTTCCCTCATGTCAAAATGATCACGCACAAATACCAACCCCAACCAAACCTACAGCAATGAGCGACCCCACCCAATCTACCCTCTTCACCATCAAAAAAACCCTTCCTCGACTCCCAAATCCGCCTCCTCTCCGCCGACCTTGCACCTCCCCCAAACTGGCAAGATGCAATCCCTGCTGGCCCTGGAGGAGATCTAGTCAGAGAGCGATAGACCAGGTGTTGACGAGGTTAACCTTATCGCGAAGAAACATAATAGGAGTGTGTATAGCTCGCAGACTGTGAAGAGGGTTGCGGAGCAGATTGAAGCTGCTTATGGCGGAGCAGGTGGGGGGAGAATGAGGAGGGTAGAGGTGGATACGGGGAGGTACCGGGGGAGGAGGAGGTGTTGAGACGAGGGGTAGATTTAATGGATGTGGAGTATGTACTTGTTCTCGGTCTCCTTTCTGGCAAATGACTAATTTTGCTATGCTATAGTACAATCTCCCTCCTCCCAGAAGATTATCCAGTCAACCCCTCAACCCCAGGCCTCAACCTTCCGAAGCTGAGCTTCCCGGTACCAAACCCTCCGTGCACGTCTCCTTCATGCATCAACCTCCTTCAAGGCTCAGCGATCACGGTATGAGTATTATGCGCAGCTGCAGGGAGAAGCTACGGCCGTTTAGTGAACCGCATAAAGTGCAGCCGAATTTGGTGACAAGGGGAGCAGAGTTGGATAGGGAGATGGAGAGGATGAGGGGGTTGGCATTAAAGCTGAGTGTGCAGATTGAGAGGGCGGGGGGCTGGTAGGGAAGGAGTGTGCGGAGGAGGGGGGGAAGAGGAAGTGGAGGGGGGGAGGTGGCGGATAGGTTGGTGGGGTGGTGGAGGAGGTTTCGGGTGGGAGGGTATTGAGGGTATTGGGGGCATAGGAGCGCTGGCAAGGAATGAGGAATACGTGTTCGAAGCGATGGAGGAGCGGGGTAATGGCTTGGAGGTATAGGTCGGGAGTATTTGGAATACTGGTGTTTGCGGAGTTCTTGACATGACACAAGGTCTTATATTATATCTGCTTTAATCTTCACGCCCGCACCATTGAATGGACAAAATGAGATGTTAACAAACAAATACATAGTTCGGACCAACCTCGGCGCTGATGTTAGTGAGCCAATACATCGCCGAGTCTCCTCTCTTCACCCCTATATGAAAAGGTTCCATCTTCGCTCGGCTCCGTCCACAATACACTTCTATGCGAGACAGTGCAGCCAGACTGCTCAAGAGAGAGCTGAATAACGGTATAGCTACCTCCTGCTTCAAGTTTACTTTTCTTCCCTACTTTCTTATCATTGCAAACAAACTTAGCGTGCTGCAGGAGTCCTATAAATGATGGGAATTATCTCGATCAAGCTGTATAACGGGTCCCCAATGATGCACAAGTATGGGAGGTTATGGGCCTCCCATACTGATGGTGCAAGCAATGCAATGTCTAAGGAGTACAATGCTGGGGTGGTTCGCGCTGTCAAGGTGCCGTGGCTAACAGATATGTCTAGCATACCCAGAAAGTAGGAAAACCTGATCATCACATTCCCACATTGTGGGCTGGCAAATCCCAATCCGGGTGGCAGTGTCAGAAGGCGAGGTTTGATGGACGCCAGCATCGGTATGATTGTCTGCATTAGTACCTTTACCGGGGTTCTTGATGTCGAATCGATCACTCAGTGTCTCCACGATCATCCAAAAGCGCAAACTCAAAAGCCTCCCCGCATACGCATCTCCGACCCTTCCCCCGGCTCGCAGCAGTCACGATCGCAGCGTCTCTGATTTTTCTACCACTGCCATAATATCCCAAGCCCTCTCGTTGTCAGCAGTTCCCAAAGAATCAACCAGAGAGAACAGCCCAGCGTTAAAATTACAGGTGTTCCTGAAAGTAAATTCATAGTCTTCGGAGCTCCTGAAATACGTTATTTTCGACTCACCGATGGGCTGGCTGCATGTCTTTTATACTACGCAGCCAGGCTCCTTACTGGGCTTAGAGTTTCTGCTCCCTAATGCAGGAAGGATATAAACTTCGTTCATCTGCATGGCCGGTGAATTGAGCACTGTAACGCAATATATGACATGATTGGTAGAGAGGAAACTCATGAGGAAGTATTTGTGGCATGGACAATAATTGAAGCCCCACCTAGGCGTTGGTAGTTTAAGGATATATCACCTTGCGGCAGAGGATGTGAAGGCGAAATGAATAGAGCGAATTTAAAGCTGAGGCCCGGGTATTTACTTGGAAACTGTTATTTTTCATGGAGCCCCCCCTTCCACCCCACCTTTTATGTTTACGTTATGATTTTGTGTAGATGGAAGATATTCCTAAATCGTAATTGAAACAACCAGTTGTTAGCAAGATGAGCACTTTCTCTGTTGGAAGTTTGTGGTTGAGGGTAACAGAAACAGAGTGGGGGAGCATGATCCAACTTGCGATTCCATTTATTGGCTCCAGGGACGGTATTGAAGCGGGTCTCGACATGTGCATGCGAATAAGTCAGCTGTCAGATGTTCAGTAGGATTCTGTATGTGATATCCGGTGCTGTCATCCTCCGATCTTTGATCCAGTTGGAAGTCACTGTCATGAAAACGCTCCTGGTATACGACAGCGAAATATCGATCTGCCCATAGCCAGACATGATGATAATGACTGCCGACCCCACTCCACCGGACTCAACAATGCAATGCTGGCCCTGAACTGCGATACAAGCGAGAGAACTTGGATTCGTCCAGACGCTCCTGCCGGACGCGAGGGCCGCGTGTTCGCCAGCCGGGTCACCATCGAAGCTGATATCAGTCACTCAAGGCACCAGACGAGACATCGCACGAGCCCGTGAATGGCTCCTCAGCCGAGGCACCTAGGTAAACGCGGTCGACTGCATGCATCACGATTAGGTATGTTGAGCATGCTCGGATTGAGGCTATTCGGATTGATCTGGTTGGCGGGCTGTCCCTGGCCAAGGGATCCGCGCTATGGGGCTATGGGGGATGGGGGTTCGCGACTTGTCGATATAACTCATATGCACTGCAACCCACAGCCCGCTCAACCCTTATATCAGGGTGAAGTGCCCTTCATCACGCAATAGATACCCCAGGAATTGACCTTCTGTGTCTGAAGGCGATACACTTTACTTTCCCTCGAATCGAAGCACCGTATATAGGTATATAGGCACTACACGCTCTGTCCAGGCCACAATGACCTCCACAGAGTCTCTCGTTGAGCTCCCACCTATCCCTTCGACGCCCGCCCCTTCCCCGAGCCCTACCGCCCGCGCGGATTCCCCCC
>WHUX01000646.1:0-15635 GCA_015179025.1 Terfezia claveryi
GGACGCCTGGGAATCTTTGGAGTTGGCGATGCCATCGCCAGAGACTCGAGAGGCCTGCTTGATGCTTGGACTGGGTACGAATTGTCCTGCATCGCGGGAAGATGCGAGTCAGCCATGAGTTAGGCTGTTTCCTCTGGAAAACTAAGTGAGGTGGATATAGAACAATAGCTACTTACTATCAGGTGCGGGTAACTGAAGTCAGGCTAGGGTAACTGTGGAAGTTGTTATACCAACAAGGATTGTGTAATTTCTTATATGTACAATTTCGTTAGCAGTGCTGCACGTGTTAGTGCTGGGAAGCCAAACATCCACACACCAGATTGCAACTGGAAAGCTGTCATTTTTTATTTATTTTTACTGCTATGTTTTCTTGACAGTTGTAAGCTTTGGGGACGAGTGCAAATATTCTGACAGAGCTGGGAGAAAGATTTTGGAAGGGTTGGGCAGAATCCTTAAGGAACTCCCTCCAAGGCTATAGGAAAGGAGGCGAGAACGAGGTCAGGATACGGGGTAAGAAGGGTGGAGTGGGATCGGCACGCCATATCAGCCTACACTTGGCTGCGGACGAACAGAGGCCTCAGAAAAGCTGCTCCACCACATGGCAAAGCGGAGTCAGCGGAGTGTGCATGTGGTTATCCTTCGGAGACAGGAGAACATGTCGTCTTCACCTGCCACGATTCAAACCGCCCAAGGATAGCCTTTAGGAGAAAGCGCAGTTGGAGGAGCTCGACAAGCGGAGTGGAGAAGGGAAGGAGAGGACACATACGAGGCCACAGAGGCCTTCTTCAGGTTGTTATATCACGAGCTCACCTAACAACCCCATCCATGTGTGTGTGATCACGAGTCCCTTTTGTTTCAGTCGAATTCGTCATTTTCACGAGTTACGAAGTCCCTTTCACCCAGTCCAGCCAGTTCATTTCTTCTTTGCGAAGTTTCACAGTTCATTAGCACAGAAGGGGGCTCAGTCAGGCCCACAGGTCCTCGGCTCGTCCGTTAATGACAGCATGGGGTCTCATATTCCTTCATATTTGTATTTACCTTGCGTGGTTCTGGCAGATTAACTTGCCTTAACCTTGAATCCACCCAGGCTTCTGGTGGCTCCTCATAGTCCCCCTAATGGGGCCGCATAGGAGTAACAAGTATTTAAAAAAAAAAAAAAAAAAATTAAGGAACTCGTGCGCAACGATATCTGGTGTGATACAGTACATACTGTATTAACTGGGCAGCTACTGGACTGCATTGCTTGGGCCGGGCCCGGGCATTACTACATAATGCATAATCAAGTTGCGTCTGAATGAGTGCAGCACGTGATGCAGACACAGTTTCTCGTTATATAGACCCGTTCACGGCGATCGTCCTTTTACTGTCATTTTTCTTCTGCTCTGTGCTAATTCGTGGAGCCATATTATATATAGTCTGAACCGTGCTCTAACTTCTGTTATATGAGTGCGATCCAGTCGCTATATGTTTGGATTTTCGGATTTACGAGCTCTCTGGGTTTTCACGAATTTCATTTCACGAGTTTCATTGATTTTATTTTTCATTATAGCTTCTCCGGTTTTGTTTTGGGTCGAGGTTCATTCAGACCCCCTGGGTCATCGGGTGTATGCCCGTTAATGACAGCATGGGACCTCGTTTTTTTTTTTTTGAAGAAAAAAAGATGCTTATATTTCTCTTCGTTAATCTTACTGGTAATCCTTGCATACTATCGCTTTCCTTTCTAGTGCGACCGGCGAGGGTATTCCTACAGCTACCTGTGATGAATGGTTTGGAAGTCATGATCTCAATTTCGAACTTAGTGTCAACCAGACTACATTTGACTGTAGTTGAAAGAACAACTAAAAGGAACATCAATCTAAGGTTTGTGCTAGAATATGCACTAAATTTCTTCCTTGCAAAAGGTGTTGAAATGGAACGGCCAGTAATCTAGATAAATTGCGTATGAGTAATCAATGATTAATTAAATGAAAGGGGCTTTGCCATATAGCGTATAACCCCAACCCTAGGCGCAAACAAAACACGATACTATCATGTGCTACTGGTAGGAACGTACCTATAATATTTGGTAGACTGGTTTTTTACGTCAGCTTCAAAGACAGCGCATTTTATCGTGGCGCTTTTATTGCGGATTCGGCCCCTTCTTCACGCAGTGCTAGGGTCAAGCATTCCGCGCCATGATCTTAGGTCGTACAGACATTAAAATTCTGGCAGGAGTTTTTCCAGGGGGCCCTTACCCTGAGGTTCCCATGTACATTTAAATTTCAGTTATGCGCAAAAAAAGATTCGTAACTCCTTCCGCTAGTCCTGACGTACATATATGAATACCATTGTTACTTTGTTCTAAATAATAGGGCGAATACCTCATGTGGACACTACTACGCACCTTAATGATGAAGAGTCTTGATGATATACCGTATGACCTAGTTGGTTATAGTGCCAGGCTAGGGAACTTACCGTGATTCAACAATAAATTTTTTTCGCATTTGAGGGGTATAAAAGTTACCCTGAAATCCCCCCCTAAGTAATTATTCCGCACCTAGGGAAAACCTTTTTACTCACCTTGCTCTATAACGTACCTGCTTCTTGCTAAGCGGCCTTTCATGCTCACTTATCAATGGCACCCAGGCATACGTACCTATTGCTCAAACTTTCTGATTACAACGTTGTGAGATCAGGTAATGCTGCCCTTTATTACCGGTCAGAGGATATTTTGGGTGCGTTGGCACAAAGTATTGAAACATAACTTTGGTGCTATTAGGGCTGCCTTGATAGGACCCTTCTTATTTCTAGGTGTTGGGATTGCTTTTCGGTTCCTTTTTATAATTAATTACCCAGTCTTGACTAAATCCTCTGTTGTGTATAAAGCCTCAGTCATGGCTGTACGACATCGGTGAAGGCCTCTAAATGTCGATATAAACTGCGAGATAAATACGAATAGACGTACGAAGGAAACTATTCATATACACTCTGCCATCGTTCTGTTCCTAAATTATATATCAAAGGTGATAGGCTCTTACTTGTATTTGGGGGGGATTTCCAAAATTTAATCATGGAGACGTCTCAATACAGTGATGTAACAGCTATGGAGTCGCGAGACGTTCGACCTTTGGGAGGGTTCATAATGATATTACCAACGAGACTATGGTATTACATCGTCTCTGGTTGCACAGATATACACAGATATACACCACCACCACTGGGATCACGTATATTCTGCCCGAGCCTATGCCGGGCGGTCAACCACAAGTAGCCCATGGAGAAGGGCAGTTCGTCCTCGCACCATGTTGATGGTCCTCCTACCATGGCCATCATCATCACCGGTGCACCTATAGCCAGCTGCTGCGGCATTCACACTAGCTCGCTCCCAAGCTCAAGCTCGACGCATACGCATACGGATGAACCCCCGTCTAACCTACTCCAACATCATGTCCTGCAAGCACTTACCCTCAATGCAATCCACAAGATATACAAAATCTCCCTGTGCATCTGGACCTCAAACCTGCATCATCGCAGTGCATGCACGCCGACCCGCACGTTGCATAAACCCTGTCCGTCGAAAACCTAACCACTTCGAATTCGTGCAACAGCTTCCTGTTGTGCAGGCAGGTGGGTGCGCAGGTGTGCAGGGAAGGACGGTGACGGAGTATAAAATCCGTTGCTTTTGGTTACGATGCTGGAAATATCAGCCTGACAAAACCAAAGCTTTGAGCTCGTCCTTGCGACTATATTTTTTCCCCATATTCATACCCGTATAAAGATCACCACTGGACATTGTCAGCTTTCTCTTTTGCCTGCAGGGGCTCAAGTATAGGGGCTTGCCCGCGTCTGTTTCCGATCCCAAGGATATTCCGGAGTCTGAATTTTACGTACGTTAATTTTTCCATGTTTCGAATTCATGGACATCCCCCTTTATTTTCGCCGGCAGTACCGCTGCCTAGTTAGCTAACATTTGTTTCACAGCGGATGGAACCCCACCAGCAGCAACCCTCCTCACCACCACAACATATCCCCACCGCAGCCCGGCACCACGGCTACACGTACCTAGGAGGCCTTGCAAGCTCCTCTCCAACATTGTGCGATAAACGCCTCATACGACGGTCAACCCACGGGACGCCCTACCCTCAGACAATTGCGATTCCCCCGCCTCCCTCATACCTCACATCTGGATCGGCAGTCCTAGCTACACGAACATCCACCGGGACCATAAATTCTACCGCAAGAACTCCAAACGCAAATATTCCGGTTACGCCATTGCTGTCCCATTCTCCGTCCCTGCAGCTGCTCCGCAAGGAACGGCGAAAACTACTAGCTCGCTTGCGAGGAGAAGGAGAAGTACGGTGTCGAGTAGTAATAGTAATTCTTCGCCGTCGCCGGAAATTAATTCAAGGCCGAGGCCGATGTCGCCTCCGCTGGTGCCGGGTTCGAGTGCGACACTACAGCAAATGTTGCAACAACAATTGCAACAACAGCAGCAACAACAACAACAACAACATTATTACCATTTCCAACGATTAGGTTCTGCAGCCACCACCCCCGGACACTCCGCATCAGCAGCTAGTTCCACCTTCTGGGGCTCCAATTATGCCACCAGCAGTGCTACCCCCGGCGGCTGTTCCTCGCTATTCGTCAAAGATGACATGGGCCTCGGAGGGACCTGGCGGAGCCGGGAAACATGGAACAATAGGGCATCCATTTCCAGTCCTTCAGAACCAGGGGGAAAACGACCTATACCCCCCGATGATGACGGGGATCTAGAGCTCGAGCTAGAGGAAGCCATGGATGAGGATACCACCAGCGACGAGGAGGAAGAACCGAAATTCGCGGTCCCTCCTCCCGGGAAACATAATGCGAACGGGAGCCTGAACAGGGATAATGCGAAACGGAGAGAGGCCGAGGATGATTTAGCGAGGATTGCACAAGCTATGGTCCGTATACAAAAGAACTGAAACCTCACCTTCATTCCTGCTATCTCACCCTCATTATGCTAACCTCTATCGTCTTTTATGATTGTTGAATATAGACCCTCCTATCCCTCAAACCTGGCGCCGGCCCATCCGAAATACTCTCCCTAGGCCCACACTTCTTTCCCCTCAACCCCCAAGATGGCCACACTGAACAAGAAAGCTGGCCCCCACACCCGACACCCGAATCCCTCCTGCGCGAATCCCTGCGCCAATCCTTCGAAGCCTACCGCACGTTGAAACTCCTCGATAAAGCGACCGTTCTTGGCGGAGCTGGCGCAAGGCAGAATAGCGTATCGACGGGTTCGGGGCAGTCGTCGAGGAGGCAGAGTGTACATTTGCAAGGTGTGGAAGGGGAGGTGTCGGAGAGAGAGTTGAGTGTGGTAGATGCGTTGAAGGCGTATGAGCAGGCGGCAGATGGGGTGAAGGCTGCGAGGGAGGTTATGGTGAGTTTATCTTCGATGGTTGGGTGGGGGATGTGTACTAATTTATGGGTGTGGGCAGAAATGGGCTGAGCATTGGATTAGGGACGAGAGAGAGAGGACGAGGGAGAGGTTGCTGAAGGGGTGAAGCAAAAAATATGCTTCGTGAGGTGTTGGTATGGTGTTTCATTATGGTTTTGCCGTCTGAAAAAGGCAATTCAAAATGACAGTTACTTAATATACGGTGGTTTAATCTCATTATCAATTTTTCTTGCTTGCTTGGGGCGCAATGTTTGATCCTTCAAATTTTTCGCCATTTTTGTTGATTAGGTATCATCTATTTTTTTTTATTTTATTTTTTTTTTTAAATAATATGAAAGGGTCTACGCATGGCACGATAAGGCAGTTGCGGGGGGTTTATTTCATCATTTTGTGCGTCTGGATTTTTTGTTGTCCCTTGTTTGATTCTGGCATGAGAATTTTTGAAGATTTGGCGTAGGCTACGATTGCGATTTCGATTGCAATGGGTGGGTGTTTTTTTCCAAGCTTTCACACATTCTAGTACATGTATCATGTTTGGTTGTATGTATCATGTATGAGTTTAATAATTGTAGATTTCTAACTGTCATATTGTATGTCATGTTACACCACACTAAACATAAAAATCAAGAGTATATCAATTCAACCAAAAAAGAAAACGTTACTGCTTCCTTCTACGTCTGACTTGTTCCCCCAACCACATAAACAGGCGCAACTTATTTCCCCCCCTTCTCGGCTGCACTGGCTGAACTTCAGTCTCGCCCTCAGGCAGTTCCTGTACCTGGAGTATTTGCCGTCGCAAAAGCCCTGTAATTGACTTGTCAGAAACCTAGGCTCCAGCAACACTCAAGAAAATAGATGATAGAGACAATAATCATTTTATACACATTGTGAGTGATATTATTAGAAGTATGACCTACCAGCAGCCATAACCAAATACCACGTCCTCGTCGCCCCATCATCCAACCACTTATCCTGGAACCCACTTTGCGCAAAAAACTTCCAACTTTCTTTCGGTTCAAACAGCGCCACGTTTGCATAGAGCACCCCCTTCCACCCACTATCAATACTCCCCGTCTTCTTATCAAACGTACTCATCCACTCCTGCCTACAAAACGCCGATTGCCTAATATATGGTGAGACAGGCGTGATCGGAAGCATATGAATCCCATGGATATACTCCTCCTTGAGTCCAAAGTACGTTGTATGGTCGACTTTATTCTCAAACAAGATTCCAGTTACTTTATTCCTGATAAAGGGCTGAGGCTGAACAGTGTTTTTGTCGTCGAGGAGGAAGTATGTGTTAAAACTGCGCTTCATAATGCTGAGCATGAGGAGGGCACGGCCTTCCATTGCTCGGTCACCGGTGATAAGCCCCCAGAGCCGCTGCGCGTAGGCATAGTTGTAGTCTTCAGAGGTGGATTCTTGGTCTTTGCCATCGCCAGATTCGAAGACACCTTTAGCCCAAGAGTGCCCATGCCACCAGTCGAAACAACGGGAGACAGGGAAATAGGGGTCTTTGTCGCTCGGGTTGGCGACCTGGATGTTGAGAAATTAGAAATTAGATTGTAGGGATGGGAGTTTTGGGGTACTTACATCACGGATCATGGTGTTGACCCACGCTTTATTCCGCTCCGCCCAATCGAGACGGCCATTGAGGACCATTTCAATGTGCCCAATGACGGCTGCTGCATAAATGTGGTAGCCCTATTTATATTGTGATACCATTAATCCTGGATGTAAAGTACATTTCTGACTAAAGTATATTGGGTAAATGCTTACATAGTGGAAATGGTGATCATTATAATTCCCATTTCCAAAGTCGGTCATCTGGTCTCCCGTTTTGAACATTGCATCTGAAATAATACCTTTCCAGGTAGCTGGAATTGTTTACACAGACATTAACAAATCCATAATGCAACATGAAATTATTCCCAAGATAACTTACTTTCATAAACTAGGCCATACTTCTGCTTGTTGGTAGCAAATCTGTCTACTGCGGCTTTTAGCCTTTCTAGAGAGGTTCGTGTGAGTTCTTTATCCCCTATAACGTCGCAAGCAACAAGCACCAGCTGTGCATATTTTGCCAATGCCTTGGATTTCATTTCCAGTCAGCAGTGGACGCTTGAATCAGTAAGACAGCAGACAAACTCGCCTTCCCAGCAAAGTACATGCTATCAAGATTACTTCCATTCACAAAATCCTGTCGTATCTCTTTCCTCAGCGCCGCATCTATGACCGATCTGATTGCAGGATCTGACAACCCAAATCCATCATTTGGCAACCAAGTAGCATATTCAGAAGGTAAACCCGCCTCCGTGAATCTCCACTGGTTTGCAACAACTGCAGTGGCGTTTCCCTTTGTCGGTGTCTGGAGCTTGATACCAGGTGCTACACCCTGAGCCGTAACAGCCTCAAAAGACGTAATATGATGCGGCAGGGCGTACATCAAGAGGGCACCAGCGTTGTTTGATCCATGTTTTATGTGTGTGAGCTGGTAGGATGCGACATTATTTTGAATACTGTAGTTGGCAGTTAAAATGGTTGTCAATGGAAAGGCTCCTGCTGTGCTGTCAATTGTCGGTTCTGCAGCTGCATTGGGTGCTTTTGTGATCTGGTAATCGTTAGAGGCATCTCGAGGCTCTCGCGGTCCTGCTATTTTGAGCCCGGGCCAGACTTACCTGAATGTACCCAGTGAAACTGAAGTCACCCACGACGCGGCTATTGCTCTCCAGTTTGAGGTTCACACTTGGCCTGCCCTCGGGACAAAGGTAGATGAACCATACCGTCCGATCTTCCAGTGTTGCCTATAGTATTGTTTTCATAAAGTTCCAGAATAACCAAAGGGAGACTATATAACCTACCTTCCATTTATCGACTCCAGGTCTAGGCGACACGCCTTTCTCCAGCTGGAGGAACATAACCCCACTATTCAAAACTGGTACCAAGTCATAGTATCGTGCAGTAACAAAGCCCATTCCAAGGACCAAATTGGATGTGATCTTTTTCGTCTCAGCTCCAAACGTCCCATGATTGGCATACAGACTCAATTCCACACTGTAATCCTGGTGCTGGGCGGTATTGATCGTAGAACCCGCATTGAACTCAGTTGCGCTAAAGGCAAGTGATTTGATTCCTAGAGGTGAGATAAAAAAACGAGGAGGGTCGGCACCGCCTGGGCCAAAAGCCTAAAGCAAACAGTTATATTAGTGGTCTGCCGAATACGAAAATTTCCGCCACTCACTAATTGCCTTGCTTCAGTGTGGCTAATACTAAGGCCCCAGCTCAATGGGTTTTTGTCCACCCAGACGACGTACGGTAGCGTCCATACTGCTTGCCCTTGGCTTCCAAGATACAGGTTGCTATAAAATCTGGAGGGGCGTGTTAGCAGTTGCCATATCTCCTTCTGCAATTGACCAGAGCATTACTTATTGGTTTGTATTGGCCCCGCTGATGAGCTGTTCGATACGCCCTTGGGCTGGATAGGATGTCCGTCTCTACGATGAAAGAGTGCAGGTGGAGCATCCACAGATATAGGACTCGAAAAGAGCTCAAGTTGGGTGGACGCCATAACAGTTGAGCGCGAGTTCGAGGGAAGTGGACCAACAGTGCGTATGCGACTGAAAGCAGGGATGCAAGCTTAAGCCTAGATTTAGTTAGCCTCATATTCGGATATATTTCAATGAGATCTCATATATCAATATAAATGAAAGTTAGGGCATATATATATATCATTATTTCTAGATGTCAAGGTGCTAAACCTGGATGTATCTTCACCTTATAAACAGTTGAAAGCTGGTAATAAATTTGAATGTCCGATACTCTCACTCTCCCGTGATTCTATATCTCTAGCTCCTGGAAATGCGTGTGCAAGTTCTGGCACGGTGATGGACTATGGTGGTGGTGCTTGTAGTTATTGCCTGAGGTTGATTTTGGACTATGGTATTCATGCAGTGAAGCTCAACGCGTGGTGGTGATCGATCATTCTCTACGTATACTATGAGTAAAGAAACGAAATAATCGAGAGGTGTTGGGTCCTCGTTCACTTTATATTTGAGTTTGATCTTTTTTTCTCTCTGACATCAGTCGTTAACGTCAGCATATTTCTCTTTCTGGATCACTGGCACGATTACAAGAGAATCTATATCGAAAAAAACCGGAGAATCTGAAATGAACAAAAACTGAAACCGTAATACAGTGATTGATTCAAATTCCACTGTAAGCCTCTTGGGCAAGTGAAGTCATAGGGCCGGTCATATGGCCACCAAAGCCCCCTTAATTGCAGTCATATGGGGCTTTTTGAGACCCAGGCCTTGGACTCTAGCACTCAACTGCGTGAGTAATTCTAGACGCTCTGGGATACTCAAAGAACTTCGAAAAGACTCACATACAGTACAATGCATATATCAAGATCTTTAGCACCCAGATGTTTCACATTCATAGCCCCAATCTATCATATTCCAAGATTCGTAGAAGTAAGTAAGGGATCAATATCTTTAGCACCCAGATGTTTCACATTCATAGCCCCAATCTACCATATTCCAAGATTCGTAGAAGTAAGTAAGGGATCAATATCTTTACCACCCAAATGTCTCACATTCATAGCCCATATTCCAAGATTCGTAGAAGTAAGTAAGGGATCAATAAGGGGCCATATCCAAAGCAAACCCTCGACTGTTAGGAGTTGAGGTATCAATGCAATGACTCTGAAGAGACAAACGACGTAAATGGAGAGTACAAGCTTTGGCAGAAGTTAAATACAAGCAGCCCCCAAGCAAATCTAAACGCCCATAGCCAGGGCCAAAGTCCTCCCACTTTTCTAGTATCTGAATCCTAGTAAACGGTCTCGTGTGCATGCACACACGGTAGAAAAGTCAGAAGCTCGTAACCCAATGTTGTCGCATAAATATCGGGAACTGATGCATATGATCTGATCAGTTGTAACCTTCAGTTGGATGCACAAGAAGCAGCTCGATTGGTGGAAGCCTATGCCTGGCCTGTCGGCTGCCCTACTGTAATGGGAGTCAGAAGTTCGTAACCCAAGGTTGTCGCATAAACGTCGGGAAGTGATGCATATGATCAGTTGTAACCTTCAGTTGGATGCACAAGAAGCGGCTCGATTGGTGGAAGCCTAGGCCTGCCGAGATCTGCTGTATGCCGGGCTCAGTCAGTTCCAACATTTCATTGATCATGAGCACTGTGAGACAGCTGTATGCCAAGGGTATTGCGACACTGATCCACCTATGAGATGGCAAGAGGATGGCGGACGTATTTTCAATTCTGGGACTCATATTTCCTCAAGCTTCTCGAATCGCACACCGCGGCTGCAGGTAGTCGTAAGGCTGCAGCAGAATCTTTTTTTCGAAATTAATCACGATCGGCGGAGATATATTACCATTTCTGGTATACGACGTTGAAATGCGGGGTTTACTAAGGCATGTGAATGTTACCATGAATAACCTCAGACCGAACTAAGCACAGGACCCTCGTAGGGCTGAGAAGATACCCTAAGTGCCCCCTTTTGCAACCTTTTGAATGATGACTCTTAGTAGAGAGACGTGCTGTGAAGCACCAACCCGAGGAGTGATCGAATCATGCCAATTTTTGAGTCAAAGTCATCATATGGTCTGCGTATGAACCGAGAGATGATTGTTCAACCTTTGACATCAAGGTATATAGGTGATGAACCAACATGATAGTCCCACATTAGTCTGGTGTCCCAGATATGGTCACGACATCACAGTCTTCATGATCAACTGAGCTAATGATCATTGTCATACCAGCTCGTCATCCTGTACAATAAACTGCTCCAATGCGAGTACCTCAGCTGATGACCGAATTTTCTGTTTGTTGCAGCGTCATTCAGATTTGTTTGAGTAGTTGGATGTTTGGAAATGTTAACACATGACGAGGTTGATCCTTTCAAGGTCTGCTCTTGGCGGAGAATCTAACGTGACGCCGATTAACAAAGGACAAACAACTTAGGTATGTTTCAGAGCTGCAATAGACACCTTTCACATTGCGACTGAATGCAATACAGGCGGTTTCCTGATTCGACAGAGCGTATTGACCAACAGTATTTATATGTACATACATATTTCGTATACGTATGTGTTGCTACCCCGAGATATCTATCCAATATCTGCAGCCGAAGCAAGGGGGCTGATGTTCTACCTGTTCCAGCAATGGGCGGCGAATGCACCTGGAATAGCTAGGACAAGGCGTAGCGCCGCGGGACCCGTCATTGGATGACTGGGGCAGGTAGTCTTACTGGCGGTGGCGGGGTATGGCAGGCCATTGGATCTGTTTGTCAAGTTGAAGCCGACCTCTCTGTAGCTGGGAAACTTCATTACCAATTGTTGCCACTTCTCAGACAGCACGCTACTAAGTAGCCCTGAGGAGCAAAAGTATATAAATACGTGAACCTGATCCTGTCGTAGGAATCAAGATTCAAGCACACCTCGACCAGTTTTTGACCTGAAGCCCCTGAAGACAATACCCAACGCAATTTTATATATATTACCAGCTTACCACGACATGTCGGCTGCCCCGCAACTCAAGTCCGTTGCCTATTATGTTAATTGGGTATGTCAGGCTCGCAACATCAAATATGCCATGCTGACGAATGAACTCTCCAGGCATTTATGGGCGACAGCACCAGCCCCAAGATATTCCCGCATCGTACTTGACCCATGTCCTTTGTGAGTAGTCCTCAAATATGGTGTTCGTTCTACATTCCCGTTCAGAAGAGGACTGACACAGGCTGGATATAGACTCTTTTGCCAATGTTCGGCCAGAAAGTGGGGAAGTGTAAGTCTAGATCAAAACCCGCAACAACTCTCAGACGTAACACTCACTCCGGGGACAACATCTAGCTACTTGAGTGATACATGGTCAGACATAGAGAAGCACTATCCTACTGACTCATGGAATGATACCGGGTAAATACTCTAATTCGAGTTATCCGGAAGGAATTCTTGGAGATGAAATTACTGACCCTTCCTAGAACCAATGTCTACGGTTGTATTAAGCAATTGTATCTTCTGAAGAAACAGAATCGAAAGCTCAAGGTTGTACTGTCTATCGGAGGTTGGACATACTCTGCCAACTTCCCACAACCTGCCTCGACTGCTGCCGGTCGCGAGAAATTTGCAAGCTCCGCCGTTCAGCTGGTCAAGGATTTGGGACTGGATGGATTGGATATCGACTGGGAATACCCTGCAGGTGATTTATTGGCATTTCCCAAGATAGAGTAGAACATGTAAATTCTGACAGAGGTGCCGTAACTAGATGCAAATCAGGCAAGTAACTTTGTGGAGCTATTGAAGGAGACTAGGCGTCAATTGGATGGTTATCAAGCGCGATATGCTCCAAATAAGAAATTCCTGCTCACCATTGCAGTAAGTGTCACCAGCTCACATATCGATGTAATGCAAGTTTGCTAACATTTCGGACTAGGCACCCTGTGGAGGCAGGCACCCCACAAAATTTGATAGAGTACTCTTTTACTGACCAAGCCCAACTCTTCCAGCTCAGCACTATCAAAAGCTATTGATATCCGAGATGGATAAATATTTGGATTTTTGGAACTTGATGGCATATGATTTCGCAGGATCATGGGACCAGACCTCAGGCCATCAAGCGAATCTCTACAAGGACCGTTCTAATCCAATATCCACACCATTCAGTGGCGATGAGGCAGTCAATGCGTACATTGCAGGCGGTGTTGTGCCGCAGAAGATTGTACTTGGAATGCCACTATATGGTCGTTCATTTGAAAATACCGACGGCCCTGGAAAACCGTATAGCGGTGTTGGCCAAGGGAGCTGGAGAACGGAGTGTGGGATTCCAAGGTGTGCATAGTCACAAAAGTCCGGTTCAGCCAATACTAATACCCTAACCAGGTCCTTCCACCTTCTGGAGCCACCGAAACCAATTTACCGGCAGTTGGGGCTAGTTACAGTTATGATCCATCTATACGGAAGCTTATATCCTATGATACCCCGCAAATAGCCAAGCAAAAAGCCGATTATATTTAAATAAAGGCTTGGAGGTGGATTGTGGTGGGAAACAAGTTGTGATAATTCTCCCACTGGTCCCAATGCCAATCGCTCGCTTATCAAAACGGTAGTCGATGCGTGGGGAGGTCCAGACAGCGTTAAGCTAGATAAGACGGAGAATACTCTGCACTATCCTGTTAGCAAGTACGATAACTTGCGGAATGGCATGAACTAAAGTAGAAGATTGGGGGGCATTAGGCTATAGAGTGAGATTTTCTTTGGAAGCCGCATTAAGGATGCCAATCATTGCTAGGATTTTCATTCGTTTACTCAATACGAAATACCCTGATACATAAGACATAGTTATTCTGCTTAATAATCATTCTTCGTGTATTTCCATCCACCAAAACGATTGATATCCAGCGTGCCTTTTTTGTAGGTCTTGTGGCCGGAAAACAATTGCAATTGGATTCGACAGCCGATCTGCATATCGAGGCGATCTTGCCAATGTTCAACGGTGGCTCCAATGGATTTCATAATTATCTCCGGTCATCGCCCAACCTGGTACGTGTGTACGGTACTTCGATATCGACAGTGAAACCTCCTGCACGCTGAGGTGGCGTACGCGCAAGTAAAAGTAATTCCCGTTGCACCTGAACTATCGAACCAACCATCTAACTTCCAAGGAAGCAACAGCGTCAACCTGCAGCTTCTACCTATACGAGTAGCAGCCCTCCAAAACCGCGGATGCAGCAGCAATCAACGTGGCTGGTAGAAAAGAAAGTAACGTTTTACGACATGTTCAAATGGCCGTCCAGATACTCCTCTCCTCCACCCCACACTCGCATCAACAACTTCATCACAAATTCTAGAAGCAAAGCTCAAATTTTTAAGCTTATCTTGTTCATTTTACGACCGAAATATTGTTTCACTTTCTATTAAACCTGGGTACAACTCCCAGTCGGATTCAAAATAGTGCCCGTTGTTCGGCAGTAAGCCTGGACACCCTAACTATGGCAGAATCTGCGGAAACAGGTACGAATTTTGAGCAATGGATCCGAGAAATATCCCCGTCACTGGCTTTCTACTCAAATTCTAGAGGTGGTGGCTTCATTGGGAAAAGGGCCTTAAAATCCGTACTTATCGCCAGAGCTACGGTAGATCTTGGGCGTGAATATTATCCACAAAGTTTCAATGAAGCATGGGACAAGCTGCTCAAGGATGGTTATATTCAGCAGCTGATAGAGCGTGGGAAGCCCAAGGGTGTGGCTGGTAGCAGTGGTGCTCCCAGTCCAATTCCAGCAAAGGCTGCGACGGAACAAGACAGGCAGATCCTAAATACAGCAGCTGCACCATTAGCGGATGGTTCTGATATGCTACCCACGCAAAGTATCAAGCCTCTCAGCGTCACAGGATTAGCAAAGACAGCACCCTTGCGATTTGGTTCCGCTGCCGCGGGAGCGGGCCCAGCTACATTAGCAGGACTGGTAACGCCAGGAGGCTCGCTGACTGCTGAGACCGCAAGAGAGCTTGCGGCCTTTGGAGGGGCGGTCATCAGGTCCGTCAATTTATTCCACTGAATTGGGATTGAGGGCTAATTACACTTTTCAGACGTGGGGCTCAAGCTCAAGTAAACATTGCAATCCCACAAGATCGAGTCAAGAGCAGCACTACGATGCATACATCTAGCTCATCTTCGGCATCTAGTATTGCACCAGTGCATTCTTCTCGGCCATCCACTCCGCCCGCAGTCAAAGCGTGCCCCGGCCGACCTCTCACAGAGCCCCTTCAACTGCCTACGAATTCCAGTAGCACCCCAAACAGTCAAATCCACCCACCTGAGCCAGCACAGCCATGGAAGTCTTTAGAAGTTTCTCTCGTGGACGCATCTCTCTTGAGAGGCTTCAGTCCAGGTTTAGCCCTCCAGGCCCTACCGCATTGCCAACCCTAATGCCAGAGAGAGCCAGTGGCTCTACTGCTGCAACACCAACGCCAGGGTACTGTGACGCTCGATTGTCTCAACATTTCTTTGGTTCGTTGGTGGACATATTGCTAACCTTCATTCCAACAGAATTCGTCGAGCAGCCACTCTGCCCGTTCCACCACCACAACCGATGGCCCATACACTTTCTGGTCATATGAAACAGCTTCCGCAGTCGAACAACGCATTTGGGCCCTCATTGTTATACCCATCTCAAATTCCAACGGCAGCG
>WHUX01000647.1:0-15617 GCA_015179025.1 Terfezia claveryi
TGGATATGTACGGATGGATGGGTTGTCACGGTATTGCTAGATCCGATATTTGTGTATTTAATAAGGCCATGAACGCCGTGATGGATCGATATGGTCTTTGGCGGTTTTCATGCGAATACATCTCTTCTCACACACTCATTCATTCACTCTTTCCTCTCGTTCTTTCATGGTAGCAACACATCACGATCGATAAAGGCCCACACATCGCACAACTCATTATGGCAGGCGATGATTCTGTCTTCAAGCCACCGCGCACCAGCAAACCACTCAAAGATCAGAATAATTACCCCTCATGGGTAGTCGAGATCTCCAGACTCCTCCGACTTGCAGGACTGACCAGTGCGATTACTGAAGTCAGCACATCCGATTCGACGGCAGCTGAGTAGCAAGTGAATACTGACAAAGCTCTTGTTACGCTTATTCACAACTGTGAGGAAGAGCCCCATTGCTGGCTGCGAGACAGCCAAGGAAGCTTGGGATATTCTCAAAGCTCACTATGAAGGCAGAGCGACGGACACATCAATCAACGCTCCTTCTGAACATTATCACTCTCCAATTCGATGATAGGAGAATATCTCTCGAGAACCACATTATATCCTTCGAACAGAGATAGAACCTGCTCCGACAGAATGTAGCCAGTAGTACAGCTGGTACAGACTCCCTGGCCACAGGAATCAAAAATTTTCACCAATACTGATGGCTGGAAAGCAACAATGCTGCTGTCTACTCTCCCGAATACCCGCATGTATCAAAATATCATAAGCAATATTACGAGTGGATCAAGCTGCCCCTCATATGCTGATGTAGTGCTTAGGCTCCGAGAGCTTAGTGCACACCCGAATCTGCATAGCAAAAAGAGCGAATCCATCGAACCCCAAGCAGCATTCGCTACTGCTCGGCGTTTGTGCATACTGCAAGGCCAAGGGGTATCCAGGGACATCACATAATGAACCGGAGTGTCAAACTAAGAAGAGGGATGCTAACAGGGCTCAATCTCATGTTGTCATTACTGACACAACCTCCGCCCAGTTACCAACCTCCAAAGTAGCAAATGAGCTTGAGCTTGTGAGTTGGCTGGCGAGTGAGCTTGAGCGGCCGGATAAGATTCTGGCATATTTGTGGGTGACCTTGAGCTTGTGGGCGAAGGTAAGCTTGCGAGCAAAGGTGAGGCTCCTATAGGGATGGCTGTTTGAGGCTTTCTTGGAATTGGGTCTTTTGCGGTAATGAGGCGGCGGTCTGGCAGTAGGACCTTATATACCCCCCAAGTTGATGTAAACGACATCAGCCTAGCTTCTACTGCCCTGTTGGCGAGTTATAGGTGTGGCAGTATACCTTCTGCCCAAATGGCCTGAAACGACTGCGTTCCTTCACAATGTCAATGGATGGGACTATGACTTGGATTGGTGCCCTGCCATCTAGACTCTTGTGAGGAAGCCGGTTCTTGGTAAAAGTACTATATTCCATTGCGAGACTCTATAAGGATTTGGGGTGTCCATAGAGATTTGTACGAAGCATGGTCAAAACTGTCCGATTTATCCTCTCAGCCACTGCATTGGTTTCGCTATGATAGGGTACTGTAGATTTAAGGCCGTGTTCTGAGCCACGCTAGAAGCCCATCGTTCTGGAATTCGCCTCCAAAGCCTGTTCGGAGATTTTCAACATGACATTTAGCAATTGTCTCAAACTGAGCTATCATCTCTTTGAGAGCCGTTGTAGCCTCTGATTTCTTCGTAATTGCTCTAGTAAGCATAAACCTAGAGAAGTCATCTGCTAGAGTTATCATATACTTTCTGTGCTTGAGATCCTCAGTTGGAAGTGGTCCACATAAATCAGAGTGCACAAGCTCTCCAAGTCGAGATGTTCGAATCCCATGGCTTCTAGCAGGAGGTTTGGTTGATTTCGCATGCATGCAAGTATTGCATTGGGTGGTGGAGAAGCGAAGAGATATTGGTGCTTCCGGGATCTTGGAGAAGATAGAGAAAGGGAGATGACCATACCTTTCATGCCAATCTATATCTGTCATACTAGCGCCTGTTACCACATGAGATTCGCCCATATCTAGAAGCTTGTAGATATTGCCGATCTTGGACAACGGGATGATTGTCCCCTGATATTCAAGCTGCCTTTGATTAGGCCCCGCAACCATGGATCCTCCTTGCTGATCGATTGCTCCAATACTGAGCAGTTTCTTAGGAAAATTGGGGACAAAGAGAGCATTGTGTAGAGTTAAACCATGAGGGGTAATAGTGCCTTTGTAGGTCGAATATATAGGTCCTGCGCCAGTAATTACTTGCACATGAGGTAGGTACCGGATGAAACAAGTCAGAGAGGTCATTAGTAATATGAACCGAACAGCAGGTATCAGCCCACCAGCCTCTAGAGGATCCCTCAGTTGTTGCCATCCCACAGTATGCTGTCCATACATCTTCGGAGGTTGGTAACTGGGCAGAGGTTGTGTCAGTAATGACAACATGAGATTGAGCCCTGTTAGCATCCCTCTTCTTAGTTTGACACTCCGGTTCATTATGTGATGTCCCTGGATACCCCTTGGCCTTGCAGTATGCACAAACGCTGAGCAGTAGCGAATGCTGCTTGGGGTTCGATGGATTCGCTCTTTTTGCTATGCAGATTCGGGTGTGCACTAAGCTCTCGGAGCCTAAGCACTACATCAGCATATGAGGGGCAGCTTGATCCACTCGTAATATTGCTTATGATATTTTGATACATGCGGGTATTCGGGAGAGTAGACAGCAGCATTGTTGCTTTCCAGCCATCAGTATTGGTGAAAATTTTTGATTCCTGTGGCCAGGGAGTCTGTACCAGCTGTACTACTGGCTACATTCTGTCGGAGCAGGTTCTATCTCTGTTCGAAGGATATAATGTGGTTCTCGAGAGATATTCTCCTATCATCGAATTGGAGAGTGATAATGTTCAGAAGGAGCGTTGATTGATGTGTCCGTCGCTCTGCCTTCATAGTGAGCTTTGAGAATATCCCAAGCTTCCTTGGCTGTCTCGCAGCCAGCAATGGGGCTCTTCCTCACAGTTGTGAATAAGCGTAACAAGAGCTTTGTCAGTATTCACTTGCTACTCAGCTGCCGTCGAATCGGATGTGCTGACTTCAGTAATCGCACTGGTCAGTCCTGCAAGTCGGAGGAGTCTGGAGATCTCGACTACCCATGAGGGGTAATTATTCTGATCTTTGAGTGGTTTGCTGGTGCGCGGTGGCTTGAAGACAGAATCATCGCCTGCCATAATGAGTTGTGCGATGTGTGGGCCTTTATCGATCGTGATGTGTTGCTACCATGAAAGAACGAGAGGAAAGAGTGAATGAATGAGTGTGTGAGAAGAGATGTATTCGCATGAAAACCGCCAAAGACCATATCGATCCATCACGGCGTTCATGGCCTTATTAAATACACAAATATCGGATCTAGCAATACCGTGACAACCCATCCATCCGTACATATCCATATCCATCTATATCCGCACATATCCAGCACATCCATACTCGTCATACATATCCGCATCCGTATCCATATCCGCATCCGTATCTTCACATGTGTCTGATAGGCTAGCGGGTTATCCATATTCCAACATATCCCCAATCCACTACATAACCAACTACAACTGCCCATCCTGTCACAAAGTCACAAACAGCATATGATGCAATTAAGAGGGGGATAATGATTGTATGTAAAGAGGCGGGGTATAAGGATAAAGGATGTTGAAACTGAAGTAGGTTATAGGGAAGGTGTGGTCGAGGGAATGGCTATGACGTGGCGGCGTGGCGGCGTGGCGTAGCGTAGCCTTGTGGTTTTACTAGAGGAAGGAGTTGGGTATTTTGGGAGAGTACGGGTTTGGTTATGGACACGTCGTTGTTGTGATATATGAAGCCCTGGATGAGACCCAGAGGAGATGTCTCAATGTGGGTTGGTTTTTTTTTGCCTTCGTTATATTTCGATTCCCGGTCTGTTATTTTCCTTGATTAGGAATTTCGCCTTGAGCTTAGACTTCTTTAAAATATAAATAAGAAAAAAATAAATAAAATAAAAAATAAAAAATAAAAGTAAATAAAAATAAAAATAAAAATAAAAATAAAAATAAAAATAAAAATAAAAAGAGGAATGATACAGAGTACATATTATGTATCTGATCGAGCGTCCTGCTAATTTACCCCAAAGGTGTATTGTTCAGAATCAGACTAAATATTGCGTCGTAACATGGGTATTTATAGTCTGGTTAGGGTATTTATAGGTTTCAAAGTTGCAGGCTCTGAGTCATACAAGACAAACCCTGCCCTAACTTTTAGCTAGACATATATAAATTGGGTTCTGATGAAGCCAAAATTTTACTTTCATATCTTAACTTGAATACAACCTAGGAGTCGATATCATAAAACACAACTGTCGTTCTATGCTAAAGGACGCTATCAAGCGACTAGCTGGCGGTTTCCTGCGGCTGTGATCTCGAGGTGCATACCAAGCGGTATTCTAGAGTGCTGGGGCTCCTCTGGGCGGGCGGGGTATAATTTCCAGTGAAGGAGCTTGCAATTATAAGTGGTAGGTGGCAGAATTTTGTTATGTTGAATTTGCGCCTTCTACTTATATGGCTTTGGGGGCGTGATACGTGATGCTGTCTATCTTGGCTTCTAAAAGGCTACTGTGCAATCTGGAACGTTACTTTATAGGTGAGTGCACTACCTATCCCAGTGACTATCCTCATTAGGATGTGCGGTTTGCAGCTGCAAGAAAGTCGGGTTTCTGTAGGATATCACCTAGAAATCTCATTCTGGAGGCCTTCAATTCGACAGCACCCGGTGAGGTGACCTATTTGGTTAGCTCTGGGTTGAAGGTGATACGTGTTGCCCAAGGAGGGAGGAGGGATTGGGCGAGAGAGGTGTAGATGTATACGGAGGCTGACTGAGCGAGTTTCACTGCCTTTCAGGAGCAGATGGTTGCGCAAATTTCAACGGGAACAGTGGTAAACACAAACAAAACAAAAAGTCTTCTGTGTCACGTCGCATTCTGAGGGCTTGGCAGCACTCTCGACACTACAGCTTCTTAAATTGGTAGGACCTCCAAGTACTGGATAAGCTGTGACTTCAGGTTGGTACAGAGTCTTACAGACTTCAACTCTTGACCTGGCATTCAAAGGCTCGTCAACAAACAAACACACGCCTGAACTACACCTGCAAGGTCCCTACTAACTACAGGCGGGGCTCAGCTGTTTGACACTACATCGGGATCTGCACACGCCCCAACAGAAAATGCCCCGAACAAGGAGATATCCACCCAAACGCATCTCGTCCAGTCCCGAAGCCCAAGATCCCGACATCGAATTCTTTCCAGCACGAGCCTTAATAGCGTCGAGCCAGCCCGGGCCAACCCGCAGAGCATCTAAGACTCCGCTCAAAACACCTTCGAAACGCAAGCCTGCTGCAGAAGTTCCTGGGACACCTTCGAAGCGTCGATGTCGTTCTAGCAGCACTGGCCCTAAAAATGATGGAGATCTGCCTTCCAACCCAAAGTCCACGTCACAAACTAAGGAGAACCAGAGGCAAGAGGAGACGCACGCGTCGGATGAATGGGTCATACCGTTTTCGGAGTCTGGCGTGATGGTGGGTGAAGACCAGATCTCGACTGACGCTGAAAGCAGCAATGGCGGTAGGCAAGGCGACTCTGACGCCGAGAGGGAGAAGGAATATGAGCGGGATCAACAGTACCGTTGGGAACTGAAGAGAAGGGCTAGCGAACTGAGAGACTTGGAGTTCAAAGCTAGAGGAAAGGTACAAACCAGTCTACGCACCTACGCAACACGAGACGTGCGGAGAGCAATTCCTACTCCTCAAGCCCTTTTTAAGAAACGAGACCCAACGTGGGATGACAGTACAAGGACTATCGAAATCAATGATGATGGTTCCGAAGGCGAATATCTAGAGCAAGATGCAGAACTTCAAGAAGCTTTTCGACGAAGTCTACGTGATACACATGGGGGGCCACCAAGTTACCGGCAGCTTGTACCAGAAAACAGTAAGGCGGAGCCAGTAACGAAACCTCAACATCCATCGTTGCCTGAACCAGGTCAAGTTCCCACGATTGGCAAGTCAGATTCCCTGTCGTTTCTGAAGATTTCGTTGGAGGTTGTTGATGTTCCGCTCCACCCTACTGCACCAAAAGCAAAGGTTATGACTGTTAGGTTTCCATTTAGCCTTGTAGGGAAGAATGACCTGCTTCATTGTGTTAGTACTCATGGAACTTCTATCTTATTTGTTTGGAGTAAAGGTGTCGTCCATGGGACCCAGAACAACGCCATTGATTTGGAGAATCTTGATCTGAATAGTAGTCAGAGACTACCTGGGATAGGAAAAATATACCCTGGAGGTAGGGGGATGGGAAAGATTGAGATCCCTGATGGGTATAATATTATGCGAACGACTGAGAACATCAAGTGTTGTGATACTGGAAGTGGATTTAGTATGAGGGAGTATTTGATTGGAATCTCGAGGGAGAGAGAACAAAAGAAGGGTGAAGGGGCGTGGGTTGTTGTTAGGGTTGGTATTGTGTCGGTGGAGGGAGTCACGCACAGATCATTGATGCCCCCTTTGATACCGAGGAAAGTGCATGGAGGACGGCACGCAATATTGCCTGTGTCGTTAGGGGAAGAGGGCTCTCATCTGTCAGCAGTCAAGCCGGTGAACTTGTTCGGTGCGAAGACTGTCAGATTGAGTGACTTTGAGCTCCAGAAGGCGAAAACTGAGGCTGAGGTAGAAATGCCTCGCAACTATAAGTCTCTTGGGGAGGTGATTGCTGAGGAGGAGAAGATTGCTGACGGGGAGATGTTGCGAAATCCAAGTGAGAGGATTCGGAAGAGAGGGGAGCTGGGCAAGGACGGATCACTTGGAGTCGGGTATGATAATGGTTTGGAGGAGGGGGTGGGGACCCCGGTGAAGAAGTTCAAGATAAATCCAAAGGAGAAAAGGGTGGTTGATAGAGAAAGGAAGGAGGGAAGGACTATTCCTCCTATGGGTCAGTTCACGAGTCCAAACGGGGTTGGTGCCGAGGGACAACATGGTACTGCTGTCCTGGGGAGGCATCCAAAGGTCGTGATACCCGTCAAAGGGAAGATGCAGGAGGAACTGAATGGGGAAGAAGAGGTGAAGGGAAAACAGAAGGAGAAGGAGCAAGAAAGGGGGGAGACGGGCAAGGCAGGAAATTTGACTAGGAATGCCCAGAAAGTGCATCCTCCAGGCCTCGGTAGGGTGAGGGTGGTACGTGCGTGAAGGTAATGGCTAATGTTACCTTAGATGGGGAGGATGCGTTTGGCATTGAGGGGGGAGATTTGTATGTGCCTGAGATGGCGTAAGGGAACCGGGATGATGGGGTATGGTGGAGAGCAGATAGTACTGTGATTCTGTAACATTTTCAGGAGCTTGGAACAAATGAGCATGTTTTTTTTGCTCAAAGGTGCGTTGTAGGGATGGATTCCTACCCACCTGGTCTGGTGTTGCTATCTATGTTTTTGTGCGTACTTGCATTGAGCCGGGGCGCGGATTTGCTATTCATGGCTATGAGTTCGAGAGCGCGTTTAGGAGCTTTGCTTGCAAGATTTGTGCTTATGTTTCTTGTTGGGTTGGGGCGTGTAGGTAAGGGTGGGTTTGCTATGTTGGTGGATGTCTGTGTATTTACACTTTGCTATGTAGGATTCTGCTTCGCGTGATGTAAACGGGGGATTTGTCCTGCTTAAAGATGAATAGGTGGCAGGGAAGAACGGTAGTTATTTTGCAGCTATGTAAGCAAGCATAGGCAGGTATAGGAAATATGCTTACTCGTGAAAAATATGTGAGACTTGAGGAAGAGTACAATTCCACCATCTGTACAAGTCGTATTAATATACCTACGTCCAAATAAGAATGATCATCTTGTTGTACTGATTATGTGGTATGTGTAAGAAACTCGCGGACAAGACTGCAGTCTCATTTATAGGACCGCGGTTTTGGCAAAAGCTGTCTCAGCGTCTTATTCTGGATTACTTTTTAATCATAGTTACTTTCTTAATCATATTTACTTTCTTAATCATAGTTACTTTCTTAATCATAGTTACTTTCTTAACATACAGTTTGAATAAAAACCCAGATTCTTGCTACTATTCCATCCCGGACCACAGCGCCCGCCGCCTAGTCAAATAATTTCCTCAACCAAGTGAATATGAGATGGGAGCCCTGTGCCTCAGGTTCACTTTCACTGGAGTCAGACTCATTTCAGATTCTTCTTCTATTATATCCATCCAGCTCATGAATATTAATGTTGGCTTGAAGCCTCTATTGCCTCGATGCCCGCGGGCAGCATATGCCTCCCGCGGCCGATGCCCAGAACATATATGCCGACGCTTGTACTGAATAGGGTATTTTGCTCGTGGGCGTTTAGCAGTGTTTTTGGATGTAGGACCATGTCGCTTTGGAGGCTAAAATTGTGTCTGTGTACCTAGGTGGTGCTGGTGGTGGTGGTGTTTGTGTACTATAGCAATTCCGTAGAGGTCCTTATTCGCGATCCAATGCCCATAACAAATCTGGTCGGAGCATTTTGCCTGCCTTATTCGAGGTTACTTTTTTGTCCGCGAGTTCTTACGGTACTATTTTCCATGTACATAGCTTGGTAACATCTCTTGCTAAATAGATTTCGAGACACCACTGTATATACGTATGCATTTTTCTTATGCCCATGCATGTCTGAGTAGCTCATCTAAGTGCTTGCGGTAAGTCCTAGACTCAGTATTACATAAAGTCCTAGGTCCACCCAGCACTTACCTATGGCTACCTACCGACCTACACACTTAAGTGCATCTAACCTACGAGGGTGTTGTGCCAACCAGACTAGCATCTAACGAGACTACTGCACGCCCAAGTACGTATACATATGAGCAACCCCAAACCCCAAAGCTAACGCCATGGTCCTGAAGCCCATCGATATTGACGCTATGGACATTGATATTGGTGATAGCTACCCTTCAGAGAGCGTGGACCGTAGTACGTCAATAACTCGAATGAGAACGATGAAACAACCTCTCCTCGCTCCTGCCAGTGACACGGGTTCTGCCATGGATGCCAAAGCCCGGTCTCGAATCAGACGTTCCACTTATTACTGCAAAGTTGAGCTACCAGCTCTCCCTGCTTCCGGAGCTACTACCCAGCGGCCAATGGTGAATGGTACTACAGGAGACTCCATCCAGGAGATGCTTTGGAATAATTCTTCTATTTGCTCTATTGAGGGATTTGATAATGCTGAAGAGGTCGAAGACAACATGGTCGTGAAGAAGTGGCATGAGCTGGGAGCAGCTCCTCCCGATTCTCATCCAAAATTAAATTCAAAGTCTGAGGTCACCCTACCTTGGGGCGAGATTTGTTCATCGTGCGATGGCCCTGCAGCCGATCCTGAGGCCGGAAGTGTCCCCCTCTGGTCTGATAAGGCTACAGCAGAGAGCTGCGCCCAGGAGAGCCACGGAAACAACTCCTCCGTTTGCAATGACGAGAAACCTGACGATCATGAAGTTTTGTGGAGCGCCAACGTAAAGCAGCTGCAGGACCAAGAAGTTTTGGAGAAAAAAATACAGGCAATGAGATGCACTGCCAATCTTGAAGGACCAACTATGCAGGCTACGCAACGCTGCCCTTCGGCTTTTTGTACGTCTATCTCTAATCGGTCCCCAGCGCCAAAGAGTTATGTGTCATGCTAACGAGTCATGATACATATTCATTGCTTTAGCTGCCGCCCTCAGTCTGGTCAACTTAATCTGTACCCTGAGCATTGGATATTTCCTCTACGTTGACATAACTAAATTGTACGTTAATCTCAATTTTCTTCAATCTTACTTGTTGTTGATGGTTTGCTAAATGAGCAATGGCATAGAATAATTGGTCTTAAATCTTCCCCCAAGGCCGGTGGTCACAGGTACCTCAACTCCCTTGAGGGTGCCATTGAAATGCTGAGGGATGGAGTCCAACGATTCAAGGATTCCACGCTAGGCAATTGCAAGCACTATTATATCCTACCTAACCCCTTTCTCCGGGCCTTTCTCTGGGCCTTTCTCATCATGGGACCCCTAGTCTTAGTGGGGATCTGGATAAAAGACATTCTTCGTGATGTGCGGGTATGCTGGAAATTTTTCACGACTCCTACACACGACAGGCAGGACAAGAAAGATCAAGAGTCACCCGAGAGCAAGTATGAGCCAAACCAAGAACATCTACTCCCAGTGACCCAAAGAGCTGTAAGTAAACTTATAAGAGTTGGCGGCCAGAGTGATATCACACTTGCGGAATTGGTTTTGTTCGATCAACTGGAGTCCCAAGGCGGATTGGACCGCAAAACGATTCGGATCTTAGATGGGATTAGAGATGTAGTGTTGGAGGACGTGATGGGCAAGTTAGAGGCAAGAAGGATGTTTTTCAGGAATGAATTGCGTGCGATGAGGATGGAGTGGGTGAGGGAGCAGGAGAGGTCGGATGGAAGTGGGTGGCCGAGAACGTGAAACGGAGGAGATTATGGTTCGGCTTCATATAGGTATGTGGATAATGCTCAGAAGGAGATTAGGCAGGATTTGGGAGCGCAGGGGCTGGGCAACCAGTTATGGGATAACTGCATTGCTGAGAGAGGAGAGGAGACAAGACTGGATGTTTTAAGAATATTAGTACTCTATTCCATTGCTATCATGTGTAGGCCCAATAGTCTGTCGTCTCGCACAATATGTAGTCTTGCGGGCACTGGCATCTGAGAGAGACTATTCTGTCTATTACCTTCACTGGTAGTACGTTTGCATGACCAGTGCAAGACTCTGAATAAGCTCGCGACTCCCCCGGTTTCTACCGGTGGGTTTTTTTCTTTTGTTTTTTTGAAAATATACCCATTACTCATATGCGGTCCCAGTAAGGGGACCATGGTGAGCCACCCGGGTGGATCTACCGGTGAGTAGAAACATCCAGCACTTCAAACAAAAGGTTGTGCATGCGCGTGACCAATGTATGCATGCGCGTGACCAATGTATAAGCTTAAGAGTGACCGACCCCAACACTATCATCCAGCAAGATCACGCAGGGAACTTTAAACACATTAAACACTCTACCAGGTGTACACAAAGACCATGGGCCGGACTCATACCTCGAATTCGGATCAAACGACGCCGGGGCCCATCAGCATCACCGAGAAAAGATACCATAGGCCTCCATGGCCAGACTCTAACAGTTCGATTACAATGGGAGCTCGTCTTACTCCTGACATCGACTCGGAGACTGAGCATGAGATGGATGGTGAACTAGAACTTCCCAGGTCTCTCGATAATGCTGAAACAACTACCCGTGGGTGCCGACCATATGGTACTGGAGGAGGTATGGACATCGCGGCCGAGGGAGCAGCGAGGAACTTGAAGATCTTGAAGCTTCCGGTATCAATGAGGTTTTTGCAAGAAGGAGGGAGGAGATGTCTTATTTGACAGAGAAGGTACAGAATATGAGGCCTAGGGCTTGTAGACATCCACAGCCTCGCATGAGACGTGGGTTCAGAGCTAGAGACCAAGATGATGAAGTTGGAGTCGCGAATAAGCATGCTAGAGAGTCTGGAGACGAGCCTAATGCCAGGCGCCGCACTCTAAAAGAGGCTTTTGGTACGTCCTCTTCTAATCCCTAAACCTCATACTGAAGTTTCATGTGTCAGGCTAACACGTCACACGATATCTTGGAAATGTTAGCTGTCGCTATTGGTGGTGGTATTGTCCTTCTGTCCCCTATCCTGGTGGGAATTATTGGATTCATCTGCGTAATGAAACTGTATGTTTCACCCCATTAACCACTTTCGATCGTGGTGTCATGTCGATGACCAGCTTGCTAAACGGGAAATCAATAGGACCATATTTATCTCAAAACTCTGCATCCTTGGGGGAAGCCAGATTTGCAACCACTTTTGGGGAGGAATCGAAATTATACTAGAGAGTTTTATTTCATACTTACTACCTTGATCAATTTCTGGGACTTTATCAACCTCCCAAACGCCTTTCTTTGGGGCCTCTTCATTGGGATATCTCTGTTCTTAGTGTTGAACTTGGAAGTGCTTCAGGGTGGGATGATGGCTTTTATGGAAGAGGCAACGGTTTCGATAAACGAGAAGCAGAAAAAAGAAGCTCGAGAACAACTCTGCAAACGCCCAGTGACTAGCAGGGCCGTAAGTAAGCTTGTAAGTCTCGGCAGGAACGACGTCACGTTGGCGACCTGGTAATGCTCGATGAAATGCAGTCCGAAGGTGGATTGAACCCCAGGACGGTTCAGATCCTGGATGGAATTAGGAAGGCAGTGTTAGAGGATGTGGATGGGGGGGCTGCAGGTAAAGAAGAGTTTTTTGACGAATAAATTGTGAATGGGAGTGGGGTAATAAACGACTTTATTTGTTTGCAGGATTAGGGTGGGTGGTAGCTGGGCACCGATCGGAGCAACCAGACTGCCGAGATTGAGGAGTTTTTTAGAGAAGCACTTATATAGGAAAATGAGCGGAAGGACATACATAAAAGAAATACTTGTACCGGGGAAAAGTTTTTCAGTAGAAGTCGATGTGTTCAACAAGCCGAAATAACAACTCTGGCTAATAGGAGGTATGAAGTCATCTTGGAATTACCAGCTACCTAGACTATTATGGCTATTCAAATTGGGTTTCTGCACTTTCTGCACTTTCTGCGGTCCTAAAAAAGCTACATCTTTACGAAAGGTTGTGCAATTTAAAAGAACGCATGGTATCCGTAATATTAGATATGTATTGCTCGATCTAACTCGGCAATCTTTATGATTCAAAAGGAGACAATAGTGGGCCGATAACAGCAACTCATAACTCAACATGCCTGCCCCGAATATCACAGCCTTTTAGAACCCTGCAATAGAACCTTCAATTCCTCGTTTAGCTTCCTCGTTTAGCCGTGATAAACCCTTTAATTCCTCGTTTAGCCGGCGATGATTACACAATCAACTTATCCCAATCCCAGAACCACTTTCATTAAAATCAGAACTGCTATCCTGTTGTTCTCGTTACTATCATCATGCTTGATGTCCGACTCTCGAAGGTATGCTATGAATGAAACAGAAACAGAGGCGGGGCTATTCGTGTTATCAGTATTCATTTAGAGTATGCCTCAAAGCGTTTATTAAGGTAGATAAGTGGTGTACCAATTGCTTAATTTTTTTTTTCCCCTTTTGACAAGGATTGATGTTGCATGTACTTTTAGATTTTTATGTATATAGCTTTTATAGACGGTAGTGGTTGGGATATTGAAAATGTCGGGTCGACGATCGCTCGCTGGTTCTTGATCCCAATTATAAGATACTCTGGGAGTTGGGCCTATATGAAGGAGCATATCTGCGCACCCTTACCTACCTCGGAAGCATTACTTCAATTTCAAGTCCAGCCCCACTACTAGTACACTGCCATGCACTCACCTATTCATCCCCAGGACTCTCCTCACACAGGCTATGCGTATATACATCCTCAGATGCACTAGATGTCAGATAGCTGGACTCAGTCTTGGCCTAGTAGGACTGCTAGAAATGGTTACAACAAAACTATCTTGTTGCAGAGGGTATATATTTGTTTTGTCATTCAGAAATTAATTGAAATAGACTAGGAACCCTAAGGTGTAGGATTAGCGAATATAAGAATTTCTTGAGGACCTTTCGGGAGATCGTGTATGCCTATGATGCTCCGCTGTACGTGGGGTACTCCGTACAGGAGTCTTCACTGGCATTATAATTTCTCAGCTCAACATTATTGAGTACGGGGATGCGAACTTAATTCCATAATATTCGTAAACTTGGGAACCTTCTTCCTATCCAGGACCTGGACGAGGGCCTAGGAAGTCCGTAACTCTACGCTTCTGAACTTGCCTTTTGTTGGATCTCATGTTGCACATTCAATACTGGATCATTGATCAATACCTGGTTCATTTGTTTGATCAAATATGAGAATAGAAACTTCTTGGCCGAGTATAGATAAACATCATACAACCATAAGATAAAGGCTAGCATAAGCAATTATAATTTGCTAACTTAGCGACGAGTACAAAATCTACAGCTGTAACATAAAAACAGGATATAGGTACCTAATCAAAGCCACACTGGGAGGTGATAGTCTCATGCAAGGGAGGTGATTTTTCCTTTATAATTACCTATTAGATTAGTCATAACATCGTTGTAGGAATTGGTGGGAGTTACCTACTCTTACTGGACATATTCAGCAACCCAGGATTTTGGCGAAATTAAGGAACCAGACTAAAATTAAGGTACTAGTAAGTTTGCCTGTTTTAGGTAGTGGAATTTTGCACTTTGGGTCTGAGGTATGACACTAACTACTTCCAACCAACTCTAGCTTATCCTGCGACTACCCAATTCGATACTTTTGATACAAGTAACAAACCCCCAAAGTAAGAATTCTTCTTTCTCCAGTTTCTTAGTTTGTGTGAGAGGTGGACAAGTCACTACTTATGCCAGATACTCTTCTATCGAGAGTAGTCGCTGTTCTGTTAAATGTACAAGCAGGAGTACAGGACGTACCGGTACTCCTGGGACGGTTACCCGTGCTGCGCACTCCCGAATGAACTGGTTTCGCAATGCAGCCAGAACTACGATAGGCCTGGGCTATGAAGTGAGAGCTGATATCCTGGGTTGGGGGCCTTACATGGCCCAAGGTGTGCTATCTTGCATGAACGGCGGATATGGTGAATCATCTCTCTTGGCAGAAGCCCCAATATCGATACCAGGGACGAACTATAAGTGCCCTACCGCAGAGTGCGTAGGTACCTTATTAACCCTCTCAATCAGTTGGTGGGCACATCTAACCCTTCCGCCTTCTTTGACTACCTCCTCACAGTTCACAATATTGATCTGTTCTTGTTCCACATTGACTTCGTCTCATGACATTGACCTTATCACCGATAAGCCCTCTGCTTCCTCAAACCTGAAGCTAGGCTCTAGTAAATACTATTTAGAGTATTCTCAAACTTATCTAATATGGATGAAAGGGAGAGGACACGTTTCTTGGAGCTGATATTCAACGATAATCCAGGCCGCAGTCATGGAGCTTGGGTCAGAGCATATGACTCGGTACAAAAGTATCAAGACCAATTGATGACCTTAATCACCAAGCCTTGTTACCAGCTACTTTCATTACCGATTTCGATCAGTTTGGGGGTCGAATCATTAAGTTTCTGCGGAATGCTGACAATTACCTTCCTCGTACCCCAGAGGGATCCCGTTCCCGGAAATCTCTCGGGACTCTCATGATTGACAAGCTCATGATCCGGCTTTTGGATGACCAATACCAGCATCTGCGGACAGAGAAACATTTTTTGAGCTCTTGATGTGCATGCTGTTGTTGGCAGACATTGGCAACCGTCTACGGGGACTAGCTGCTTATCTAGCTGATATTTCCTCACTACTTGGAAAGGTCATCAGTTCGGATCTTAGCTCCGACTTCCTCGAGGATTGGGTCGATTCCTTGGGCAAGAGCCATCCAAATGCTACCACACTTAGGGGTTGGACGGAAGTGGCTGCAAATCTGGTTAATGGATGTGTCGGGGGTCACGAGCTGAGGAGG
>WHUX01000648.1:0-15589 GCA_015179025.1 Terfezia claveryi
TCAGCTTCGACATTCAATATCAGCTTCAGCCTTAGCCTCAGCCAGAATGGCAGCCAGGTCAAGATTTTTCAGCTTTAGTACCACCTGGTTCTGGTATTTTAGCCTTTCATCCCCCCCCTTAAGGAGATCTCCTGATCTGCTAGTCATTGCGTCTAGTTTCCTACCAGCCTTTCCTAGCCAGTACTTGATTTTGAAGTTGAATCGGGATAGGAATTCCAACTACCTAGCCTGCCGGCGATTTAGCAGCTTAGTAGTTGTGAAGTATTCCAGGTTCTTGTGGTCGGAAAGGACCTCGATAACTCCCTTTGCTGACTCCAGGTAGTGCCTCCATTCCTCAAAAGCCCACACAATAGCGATTAATTCCTTATCATAGATCTCGTAATTACACTCACCGGGGAGTGCTTTTGGAGAAATAGGCCACTGGGGTAGAGGACTCCATTGACATACTGGGTCAAGATTCTAGCTGAGACATAGTCAGAGGAGTCCATTTCTATGATGTACTTGCTATCGAGGTCAAAATGGGCCAGGATTAGGGCTGAGCAGAAGGCTTCCTTGAGGTTCTAGAAGGCAGATTGGGCTTCTGGATTCCAGTCGAAGTGCCGGTCTTTTTTGGTCAGGGCAGTCAGGGGGGCTACGATCTTCGAATATCCCAGGATAAAATGCCGGTAAAAGTTGGCGAACCTCAAGTATACCTGAACATCTTTGAGGTTGGCAGAGGTTTCCCAATCCTGGATTACCATAACTTTGGTAGAGTCCATCCTAATACCTTCTATAGTTATAATCAAGCTCAGGTACTTCACCTCTTGGATATGGAATTCACATTTTTCGGACTTAAGGTATAGCCCAGCCTGCTCCAGCTTCTCTAATACCTGCCTAACATGGACCTTGTGTTCTGTCAGGGAATCCGAGTATATGAGGATGTCATCTAGATAAGCTATGCAAAACACATCCAAGAAGTCCTGTAGGGTATCGTTAATGAAGTACTGGAAAGATGCCAAGGTATTGGTTAATCTGAAAGGTATTACATTATACTCAAAATGCCTATACCTGGTCCGAAAAGCTGTCTTCTACTCTTCACCTTCCGCAATCATACTAGGTTATAGACCCCTCTCAGATCCAGTTTGGTAAACCATTTTGCCTTGGATAGCCTTGCTAGGGTCTCCTGAATCAGAGGCAAGAGGTACTTGTTCTTCACGGTTATTTCATTTAGGCTACAATAGTCAACACACAACCGAAGGGATCCATCCAATTTCTTGACGAATAGCATGGGTACACTAGCTGGAGAGGAACTATGGCGAATAAAGCTCTTGTTGAGGTTTTCTTCTAAGTACTTCTTCAAGGCTTCCAGTTCCACTCGAGACATTACATACAATGGGCCATAGGAGGGAGTTTGCCTTCCAGCAAGGGAATGGTGTAGTTATATGGCCGGTGGGGGGCAAGCTTTTCTATGGCTTTCTTAGAGAATAGGTCTATGAACTCGTAGTATTTGTCCGGAACTAGGGATTTCCATTCTCCCCTAGATCGCAGCTTGTTGATTTCCAAGTTGACTTCGTAGATTGACAGGGTATGGGTCTTCAGTGTGTGCCTTTTGGTAAGGTAAGCAAAGGCCCTAGCTCTAATGAAGCTGACATTCAGGGGTTTTGGGGGTGCGAGAGGTATAATAGAGAATGTTATTTCATTGCTTATATAATTGATTATATACTTTTGTATTTCCTATATTACTACTATATTATGTAACTAAGCCTCTCGGTTGAAGGACTAGCCTTCAACCACCTCCTATTGCTTTATAAGAATCTATAGCATGCGGAATTTGCCATGGGAAGTTCCATGGCACTTGCCATATGAAGACACCCTCATTATGGCCGCATGACCTCTATTTAAGGCGTATGACTCATTACTATGGCCACATAACCATTGTTTAAGGCGTGTGACTCATTACTATGGCCATATAACCCCTTTTGTATAGTGCACCACCTTGTGGTGTGCCACCCTTTATTGTATTTATTTCCTTAGTCATCAGATCTCAGAGGAGTATAAATAGGCTGCTGGATTCCCTCTGGAATCCACAAGAAAAGAAGAAGCAACAAGCAAGCACACAGCAGCAAGCAAGCCTATATTCCGATAAGATCAAGATCATATAGCTTAGATAGCCCAAATTATATAAGATATATTACACCAGTTAATTACTGTTCTCTTTGGGAATGTCCCACATAGTAATCTCCCTACCCTTCTGAGGTCTTATCTCAGCAGAACCGAAATACATAAACGTCCATGCCTACAGATATAGATTGTATAAATGGTACCGAATGAATACTGTCTAGTACCATTCATTACAAGAGAGGCATAGGGAGCAGGGGAAACAGGAGAAACAGGGGGATTAGTGGCATTGATATATATAGGCTAGTGTACTACCTGAGTTGGGTGGATTATAAGGGGCAGTAATGTACACAGACCAGTAATGGTGGCCTTCAGTTGTCCGCAGTATTTTCTACTGTAAGGACTATTAAAATGCAGGGTATAGGAGCCAAAGCTAACCAATACATCATGCATCCTGAGCTAGGGGATTCCAAGGATGATTGGATACTTGAGCTTGGTAACGAATATAGGAAAGTTTTCGGAGTGATCCCCAATCTGGGCAGGTGTACAGATAATATCGGTGATAGCTCCAGAGGAGATAGGTCGGCCATTAATAATATCGAAGAGGCAGGAGGTCTTAAGCTTAGAGGTAGGTATGGCATGCTTACTAATGAAGGTCTGGTTGATAAAGGCAATTTCTTCTGCTCCACAGTCTATAAGGGCTGTTGTGACGAGTGTTTTACTAGTACTATTAAAAGATATTGTGATAAGTACAACAAGGTGTTCACTGAATAGGTGAGACTTGTCAACAGATATAGATGGAGGAGAGAGTAAAGGGACAAAAAATGTAGATAATAACAAACGACCTGTAGTAGGTCCCTTGCTAGTGTCAGTGATTAGGCAAGGGATAGGGCTTTTCTTGACTCATCTACCTCTTTGATCCTGGATTTGGAGATAGCGTAAGTGGCCATCGAACAGTTTTTTCGGAGGGGACACGCTGCAATGAAATGGTCTCCCTTCCCATATGCAATGCATAAACCCTGAGTATGGTGATGGTCCCTTTCCTCCTGGGTAAGATGAGGCCTACCTGCTGACAGGTCTATGGAGGCAGCCCCAGCCGCTACCAAGGAAGAGTGCGCAGGCTTGTTGACTGGTATGAGTTGTTGTTGTTGGGTGCGTGCTATCGGGAATGGTATACAGGGAGTTGAGGTCGAGAGTGTCTTTTGGGGGGCTCTGAGTGCTACTGTCTGCTGTTCCATCCAGCTAGCTTGTTCAATAAGTTCCTCCAGGGTCTTAGTCAATGGGTAGTAAACTAGAGCCTTTTTCAGCTTGAAGGTAAGCCCGTCTTTGAACTGATCGAACTTGGCTTCGTCTTTCCAATTGAGCTCTGCTACTAGCTTAGAGAACTCAATGACATAGGCTGACAGTTTATTGTGTTTTTGCTTGAGGTCTTGCAGGGCCCTGCTGGCGGTTCCTTTAGGGTCAGGGTCCCCAAAGGCTTGGTTCAGGATTGCCATTAATGCCGGGATATCTACCAGATCAATTCCTGTTGCCTTGATGAAGGGCTGTACCTGGTCCATAGCTTTACCCTCCAGTAGGCCATAGATGTATGAGAGCTAGTGGTGAACTGTAGGGGACTTCGCTGAGTCCCCAGAGAGTTTTATTTGCACAGAGTTTTTCCATTCTCATAACTGGCCCCGGTCCCTATTAAACTTGGGCGGGGTTAGTAGGTCTTGTATTTTCTGGTTCTTTGGACCATCGGCCAGGCCTAAAGCGCGAGTCAATCTCCGGATGGTTATCCTGTCCTCTGCTGCATCTTCTCGGAGGAGGGTTATTTCATCTTCGGCTTCTCGAATTCACCTTTCGGCTTTCTGAAGGTCTACTCCTTGTTGTTTGCCAATGGCATAAGTGTCTATGAAGATCTCGATCATAGTTCATCAGTATTTTGATTGTTATACTAGGTCTGATGGGATTGGAGTCACCCTCCAGGCTGAGAATCTATCGGTGGGTAGTGTAATGTTCGCGGACATCATACCGGTTGGTCTGAAAGATCCAATGTAGTATGACGATGGCTCTGGAGACAAGGCAACCAAGGGGTACGCTAGGGTAAGGGCAAGGCTAGGGTAATACACACACAGGAACACTACGTGTATGACTTAGGGGAAAAGGCTAGGACGGGGGCAAGGGCAAGGGCGAGAGAGGTACACAGGAGTAGTAGGAGGCAGCAGGGCTGCAGAGACAAGGTAAGGCAAGGAGGTTCACGGGGTGGGCAGCAGGGCTGCAGAGTTGAGGCGAGATAAGGAGGTGCACAAAGGAGATGCACCAACGTGGAAAGAAGCAAGGCCCTGTATTGGATATACAAGACATTGGATGGGGATCTAACGACAGTGCTAGGGACAGGATCTATATATATATAACTCTTCCAGGGGAAGGGGGAAATAAGGTTCCCAAGATCTCTATCTCAGAAGCTAAACAAGGTAATGATAATAATAATCCATTACCTGCATCGCAGGTGATGCCGAGGGCAACAATAATGATAACCCATCACCTACGATCGTAGGTGATGACAAAGACAACAATGATAATAACCCTTCACCTGTGATCGCAGGTGATGGCGAGGACAACTGAGTATATGGTTGTGACAGCAGGCCATGGACTGACATATCAATGGATTTTCTTAAGTTAGCACCTGTGTTTATTAAGTGTTCAATTTTGTACCAGAATATTCCTATGGAAAAAGATCATATAGTTTGTATTTTACAACTTTGGATGATTGTTGATAGACAATCAGGATTCAAGTTTCTTATTTCTATCTCAGATAATTTCACAGCAGAACAATGTACTGCTACTTTTGATACTTATGTAGTCCTGACTATGGGATACCTTTTCTATATTGTTTTTGAATATGACACTCTTTTTATGTCAATGCACTTTCAAGATTGGGCTAGGAATAAAGGAATCAAGTTAGAACCATCCACCACATATTATCTATGTGCAGACGGATAATCGGAAATTGTGAATAAAGAAATTCTACAAGTAGCAAGAGCCTATAAAATTGAAGGATTTGATTGGCTACAGAAACTACCAGAGATTCAGTTGAAACTTAACTCTAGGTATAATGCTGCTAGACAGAATAGTCCCTTTTCCACACTATTTGGGTTTAATGTACATCTTTCCATAAGGATACTTCCATACCCTATTAATGCATATGTACCAGCAAACGAAAATCATGAGGTAATGTCTAAAAACCTATATGACGCCAAGAAGACTCAAGCATCTCAAGTAAACAAACGACTACCTAATACAACCAAATTTTCAGTTGAACAATAAGTTATGCTTTCCTCAGAAAATATCAACCTATCAAATGTCTCACCCAAACTCAAACCAAAATGGCTAGGCCCATTTTCCATTATTTCTAGTAATCAGAAACGCAATAACTATAGCCTAGACCTATCCAGTCAACCCGACCTCCACCTTATATATAATACTTTTTATATTAGCAAACTCAAACCTTACTATAAAAACCATCCTACCCAGTTCCCTCACAGACAATCTTAGGAAGCAGAACCAATTCAAGATAATTGTTATGGAGTTGAAAAGGTATTAGAATTCAGAATAGCTCCTCGAACTGGAGAAAGACAATATAAGGTCAGATGGCTAGGATACTCTCCAAAACATGATTCCTGAGTAAACGTAAGGGATATTACTACCGAAATTCTTCAAGACTTCTGAATGACTGGAAGTATAGAAGATACATTCAAGAGATGTCGAAGAACTATAGGAAAATAAGGACCATGAACCAGAGATGAAACCTGAGCTCTCATCCAATAAGAACAAATAGCATTATGAGTTAAGGAAACACTAAGGATATTCATATTAATGCTTATGTATTAACAATACATCAAATCTTAGGATGTATGGAAACCAATATAGCAGAGCAAGAGAAGTAAGGATAGGAAATCCTTCTATATAGGGAAGTGTAATAGAAAACGTTATTTTATTACTTATATATTGATTATATACTTTGGTATTTCCTATATTACTACCATGTTCTATAACTAAGCCTCTCAATTGAAGGACTAGCCTTCTACCACCTTCTATCGCTTTATAAAGCATCTATAGCATGCGGAATTTGCCATGGGAAGTTCCATAGCACTTGCCATATGAGGACACCCTCATTATAGCTGCGTGACCTTTGTTTAAAAGCATGTAATTCATTACTATAGCTACATGACCATCGTTTATAGTATGTGACACATTACTATAGCTACATGACCCCTTTTATATAGCACACTACCTTCTTGTATGCCACTCTTTATTGTATTTATTTCCTTAGTTATCAGATCTCAGAGGAGTATAAATAAGCTACTGGATTCCCTCTGGAATCCAGAAGAACTAAGAAACAAGAAGCTCACAGCAGCAAGTAAGCCTATATTCTGATCAGATCAAGATCATATAGCTTAGATAGTATAAATCATATAAGATAGATTACACCAGTTAATTACTATTCCCTCCGGGAACGTCCTATATAGTAATCTCCCTACCCTTCTGAGGTCTTACCTCAGCAGAACTGAAATACAAAAATGTCCATACCTACGGATATAGATTGTATAAATGGTACCAAATGAATACTGTCTAGTACCATTCATTACACAATCCGAGTATACAATGGGTCAAGACTACCTACACCGAGGTACAAGCCTAAACAAAGTGTGCTATCCACAGACACTTTTGGACAGAACGGCCCTTCCGTACGTTGGACCACAAGTTCCTAGGTCCCTATGAGGTGTTAGCAGCCATGGGCACTCATGCTTACCGGCTGAGGTTTCCAAGAATATAAGTACCATCTGGTCATTCATGTCTTAGAGATTGAGCCAGCTACCAATGATCCCCTTCCAGGCAAAAGCACCCCCCACCTTCTCCAGTAGTGAACATAGGTGAAGAGGAGTAGGAAGTTGAGGAAGTACTAGACTCAAGGAAACATATAAACAAGTTCAGTATAAGGTTAAGTAGTTAGAGAATGAGGAAGCTACTTGGCAACCCACAGAGGACTTGGAGAATGCACAGGACCTCATTAGCCTATTCCACCAATAATACTTGAAGAAGCCCTGCCCAGTTGACTGATATTATAACTTTGTGTCTTTGTTGTAGTTTGGAGTTGTGGTTCTTGTTTTTATCCTTATTGTTGTTTTCTATTGATTTTGCCAGTTATCATGCCTAGGCTTTCTAGTTGCTGTAGCTCTAGCCTAAAGGAGGGGATAGTGTCATAACCATATGCCACTTGTCCTTACCATCACCTGCAACGCAGGTGATGGGTTATTGCCATTATTGCCTTTAGCATCACCTGCAATCGTAGGTGATGGATTATCATTATTGTTGCCCTTAGTATCACCTGTGACATAGGTGATGAGTTATTGCCATTGTTGTCTATATTATTACTTGTGATCAGAGGTGATAGGTTATTATTATTATTACGTTGCTTGGCTTCAGAGATAGGGATCTTAGGAAGCTTATTTCCCCCATTACTCTGACAGAATTATGTATATATAGACCTTGTCCTTTGTACTGTATTGGATCCCTATCCAATGTCTTATATATGCACTATAAGACCTTACTTCCCCTGCGCTAGTGTACCTTCTCTGTACACCCCCCTTATCCTATAAACAACTCCATAGCAACAGATGCCTCCTTCTGACATATCTGGCAACTGCTTCCACGTGTCTCTTGCCCTTTGCCCTTATCCCCCATCCCAGCCTTCCCTGGTCATACATGTAGCATTCCTACATGTTTGTTACCCTAGCCCTGCCTTTATCTTGCCCCTAGCCTTTCTCCAGATCATACTCATAGTACTCCTAATATGCGATTCCCCTTTGCTACTACCTCAGTATACCTCTTAGTCACCTTGTCCCCCAGAGCCCTCGTTACACCTCAGAGAATAGTTACACTCTTTTCTTATATATAAAACAACCTTTTCAAGCTATTAAATTATATACCATAGCTATATAACCTATTAAGGCCCTATAAATTTCCCATTTCAATCATATACTACTCATAGATTAAAACTATAGTTTTTCTTTTTAAAGAAGTATGCTTTTAGATCATTCTCTGGTTGGTATTTTTTGAATTATAATCAAGCTGTCTAAGAATCTAATACATCTCGCAAATACATTTCTCTCTCTTTACCCAATAGATCTAGTACGAGATTATATATTTAGCTATTCAACTCACTCTTTAACTATTGCTGATTCCTACTGTACTAAAAAGGGGGATGTTATCGCTCGGGTGGTGATTCCACTTCTCTATGAATACTAAGAGTACTGTCTAGGTGGCTGAACTTTATCGGCCTTATGAATAAAGTTAGGTTATACCACATACTTCCGAGAATACCACAGTAATCCTGGATCGTAATAACTCCGTAGTTTGGTGAGACCCGAAGTTGGTTAAATAAAATAGTAGTGTAATGTTGATACATGAAGTTGGTTAAATAAAATAGCAGTGTAATATTGATATACGAAGTTGGTCAAATATAATATCACTCTAATACTCGCTCTAATACTCGCTCTAATACTCGCTACAACACTCGCTCTAATACTCGCTCTAATACTCGCTACAACACTTCGCTCTAATACTCACTCTAATAATCACTCTAATACTCGCTCTAATACTCACTCTAATACTTGCTGTAATATGCCTTAGAAATTTTATAAGATTGGATAAAGAGCAAAGGAAAAAAGCATGAGTAAGCGAAGTATAGATACCGGAAAACAATAGTGGCCAAGCCCGATTGCCAAGGCCGACAATATAGACTTTCCGAAGACTATGAGATAATGGATAATAAGAGGGGTGGCATGACAGTGCTCAGCCCCGCTCAGCCCACTATCGCGTGCGGGTGCTATACTCAATGCCTGACCTGGTAATAGTTATATTGGGAAATCGTAGTCATAGTACTGCGATATGTGTGGAGTTCAGCTTTGTGATATATATCGCAGGAAGTTATGCCTTCACGGCCTATATATATATATCAAGAAACTCATGCATTCGAGGCTTATATATATATACTTATATATGGAATTCATGCTTTCGAGGCTTATATATATATATGCATAGAATTCATGCTTTCACGGTCTCTAGATATGCATGGAATTCATGCATTCGAGGCTTATATATATATATATATGATTTCATGCTTTCACGATCTCTAGATATGCATGGAATTCATACTTTCGCGGCCTCTATGCATTTAAGCCTCGAATGCATGAGTTTCTTGGATATATATAAATAGGCTGTGAAGGCATAACTTCCTACGATACATATCACAAAGTGTGAATCATAGTACTACGACTACGATTTCCCAATATGACTATTACCAGGTTAGGCATTGAGTAGTACTGCACCGCGCGTGACAGTGGGCTGAGCGGGCTGAGCACTGTCATGCCACCCCTCTTATTATTATCTCTTGTCTCCGGAAAGTCTATATTGTCGGCCTTGGCAATCGGGCTTGGCAACTATAGTTTTCCTGTATATATACCTTCCCCCTCGCACCTTTTCCCTTTGCTCTTTATCCAATGTCTTATATGATTTCCAAAGCATATTAGAGCAAGTATTAGAGTGAGTATTAGAGCGAATATTAGAGTGATTATTAGAGCGAGTATTAGAGCGAGTGTTGTAGCGAGTATTAGAGCGAGTATTAGAGCGAGTGTTGTAGCGAGTATTAGTACGCTGTGTATACTATTATAATTAGTGAATAAAATGAATATTTCCGCTGTACATATTCTCGATCTGAAGTCTGCTCCGAAATCTGCTCCGAATCTGCTCCAAAATCTGCTCCGAAAATCTGCTCCGAAATCTGCTCCGAAATCTGCTCTAGTGCCAAGATTCCAGAGCTGTTAGCGTGTGCATAGCCTGTTCTAGCGTTGTTATAAGCTGCATTTTAGCACTACTATATCGCAATGGTATTCTTGACAATATAATAGCGACCATTTTTAGTCTCCACAATACTTACTAAAGCAATGGTATTCTGACAACAAGTGGCGAACATTTTAGTCTCTATAATACTTACTAAAGCAATAGTATTCCAGACAATGTGTACTATATGCTACGCGACGCCACTAAAATAAAGTTGTCTTATGTATATGGAAATAAATAGGAGTTGCCGACTAACATTAAAGTATCCACAATAACATAGGAACGCGACAGTGCTGCTTATGCGATAATATCCCCCTTTTTGGTACAGTAGCTAATGAATTGCCAAAGATATAACTATACTGTCCCTTCATTGATATTTAAAGCCACTCTAGTCTACAATATTTCCTCTTCTTCCTCCTAAAATATACAGTGTAACTGCCAATTGCTGATATTTTAGACATGCCTTTCTTTCTCTTTCTCCGCTCTATCTTCTACTTAGCCAATTTGATATATATAATGAATGGTACTAGACAGTATTCATTCGGTACTATTTATACAATCTATATCTATAGATATAGACGTTTGTATATTTTGGTTCTGCTGAGGTATGACCTTAAAAAGGTAGGGAGATTACTATATGAGACATTTCTAGAGGAAACAGTAATTAACTAGTATAATCTATCTTATATAATTTGTACTATCTAAGCTATATGATCTTGATTTGATCTGTATATAGGCTTACTTACTATTGTATGCTTACTTACTTCTTTTTTTTATAGATTCCAAAGGGAATCCAGCAGCCTATTTATACTTCTCTGAGATCTGATGACTAAGAAAATAAATATAATAAAGGGTAGTATACTAAAAGGTAGTGCATTATATTAAAGAGGTCATGTGGCTATAGTAATAAGTCACACAGCCTAAACAATAGTCATGTGGCTATAGTAATGAGTTATACAGCCTAAATAAGAGTTACGTAGCTATAATGAGGGTGTGTTTATATAGCAAGTTTCATGGAATTTCCCATGGCAAATTCTGTATGCTATAGATACTTATAAAGCAGTAGGAAATGGTAGAAGGCTAGTCCTTTGACCGAGAGGCTTAGTTACATATCATAGTAGTAATATAGAAAATACAAAAGTATATAATCAATTATATAAGCAATGAAACAATGTTCTCCATTACAATATAATTACATCCACAGCTACTAAAATGAGCTTCAATACATCTGGAAAAGCCCTAAGAAGGATTATTCTGGATAATTATGAATTAAAGACTCCAAAACTGGAGCATCATGACATCCAGCATGTTCACAGGGGGCCAGATACCGAGGGATAGCCACCAGCATAATGATATCGCATAAGTCAACAATCTAATCCCATACCCAATCATCATAAAGATCAATTTGAAGTATCGCTTCGAAATTCTCGATGAGCCTCCAGACATCTTCCAGTACCTGTGATTTGTACCCGACTCGAGGCATGCTTGTGCGCAAATGTGTGTGTGTGTGTATGCGTATCTGTGCGTTTGTGCGTAAGGTATCTTGGGTACTCAGTTGAAAAATCTGCGTTTTGGCCGAAAAGAGTTAGACTTGCATATTGTGGCGTCCACGCTATATATCGTAAAAGTGCGTGAATTTAATTTTGAGTACCCTTAGTATCATCAAGCATTTAAATTCAAATACCCTTCTAGACTACTCATGATCTCTCCATTTCTATAAATTCAATATTTCTTCTTCTAGACTACTCACAATCTTCCCCATTTCCATAGCCAGCGCCAATAACCCGCTACACCCCAACTACTTTTACGCCATTTTCCCAATTTCTCCTTCAATAAACGTTACGGTCGTACCCGTGCATTCCAAAGATCCTCCAAAGCCTGAATCACAGCTGCACTGCTTTCATCATGTTTTAAAAGATCTTTGAGCTCTCTCAGCTCCTGCTCTCCCCGTTGCTGGATATCAGTTAGTTTCTCCATCAATGTCAGAGCTTCATCTTTTCTTTCCCTGATGAGGACCTCCATTTCAAGTTCTTTGATAATGAAGGCTGCGACCTCTAGCTCGCGTGTCAGTGCAGTTAAACGGGTATAGTACCGGACGACATAGTTTGTGCTTGCGGTGGTGCTTGCGGTGGATCTAGTTTCAATAGATGTAGTGTTTAGGAGGCTGGAAGCAGGATGAGGACATAACTAGAAGAGTGATGCGTCAGGCAACTTATATATTTTCCGATGTTCAGGTCATACAACCTACACAGGAGTCATGGGTCAAACACCTCTGGAACTGTTAAAGACTTCATGACCACATACTCTGGACAAAATACTATTAAGAAATAATAAGAAAAAGAAAGATTCCAGGCCAAAAAAATTTCTAATAAACTAGCTAATACGCCGACCATCGAAATGGCACAGCTTCGACTTCAGAGTGATCCGAAGGGCCATTCCACCGTTTACCTGGTGGCAGCGCAAAGTACTGAGGGAAATATGCCCACTCATAGCCAAACCTAACTACCCGTAGGGCGGGGAACGGGTTTCACCACCAGACTTGGATTGAGAAACAGAAGGGCAGGATTGATACGTATACTGATAGGGCATGATGGTATTGACTCATGCACATGTACACCTTGTATGACCTAGCAACTTCACGTACCTAAGCGCCTAGAACGGCCCCGCACTGTTTGCTATACCGGATATTCCGTGATCGGAAACCCCGTCGGTCACGTTATATTATGTATGTATTATAATGATAATCTCGACAAAGTAACTCTCAGAAGCTTAAGGCTTTCCAGGTCACGCTAGTGCACGCGCCATGCCATGCTATGTATCTGTGCCACATGCCATCTCATAGGTACAGGTGAAGAAGCGTAGAGCTAATAGGTGGTAGATGAGACTGCCATAGCAGTAGAGCAAGGTCTCCATAATCTTGAGCGCCGCTTGGCTACTTTGCAACTTTGGAAACCCCAACGGCAACCAATCACATCTTATTTTCGAGGTAGCGGAGGTAGTGCAGGTAGCGGAGGCTGATGTGTAGCTAGAATTGAACATTATATTACCATATTCACGTGATGCCAAGCAAAACCTCAATAAATGCATAACTTGAAGTCCACTAATAGCATAGAGAACCCCGGTCCCGATGTTATGCTATTATTCAAGTTTGCCTGTAGCAGATGACTTATGTATGTGGCTTGTTGATGCTCGAGCAGCGAGTGCTTGCAGAATCATCCTCCTCCAATGCAATAATTACAGGACACCTCGAGTCACCTATGAGAGAAAAGGTTGGTCATAAAAATTGTTTAAAAATGTTTGTATAGAATGCTTACGTGATATTTGAATTGGAAACGCGTATACCTGGCCACGTGCAGCTCTTAACCATCTTTAGATGTTTGTTGTGGACAACAACGCCAAGAAGCTCTGAAGGACATCGATCCTTGCAGGTGCATTTTTACATCGAGACTATACATAGACAGCTACTGTAAACCTCTCTGGGTAATGTATATAATTTGGTACTCACTATAGATAGATGTACCTTTGGAGTGTATTTTGGTCGCCATAATAGCAAGTTGTCAACTAGTAGAGTAAACAATTACCAATTAACATAACATCAATTATCAATTTGTAAGACAGCAACCCACTGTCAAGAAGGAGGGTCATATTCACTCTTGATTTGATTTCTCTAAGAACTTGAATTCAAGTAACCTTGCTATACCGGACTGCATAAAATCTGCTGCAATCTGCCCGGTATACCTAGCTAATATCCGGTATAGCAAACAGTGCGGTGGCCGTTCTAGGCGCTTAGGTACGTGAATTTGCTCGGTCATGAGGTGCACATGTGCATGAGTCAGTACCATCATGCCCTATTAGTACACGTATCAATCCTGCCTTCTGTTTCTCAATCCAAGTCTGGTGGTGAACCCCATTCCCCCGCCTACAGGTTTAGGTTTGGCTATTAGTGGGATATTTCCCTCAGTACTTTTGCGCTGCCACCAGCTAAATGGTGGAATGGCCCTTCTGATGACTCTGAAGTCGAAGCTGTGCCATTTCGATGGTCAGTGTATTAGCTAGTTTGTTGGAAACTTTTTGGGTCTTGAATCTTACTTTTTATTATTTCTTGATAGTATTTTGTCCAGAGTATGTGGTCATGCTTTTAACAGGTCCAGATGTTTGACCCATGACTCCTGTGTAGGTTGTATGACCTCATCTGAAAATATATAGGTTGCCTGAAGCATCACCATTCTAGTTATGTCCTCATCCTGCTTCCAGCCTCCTAAACACTACATCTATTGAAACTAGATCCACCGCAAGCACCACCCGCAAGTACAAATTATGTCGTCCGATAATAAGGATCCCATTATGCCCCGTTCAACTGAACTGGCACTCGAACTACATCTACTGAAACTAGATCCACCGCAAGTACCACCGCCAGTACAAATTATGTCGTCCGATAATAAGGATCCCATTATGCCCCGTTCAACTGAACTGGCACTCGAACTACATCTACTGAAACTAGATCCACCGCAAGTACCACCGCCAGTACAAATTATGTCGTCCGATAATAAGGATCCCATTATGACCCGTTTAACTGCACTGGCACTCGAGATACAGAACGCCGCATCCATTATCAAAGAACTTGAAAAAGAAGTCCTCATCAAGGAAAGAACAGATGAAGCTATGATACTAATGGAGAAACTAACTGATATCCAGCAGCGGGAGAGCAGGAGCTGAGAGAGCTCACAGAATATCTTTTAAAACATGATGAAAATAGTGCAGATGTGATTTAGGCTTTGGAGGCTCTTTTTGAATCTACAGGTATGACTGTAACATTTATTGAAGGAGAAATTGGGAAAATGGAGAAAAAGTAGTTGGGGTGTAGCGGATTATTGGCGCTGGCTATGGAAATGGGGAAGATTGTGAGTAGTCTAGAAGAATATTTGAATTTATAGAAATGGGGAGATTATGAGTAGTCTAAAAGGGTATTTGAAATTATTCCTTGATGAGTACTAACTCTATGAGTACTGCTATTTTCGTTATAGTAATTACGTTTGCCTGTGATAATCCCTGTAACCCCTTCCCAGCCCATCCGGTACGATATCCGGTATAGCAAGTAGATGCCTCACCTAAATTGCTAGAACTGGGCAAACTTTGGCTTGAGCCGTCCGGTATCCCAAGGGATCCGCTATAGCGAGGTCCGGTATAGCAAGGTTTGAGTGTAGTATTGTTTGATTTTCTTGCTGTCTTAGTGATCGGTGTACTGTATGTATGCTACTCACAGTCGCAAGAAATAATAAGCGCCCCTGTCAAACTAATGGCTGTTGCTATACACTCAAACCTTGCTATACGCGGACTGCATATCCGCTTTAAATCTGTCCGGTATAGCTAATATCCGTTATAGCAAATACAGGCAAACCTGGCTATAACGAATGCCAAGATTCCGACCCCTTTCCTTCGTTATAGCCAGGTTCGTTATAAGAAGATGTCACGTGCCTAGGGGTAAGGAGATTTGCGAGAAAAAAGATAGGATGTAGTCAATTTGTGTTCTTTCTGCTTCTGCTCGATAATATTGGTCAATTCGGGTTCTTTTTACTTCTGCTCGATAATATTGCTCAATTTGCGCTCG
>WHUX01000649.1:0-15479 GCA_015179025.1 Terfezia claveryi
GAAGAAAAGTAACTCGACGATCGTATCGCATAACCAGCTGCATTTGGTTGCAGACAGACGACGAAATCAGACATAATGGCGTCTGAACTTAGTAAGAAGACTAAGAGGTCGAGACGGTTAACTATGTTACCCGAAGATATTAAGAAATTAGTAGAAGAAACTCCCAGAAAGACCAGATTTATAGTTCCTAACACAGAAGGGGAAATAAATCTGCCCATGGATATAGAATAGGAGAACCAGGTGGAGCAGGAACCAAACTATATTTTAGTATGGCTTACCTCTTGCACCAGAAGAATTTTGAGACAGACATCTTCTAATAATTGGGGAGATTTTGAAATATACTCGCTCAATGGGACATGCCCAACAGTATCATCATGATAATACTCGACTCTTAATGGAAGCCGTAGCAAAACACTATTTATGGCTAACACCTTACTCATTCAAAGAAGAAGATTTAGAAATGAACGCATTTTTAAGTAAAGAATTAAGGAAACCTGTTGTTCTGCTTTTAAGGAAACCGAATTGGGTAATAAATAACTGGGAAGAGATATGGCATTCATGATGAGCGGCACTCATCTAGAAGAATCAGCACATACCGTGGAGGATTTTTTTCATCCTAGCAAGAACTTCCAGGAGCATTCCTGAGAACACCAAAGATCAATCGAAAGGCAAAGGTCGAGCACCTGAGACACCAGAAAGGAGGACTGGGTCAGCCAAAGAACCAGACGACAAAGACCAACCACCAGAAGATATAAATTACTAGGAAGATAATGATGATCTAGATACAGGACTAGACCACAGAAGCAAAAAACCAAGGAGGAGGACGAGACCCGATGATAGTAGAGATGACAGCTCGAACTCTGACAAGGCATGTCAGTTGCAAGTCAAACTTTAAAAGAAAACTCAAACGAGGAAAATCAGTTGAACAACAGCAATGGGAATCTACACAGGAATGGTTACAATGGTAACCATAAAGCAACGAATACTTTAAAGGAATAAAGATTGATATGCCAGAAAATTAAAGGAGAAGACAAAAAATGGCAAGACTCACAATATTTTGACTCTTGTGCACAGCAATGCAACGTTGGTTGTTCTAAAAGAATAGATTTAGAAGGTGCTTCAGCTTTGGAAATTGTTGGATTCAGAATGGAAGGAAGCCGCTCACTACTTATAATCAGTTCCTAAGAGAAAAAGGAAGAATGCGACATTCTTTAGTTTCATACTAGTGCTAAGGGATTTTCTGATACCCTCTACTAGTAAGGACATTTTGTGGAAACGATAGGAGACAGCACACCATATAAGGACGGACTCACATGGGAATTAAACAGTTTGCCAACTGGCTTGCTGAAATGCAAATCAAATTGATTAACAAGGATGGCAAACAACCAATATCGCAGGAAGTAAAAAGAAGAAAGTTTCTTAATCACCTGCCCCATATATGTCAGGTACATTAATTCCTTTAATCAAAGAAGAATGGTCATATGATCAGCTCGTACATCAAGCGGAGTCATATGAAGCTTCCAAGAAGGATATTGCCCCACCATCCACACAAATACATCCCGATGACAACACCTCGGAATGAAAATCGAAGTCACAGTCCACGCAGGGACCAGAATCAACGACAAAAAACAGGATTTAATCCTAGCAGCAATCCCAACACCAAACCCAACACAGAAAATCGGAAGGACTCAGATTGGGACACCATCACAAAAAAATTGGATCAGAAGACGAAGATGCAATTAATTAGAGACAAGAAATGTCTATGGTGTTGGAACCCTGGACACTCCTACAAGGACTGTAGGAAACGAAAAAATAAGGTACCCATGCGTACAGCCGCACAAGATTTAGCTATGCCGATAGCCACAAGGATAAAAACAACAAGGATAAAATCAAGGAACGACCCTTGTCAAGACAGGTACCAGATTTTAGCAAGGTATTCGTTAAAGCTAACGAACACCCCGCACTAGCTTTAATTGATCTCCAAACAAAGGGAGGAGACTTAATCAATTCTCAATTTGTACACCTATACAAAATACCGACTAGAAGTATCGAGAAGAAATCATTAAGTACTGCAATTAAAGGCTCAAAAGGAACGATAGACAAAGCTTGTACTATCAAACTTGATTGGATAGGTTATGTAGAAGAACGAACGTTCTATGTAGCTCATTTGACTGGATGGGACATGATACTAGGAGAACCTGCTCTCAGCAAAGTGCGAGCAATAATTCCTGCCCATCAGGAACCAGTTACTATCCAACCGGAAAATATTCCACGATTCCAGCTAAGTGTATGGAAGGATCTAGAACATGGCGAATGGTATAAGATCAGCATATACACAGGTCAGCTGTGAATCAGTCACAGATTATAGTGAACCAGATAATTGGGAAAATATTAGTGACGCGGAAGAAACTGATTCAGAAAGAGAACTCGTGACAGCTGTTTCTACGGTACAGAAACAATTCAACCCTGTAACGGAGTTTCCCTTATTATTTCCCAAGACAATTCCATGGGAATTACCTCCACTAAGAAAAATTAATCACTCTATCAAACCAAAAGCAGGAGCTACTTGGATACCAAAATGGCGACCCTCAGGACATCGATTTAGACAACAAATCCATGACAAATTAGTCGAAGAAGAAGCATCAGGTCGCATATATAGAGTAGAAAATGACACAAATGCTGTAGTCATGTTCACTATCCCTAAATGAGATAAACCGGAAGAAGCCAGACATGTCAATGACTGTCGAGACCGCAATTTAGCCGTCGAACCGGACACACCCCATTGCCAGATATTAATGAAGCAATTGAACTAGTAGCGGAGAATCCCATTTGGACTAAGCTCGACTTAGCCGACGGATTTTTTAATATCAGGAACAATAAAGAATCTGAGCAACACTCTACTTTTTATGTCACATGGGATATTTCAGAAGTAGAGTTATGCAACAAGGGGATCGTAACGCACCTGCTACCATGGTTCCATTATGCATGAAATTTTTAAGGACATGGTCTATAAAAATTTAATCATCTATATTGATGATATTATTATATTCTCTAAAACGTATGAAGAACATGTAGAATTATTGAAGAAAGTACTTCAACGTCTACAGGATGAGAAATTCTATCTCAAAGAAAGCAAATGCCAGTTCTTTACTCCAAGATTGGAAATCTTAGGACACGTTTTAACATCAGATGGATTACATGTAGACCCGAAGAAGAGGACTACTATATTAACATTTCCAACTCCTACAAGAAAAAAGATCTTAGAGGATTCCTTGGAATGTTAATTATCTCAGCAGATTTATTCCTGACTTGGCATCGTATGCGAGCACCCTGTCAGAACTGCAAGGAGAAACAAAGAAATGGGAATGGACAGATACTCATAACGCAGCTTTGAAAAACTCAAGGAACTCGTGAATTCCCCACATGTTTTAAAACCCTGGAATAATGAATCTACTGAACCCAAATATTTAGTCTGTGATGCTAGTGATGTAGGACTAGGATCTTGGATAGGTCAAGGACCGTTGACGCACATCAGACCATCATGCTTCCACTCTAGAAAATTTAATCCAGCACAACTCAATTATCCTACCTTTCAAAAGGAATTATTAGCGATTATTGACTCATTAAAATTTTTTGAAGCACAATTAAGAGGTCACAAGTTCACTATCCTTACCGACCACAAACCGTTAGTAACCTTCCATACTCAAACGCCTGCAAGTCAAAAATTGAGGCGATGGCAAGATTACCTAATGGAATTTGATACAGACATACAGCATACCGCAGGAAAGGAAAATTTGATAGCAGACGCTCTATCAAGAAAGCATAAATACTTGGACACTCCCACCACCGAGGACGATTATATCTCCAACAGCATCGATCCTCCTAACCATACCTACAACCGCAACATCTCTACCAATGCTTTAAGAACTTTCCACTCACCAGAAACCTCTACTCAGAACAATATGGTTTCTCCGGAGCTATCAATTTCAAGCATGTCGACTGCGACTTCAACAAATGTCGTGGAAGAGCCGAAGAACTTGGACACCATATCTTCTGTCCATACTTCGAGGCATCCAGATGAAGAAAGCGAATATGACATGATGAAGGAAGAAGAGTCCTCAGACACGAGACTCTATCCACTATACCAGAAGAAGTTTTCAGCGGGTATGATCGTGTACCCAATATAAACAAGAACAAACCCTTAACAGTTCTTGGACTAAGATATAGGCCTCCATCTTCTGAAAACACAACAAAATACCCTCGCTCCCGAAGAAGCGAAGGAAATTGCTATCGACTTGGCTCATAGCAATTGGCAACAACACAAAAGGATGCACTGGTCCTTTTGCCGTGATTTTTACTGTCCAGTTCATGGCAGCTCCCACGCCATGAACAACCCATGTTCACCGTCGAAACATGTGCAATCTGCAACCACCACGGACATGGCAGTTTGAACTGTGACCTGACAGCCTCAGTTCTTAAGAAGGAGAAGGAATTCCTTACGACTCGTATTGTGCATATCTTATCCGCAAATGAGCCTCAAAAGGAACTAGCACCAGTACAACAAACGCCAGCTTATCCACCTCACCAGCTCTCAGCCGCGAAGAAGCTATCCAGGAAATCGGAGAATGGGCAAAAAGATGGATTACCAACAAGCCGACACAACCTACTCTCCAACCCAGCATTCAGTTCAGTAACCCTACCGAACAGATGACCAACCGACAAATGGAACAGGAGATCATGAATACTCCTGTTGCCCCACAACAACCATGGAATGCACCTCAACAACCAGCTGCAACCGCTAGCAGCAGTAATGCATTCCAATCAACACCGCGCCGTCACACTCGTTCTAAAAAGGAGTAGCATTGACGAAGATTTACCCTCTTTCATTCAAGACACCAAGACCTCCAGACAGCGTTGTGATTTCTGTAAGTTCTCAGGACATAATGCTTCTACATGCAAGGAGAAGAAACCCACCATCAATGACTTCAACATAAGGATCGAACCGACCCTCAACAAGCTCATTGAAGAGAAACACATCAGCGACGGATGGGAAGACGACAAGGACTACTTCATCACACAGTGGCTTGACCAAGGTACAGGTATGAAAGCCGCATATCAATCATGTATGAGAGTATGTCCTATCTGGAAGAACTACTATGATACCTTTGTGAACCGTAAGGATCATAGAAGAAGAGACGGATTTTTGTATGTCAAGAACCGACAAGGACAATGGAGACTAGTCTTGCCCTCTACCTTTAATATCGAAGGTAAGAACTATCTCGAATTGGTTATTAAAGATGCACATGAAGCAACCGCTCATGGTGGCATTGAAAAAACGATGAAATATCTTACTGACCGATATGATTGCAGTCCTTTGCAGAACCAACTAAGGACTATATCAGAAGTTGTGATACTTGTCAACGGACAAAGTATTCCAACAAGGCACCACTTGGACTCGTAACCCCATTACATGTACCAAGTAGGCCATGGACTGACATATCGATGGATTTTCTTAAGTTAGCACCTGTGTTTACTAAGTGTTCAATTTTGTACCGAATATTCCTGTTGAAGAAGATCATGTAGTTTGTATTTCACGACTTTGGACGATTGTCGATAGACAATCAGGATTCAAGTTTCTTATTCCTGTCTCAGATAATTTCACAGCAGAACAATGTACTGCTACCTTTGATACTCATGTAGTCCCACTATGGGATACCCTTTCTGTATTGTTTTTGACGCGACACTCTTTTTATGTCAACGCACTTTCAAGATTGGGCTAGGAATAAAGGAATCAAGTTGGAACCGTCCACCGCATATCATCCACGTGCAGACGGACAATCGGAAATTGTGAACAAAGAAATTCTACAAGTAGCAAGAGCCTGTAAAATCGAAGGATTTGATTGGCTACAGAAACTACCAGAGATACAGTTGAAACTTAACTCTAGGTATAATGCCGCTAGACAGAATAGTCCCTTTTCCACACTATTTGGATTTAATGCACATCTTGGCGTATCGATACTTCCATACCCCATTAATGCATATGTACCAGCAAATGAACGTCATGAGGTAACGTCTAAAAACCTATATGACCCAAGAAGACTCAAGCATCTCAAGCGAACAAACGACTACCCAATACAGCCAAATTTTCAGTCGGACAACAAGTTATGCTTTCCTCAGAAAATATCAACCTATCGAACGTCTCACCCAAACTCAAACCAAAATGGCTAGGCCCATTTCCCATTATTTCTAGTAATCGGAAACGCAATAACTATAGCCTAGACCTATCCAGTCAACCTGACCTCCACCTCATATATAATACTTTTCATATTAGCAAACTCAAACCATACTATAAAAACGATCCTACCCAGTTCCCTCACAGACAATCTAGGAACCAGGACCAATTCAAGAAGATCGTTATGAAGTTGAAAAGGTATTAGAATTCAGAACAGCTCCTCGAACTGGAGAAAACAATATAAGGTCAGATGGCTAGGATACTCTCCTAAATATGATTCCTGGGTAAACGCCAAGGATATCACCACCGAAATTCTTCAAGACTTCTGGACGACCGGAAGTATGGAAGATACATTCAAGAGACGTCGAAGGACTAAAGGAAAACAAGGACCACGAACCAGAGATGAGACCCGAGCTCTCATCCAACAAGAACGAGATAGAATCATGAGTCAAGGAAACACTAAGGATATTCATGTTAATGCTAATGTATTAACAATGCATCAAATCTTAGGACGTATGGAAACCAATATGGCAGAGCGAAAGAAGTAAGGATAGGAAATCCTTCTATGTGGGGAAGTGTAATGGAGAACGTTGTTTCATTGCTTATATAATTGATTATATACTTTTGTATTTCCTATATTACTACTATGTTATGTAACTAAGCCTCTCGGTTGAAGGACTAGCCTTCTACCACCTCCTATTGCTTTATAAGCGTCCATAGCACGCGGAATTTGCCATGGGAAGTTCCATGGCACTTGCCATATGAAGACACCCTCATTATGGCCGCGTGACCTCTGTTTAAGGCGTGTGACTCATTACTATGGCCACATGACCATCGTTTATGGCGTGTGACTCATTACTATGGCCACATGACCCTTTTGTACAGCGCACCACCTTCTGGTGTGCCACCCTTTATTGTATTTATTTCCTTAGTCATCAGATCTCAGAGGAGTATAAATAGGCCGCTGGATTCCCTCTGGAATCCACAGAAAGACAAGAAGCAACCAAGCAAGCACCAGAGCAAGCAAGCCTATATTCCGATCAGATCAAGATCATATAGCTTAGATAGCACAAATCATATAAGATAGATTACACCAGTTAATTACTGTTCCCTTCGGGAACGTCCTACATAGTAATCTCCCTACCCTTCTGAGGTCTTACCTCAGCAGAACCGAAATACACAAACGTCCGTGCCTACGGATATAGATTGTATAAACGGTACCGAATGAATACTGTCTAGTACCATTCATTAACAAGCTTATTCGGGTGTCAAGAGATAGGTGTCAGTATGACGGTTAGTTCGAGGCAGAATTACCCAAAAGTTAGTCTTGTTGGTTGATAATGATGTTATTGTGACAGAAAGAAGAAGGATACAGTCGTTATGGTATTTTTTATGGAAAAACTCGAAGTAGGTAATGGGAGTGATTTTTTGGAGGTACGATTCTACTTTTGTGATCTCTCTATCTTTTCTTCTTTTTAAGTTAGCAATACTATTAAAGCTCTCACCCGGTCCTTCAGTGCATATTCTTCTGTTAGGAATGAAGTGCCTTCATATTGGTCCCTTCGACCGGAGAGTTTATCACTAAATTATTATCACCAAAAGGAAGAAAAAACAAGATGGGGAGTCCCAAAAAACGAAGCAGAAATGTATGAGGTTATAGGAATGGTTAGCGGGAAGCTAATCAAAATGTCGTGGGAGAACTGGGTGTAGATGACGATAGTATGGATGCTAATAGAAATGTACAAAGACTTGAAGAGGATCTGGAACTTGGAAAAGAGAGAAATATGAAGAAGGAAGAACGAAGAATAGAAAAAAGGATCAAAGTGATCCTCAAAGACGACAGAAAGAAGTGAATTTTTAGAATTGAACGACATAGTATCTTAGCTTAAGAGGTAAGTAAGAAATAGAAGGAGAGCAGAACGACTGACAAGGAGAATTCCTATACAAGTGTACAGTTCTCAATCCATAACCTATTTTTACAGCGAAAAGCTAGAAAAGGTTTTGACCAAAATTGACTCATTCCTGGACAAAATGTCTCCTGAAGAAGAGGGAACCTATCATCAAGAGCCTGGAGAAAGCTCAAAAGCGGCAGGGAAGTGAAAGGCGAGAGAAGAGAGAAATAGTCCTGCAGTGCCTCGTGAAGTTCAAATTGCAACCTTGGGCCCAGTGGCTTTTTATCCTTTACCTGGTCAACAGGGAGCACTTTATTTCGACGGAACAGATGTCTCTGATTTCCTTGCCAAATGGGATAATCTAACAGTTGAGTGGACAGAGGAGTAAAAGATAAAGAGAATTGTCCAATACTGTGAGAAATCAATTGGAAAATATCTCAAGACAATTAGGTCGTACAAGGAGAACGATTGGGATGAATTCAAGAAGCAACTGTTGAAGGATTTCAGGGCCAGTGACTCAGAGTTGAAAAGGATCACGGTAAAGGACTTGCGAAGGATAGTATCGGAAATGAGAAAGAAGGAAAATTCAAGTCCTGGAGACTACCGCTCGTTCATCATCGAATACAGTGAACGATCAGAAATGTTATTGGAGAAAAGAAGGTTAGATGAGTAGACTAGGATTACATTATTCTGGCGAGCCTTCAAAATTCGTGCAGGAGATATGATATGCAAGAAGTGTGAGATCGATCTAGAGAATCCTGACACACTCATAGATAAGTGGGAGGACGTCAAGCAGACCACGTTGGAATGGTCAGAGGATAAAGGGTCGCAGATGACAATGTTCTTTATGGAAGAAGAAGATGAGACAGAATATGAAGAAACGGTACCTCAAGTCAAGATACTTAAGAATGAAAGTAAGCACAAGGAGACAAAGAAGGAAACCTCAAAGAAGCAGGAAAAGGCGGACCCTATGAATGAGATCGTCAACCAACTGAGAGATTTGAAGCTTCAGTACTTAGAAGCTCAGCAAAGTGCTAAAGAGGAAGCAATCAAGCGAGATCTTGAGTTAGCAGAGCTCAAGAAGATAGCCACAATGACTCCTAAGTTGCAACAACCACAACAACTGTACAATCCCAATCAGTATGGACGAAGAGATTATCAATCCAATACAGGGAATCAAGGTGGGGGACAAAGGTTTTGAGGATGTTTTTGGGATGGTGGAATGCATAGGAGAGATGAATATAAGGACTTCCAGAAGGCGATCGAAAGAGGAGACGTACATTTCCGTGGAGCCTCTCTATTCTTAGGACAAGAAGAAACGGAAGAGACAATTAGGGTGCCTTATCCAACAGTAGCTGAGGACGGACAGGTAACTGAATGGTAGAAGGAATGGGTGGAGAAAGCGTTAAAGACTAAGGAATCAAAAATCGATTCGATTAAGTCTATTTCCAGCACAATAACACTACAAGAACAAAAGCCTAGTGTGAAGACTATGACCCATGAAGGAGAAGGATACAAATGTGGGAAGATGAATAGGCAGCCAATGATCTATAAGCCAGTCCAAACACAAGGCGAATCTAGGAATATGAAGGAAGGAATTATTCCTAGAGAATCTCGAGAAAGAATGAAATTCTGGCCACCCAGTAATCTAAAGCCACCATCAAATCAAAGGAAGCCACAAGAAGAACAGAAGGTGCAGGAGCCTACGATGGAAGATGAGATAATGAAGAATATAGAGGAATTGAAGGAGCTTGAACCTAAGAAGAAAAGGATAAAGAAAAAGCCAGAAGAAAAGAAGATCGAAGAAATAGAAGAAGTTAAGAATGTCCCTATTTGGATGTGGATGAGGGAAAACTTAGACCTCAATAAAATTGCTCATAAGTTAATGAGTGGTAGAGGACTCAATCCGGAAGAGATCCTAGCAACAGCGGGGCCAGAGTTAGTACAGTGGTGTACAGGAATCAGAAGAGTTCTGCGAATTATGGAAACGCAGCATTATATAGAGAAAAAGATGGATGTAGTAATATCACTGGTGTACAGGAATGAATCGGATAGAGAGCTTTATGCAGCGGCATGCCCAGTGTGCGTTGCAGCTCTAAATGATAATGCAGAAGATATGTTGGAAATACTAATTGATGGAGGATCCGAGTTGAACTTAGTGAGGGAGGACATCGTTAAGGAATACAACATACCAATTGACGTTAAAGTGAACTGGTCCGTAGGGGGGGCTACGGGACATAGTACGTGAGTGGTAGGAGTCTGCCACAAAGTTACAATTACGATAGGAGGAGTGGTAACCAGCGGTCGTTTCTTCGTAATGGTGAACCTAACCCGTGAAATCATACTTGGCAGACCTTGGGTAAGGTCTGTCAAAATGAAGGAAGATAATTGTGATGATGGAAATTGCTATATTACGGTTATGGGCATCGATGGAGACGAGGTTATGTTCTGCGCGGTACCAGCTAATCATGGGAGGAATAGAGAGGAGGCAAGGTTTATGACTCTGGAGAGAAATGAAGAAAGTTAATGAGTAACTCAGGAATCATTGACCTTATGATAAGGCCGCGAAAAGAGGAAAAGAAGATGGAATCTGTTCTTGGCGTTCCGGAAGATATTGTTAGGGATGTTGTGCATGATTTTGATTACAATACCTCAGGTGTTAAGGAGAAGTTCGTTTTGAGTAGGAAAGCAGTACGTGAAAGTTATTAGAAAGGATCAGTCCCTGGCGTTATGGGCGAAATGGGCGAAGAAAAAGCAAGAAGGATATCATGGATTCAGATGTTATACAAGAAGAAAGCTGATAAGATAAGACCTGTGAATAAGCCTTACGAGAATGGTGCAAAACCTGCCAGAGATGAAAATTGGCGAAACAAACACATCAAATGGGAACAATCACTATTTGAGAGTCGTGCCAAATCTAGCAAAGCTATTGAATCAAACATTAATTTATCCCTCTATGAAAAGGGATGGATTATACCCAAATTCTCAAAGATTTCGAAAGGTTCGAGATTGACTTCAGAATGTATCAAGGATCTGAAAATCGGAGAAGGCATCACCATGCAGGAAAAGGAAATTTTGTTAGAGGTTTTGTTCAATCGAGAAGCAGCAATAGCATTTGATTTCACATAGAAAGTAGTCTTCAGAGAGGAAGTCGAGCCTCTGCACTAAATTTCAACCATTCCGCATGAACCATGGCAAGTACCAAGTTTTCGTATACCTAAAGCATTGATTCCGGAGGTTACGAAAATTTGCAAGGACAGAATTCAATGTGGAGCACTAGAACACAGCTTTGGGCCTTACAGGAATCCATGGTTTCTCATTAAGAAGAAAAATGGAAAATACCGGCTAATTAATGCAGCGACACACTTAAATGCGGTAACGCTCAAAGATGCTTCTCTTCCACTAGCAGTTGATGAGTTTAGCGAAGAATTTTCTAGATATCCTCTAGTTTCCTTGATGGATTTGTTTTCTGGATACGATCAATGTGCTTTAGCACCAGAGTCTAGGGATTTAACTGCCTTCGTCACTCCTTTTGGGTTATTGCGCATGATGACCTTACCGTAAGGATATACGAATAGAGTCCAAGTTTTTGATAGAGTTATTAGGAAGGCCATTAGGGTACAAATTGGGAAGAGACTAGCTGCTCCGTTTATAGACGATATTGTGTCTAAAACTAGTTCAAGAAGTTGGTATAAGTTGGAGGATGGGACTTTCGCAGAGTTTTTCCCTGTTATTAGGCGATTTGTTTTAGAGGCTATTTATTCTATTGACCAGACTTTAGCGGATCTTGAAAGAGTAGGGGCAACCATCGCTAGAGAGAAGAGTGAATATTTGAAGGACGGACTAAAGATTGTCTCTTTCATGTATGGATCAGAAGGAAGGACTCTAGTAGAAGAGAAGATCAGAAAGATAGTGGATTGGCTCCCGTGTCGGAATGTAACAGAGATCAAGGCTTTTCTGGGAACTTGTGTTTATTACCGATTTTGGATAGAAAAATTCACATGGATAGCGGAACCTTTGTATAAGCTCACAAGAAGCAAGGAAGTGTTCAGCTGGGGGGAAGAGCAAGAAGAAGCAATGGCAGAGCTCAAATTAAGATTGACTAGTCCACCCGCATTACGACCAATAGATTACGAGCACAATCGGGGCAGAATTATCCTATCGGTTGATTCGTCATTACTAGGATGGGGAGCGATACTGTAACAGGCCGAGCCGGACAATGAAAAAAGAAGACATCTGGCCAGATATAAGAACGGGGTTTGGAAAGGCACAGAAAAAGGCTATGATTCAGGGAAACTGGAGTGCCGAGGCCTGCTAAAGGCACTAAAAAAGACACGAAATTACCTATATGGAGTACGATTACTAGTTGAGATTAATGCGAATACACTAGTACATCAATTAAATCAACTGGCATCAGACTTACCTGGATCAGTAGTCAATAGATGGCTTGCATGGATATGATTATTTGATTTTGAAGTAAAGCATGTGTCTGGAAAGAAGCATAGAGGACTAGATGGATTGTCTAGGAGGGAAAGAGGAAAGAATTCGTCTGAGGAAATAGCTCCTAATGAATTCGACTGTACTCTTGATGCCGACTTGGATACTATTAATGGAACACCTCTGAGATGTGGGATACCGGCACAAGCAATAGTTGCAGATGCGGAGTGGTATGAAGAGATCGTAGGGTTCCTTACCACTATGTAAAGACCACAAGGAATATCGAATAAGGAGTATCGGAAATTAAGACACAGAGTGACGAAGTTCCTAATAAGAGATAACCATCTTTATTGTCGCATGAAGCGGAATCTTCTACCAGCAAAAGTCATCTGGGACGCAGAGGAACGACAGTACATCCTACGAGAATTGCACGATGAAAGCGGACATAGAGGACGGAATGGAACATACCAGAAAGTGAAGCTTCGATATTGGTGGAAAAGCCTCTACACTGACGTAAAAGACTATGTTCAGACATATGATCAATGTCAACGAAGAAAACCTAACCAATATGACGAAGAACTTCACCCGACAATATACAGTGCAAAGTGGAGAAAAGTTGGACTCGACATAATCTACATGCCAAGAGATGCTGGGTGCGGGTACATTGTTGCGATAAGGGATGACCTTACCGGATGGATCGAAGCGAAAGGAATCAGAAAGGCAAATGCAAAGACAGTAGCAGCCTTCATTTTGGAGTGGATAGCTAGGTTCGGAGTACCAGCACAGATAGTGTGCGATAACGGCTCGGAAAATAAAGGAGAAGTGCAAGAGCTTTTGCAATAGTACAATATCGTGAATATAGCAATTGCTGTATACCATCCTCAGTCTAATGCATTGGTGGAATGGAGACATTAACAGATTATTGATGCACTAGATAAATTGGGCAAAAATTAGACAAAGAACCTACCGTTTGTTCTTTGGGCCGATCGTATCACTATTCGAGCATCAACCGGGTTCCCACCATTTACGCTAGTATTCGGACAAGACTGTGTTTTACCCATTGAGCTAACTGCGATTTCATGGGCAATGGTAGACTGGAATCGGGTACATACAGAGAACAATTATTAGCAACTAGAACGAAGCAACTGGAAAGAAAAGAAGAAATCTTGAGAGCTACTGCTGAGAGATTGGCCGAAAATCGTTTGCTAAATAAATAATTCTTTGACCAAAGAAGGCAACAAAGAGTTGAAGATTTGGATATCGGTGATCTGGTCCTTTTCTATATTTCTGTATTAACAAAACAATGGTCTAGGAAGTTAGAGAACCATTGGCTTGGCCCTCATAGAATTAAAGATTTGCACAGGGATAGGGGTACCTACCTTCTGGAAGAGTTAGACAGTACCCAAATAAAGCTACCGTACCCGGGGGAAAGGCTGAAACGCTTCTACCCATGAACAGGGGTCGACTGCGAAGAATATGGACTACCACAAGAGGAAGTAGAGGAAATGGAACTGGATGAATAGGTGTAGTTTAATATAGTGTGTTACAAATTTGCATATGGTGTTATAGGGCAAGTCTAAGCATTGCAGTGTTTTTAATGCGTTTTATCTTATTTAGTGTACCTTACTACATGGTTGAAGGAAAAAGGAGTATATAAAGGTGGAAAGCAAGAGCTAAGTCTTCCTTTTCTTTCCTCCTCAGGATAACCATCAACATCACGTAACAGCCTTCTTCAGTTTTCAGGAAAATACTGAAAAAACTTTGCCCATATTCACCAATATATCTCTAGTCTTCCTATTACTATTCCTTACCTATATTCCCCACAATATCTTCTTCTGGACTGGAGCTTGCTCGACCATTCACTATCACAGAAGGAGAATTACAGACGAAATTCACGGAAATAATGATCAGCGAGAGTATTGTCAACACTCAGTTTGAAGGAGCGGTCAAATCCATCGTCGGCGGACCAAATCAATGGAGATTTCTGAAGGGAATAGCACGATTAACAAGAGAAATAGGAGAAAGAGTTGGAGCACTTGCAGCAGCTCAGACAACATTGATCACACAAGCCATAGATGCCGAACTAGCAGCATGGGGAGTTTCTCGTGAATAAGCCAAACAAGAGCTACAAATAGACGAGTTAGATAGATTGGGCTCTGTGTATACTGTTGCTCTTCGAAGATGCCGTAATTACAATCTTCTGACGGAAAAATATTGGAGCCCAGAATGGACAATACTTATGGGCGAGCTCTATCTCTTTGGCCATCTATCGAATTCACCCGACTATGTTCCCTTGCAGCACAACTATTATCATTTGATCGTGGCATGGATTTAGTTGATGATATCATGCCATTAATCAGGACCGAAATCGCTGCTCGAAAAGAAACGCCAAGAACCAAGAAGGATGACTGGGCAACAGCAGAAGACATTCGGTGGGTACTTCAGAATGCTAACCTACCACTGTTGCTCGAACCACATCAGAAGAAATACCATCCAGCCTATACTGCGATGTTGAGATCGTTGGCAGATCGAATGGGTCAGGACAACCTCTTAAATTCTTTGGAGAATGCGGAAGCCAGGGAAAGAGAGAACCAAAGTCAAGAGGCAGCAGAAGCGGCATTGTCTTCTGTGCCACGAATCCCCGCCGCATCGGTAGTAATACCACCCAATCCTGCAACTTCGACAAGGCAAAGTACACGGATAAGAGGGCGACAGACAACTCGTGGACGTGGCCAGACTCGTAAGCGCCAAAGAGCACCCCCGCAAGAGCAACTCCCCGCCTACAAGCGAATGCGGATAGAGGAGGCAAATGAAGAGGACTGCGATTCTGAAGTGCTAAGGTTGTTGGACCATTCGACACAAGAAGACGTTGACGCCATGAACTCAGAAACTCTCAACGATCTACTCGTGGTAGGTTA
>WHUX01000065.1:0-274129 GCA_015179025.1 Terfezia claveryi
CAAATTGCCTGCAAGTTGAATCTATAGTCCTTTTTGCGTGAAAAGTATGCCTCATGATTGTACTTTGGCTTCTCATGGAGCTTAATAATTGATCCATCAATACAGCCTATACACTTGTCGAAAATTGTACCTTCTCCAAGTCTTTGCCCCCGCTGAGGCCACTGTATATACTGTGGACCTAAGCGTGCAAGAAGGCTAATTGTTCTCCAAAGGTATTGCTGTACCGTGCTTTTCCAATATTAATGCAATTCGATTACGCTCTAAACTCCCAGTTCCACTACCAAGCTTGTATAAAGCTACAGCAACTTGCTTATATATAGGCATTGGCCTATTACCACTGCCATTTCTCTTCCACGTTCATGCCAGTAATCTTCCAAACCTAACTCTTCAGTAGCTTCACGAAGCTTTTCTATTAAAAACCAAAAGCTTGCTCGATGCATGTGAAGTAGACCAAAAGGCATCCTCTGGATAGTGTTGGATAATATCCTCTAAAATATCATCACTTTTATGATGTCCTGCAGTACCTTTGCCCCTATCTATAAGGTATCATTTTATGTTGATGTGCTCTGAAGCTGCAGAAATATCCTCCAGAAGGTCATGATAGTAATCAGCTGATGAATCTGAACTAGGCTCATCTTCGAGTATTTCCTCAATAACTACGCTTTCGAGATCGTCAAGATGTTGTTGGACTCGGGCCCTTTCCATATAACGAGGCATGTTGATAGCTGAGATGTTAAGCATGATCAACATCAATAACACTTTTTTTTCAAATTAGGCGGTCAAATGGTACACCTCAATATGGTTTAGTCTGTACAGGGGAGCCTGGTCAATTTTGCGTATCAACAAAAATTATTTTCTCATTTGACTACCACTACTATACCGCTATGTCACTGATCCTACTGTTGTGATTCACTTTTTGACAATGGGCTCTTATTCACCAGTTTTCCCGGTAAAGTAAATTTGTGTAGAGTACAATACTATTATCAATTAATCCTAACCCCCAAAACCAGATATGCTCTCTCCGAACTGTAGGTTACCTCGATTGACAGCCCAGTCTATAGATCTACCCTCCAATTGTTCAACCACGTCTCCTAAAACATCTGCGGCCGGAAGCTCCAATCTCAATCGTGGCCCACTATCAGCTTCAAAAAATTCTGCCTCTCCTCTCACACCACCGATGTTAATTATACCTACACCTTTGCCCCTCCTTGCTACTTCCCTAACAAGTTTCAATGCGCTGTAAGCGGCTAGTGAGCTGCCAATGACCAGTATCCTCTCAGAGTCTTTGACAAGTTGATCGGCTGCATTTTTCGTATTGGATTGCACACCTTCACCAAAGAATACGACATTGGGTTTTAGTATCCCTTTTGCATTTTTCTTAGTACAGTAGTCTGCTCCCGAAAGATGAGGAATGTGCGCCCCATCTTTATCAACCTCGACTCCCCCTTCACTCAGGCACTTGGGGCATGGAGGGTATCTGAATTTCGTATACGGGGCTCCAGGGAGGTCAACATCCCCATCCGGGTTGGTTCTGATACGCTCCCCCCGGGTTGCGTTAGAATTGAAAGCATCTTTGTTTAGGGCATTATGCAGAAATTCGGTCCATGCGGGGTTCAAATATTCCAAAGTATGTTGGAACTGGTTCCGAGGATGCAGAAACGAACAGGTTAAACAAGCTGTGTGACGAAGAGTGCCATGAATCTCCACTATCGGAGGCACAAGGGGGGGAAGCCCCGGATCAGCGAGTGAGTCGAATATAGTTCTGCATGATGGGTTGATGGTTGACGAAGTATATTGTGGGTGGGCCAAGTGATGCAATGAGTCCACATCTAAAGGCTGTTAGAGAAAATCACTTGACTATGAATTCCGAGGTTTGCAAGCTCACTTTGTGTGATGATACCATGAATCAAACCCGTCGCACCCAACAGCGCAATAGCCATGTGTGACTTGTTAGGTCTTGCATTTCCCATTGTGGGCCAACCCAGAAAACTCCGCGCCCAGTATCTAGAATTTGGAAGTCAAGGTGAACATTCATTACACTCCATGAGACAGCAGATCTGACGTACCGTTTTCTAGCCTCATGATTGGAAATAAACTCTGTATAGAAGATAGGCCTGTACTTCTTGTTGAGCCTATATGTTCCATTTTCGCCTCGATAGTCTGCGAGCCCGCTTTCGACGGAGACTCCAGCACCGGTAAGTACAAGAGTCCGGGATTTTGAGGTTCTATCACTGGAATGAGGAGCGAGTAAGAACTCCTGGAGCGCAGTCACGCCTGCGGATCTACTAATTGCCGTTGGTGGGTAAATAATGGCAGGAGGAAAAGGCGCAGTGTAGGGAATTCGAATCATCGACATTGATTGGAGATACTTTCAAGTATATAAAGCACATTGCTATCCTAATGCAAGTTTCAGCTCTTGCAAGAGTAGGTAAATGAGATTATTGGTAGTTTGTTTCAACAGCGGGCTTTTCCAAGGTCTCGGCGCCCTACTTGAAGGATTCCAAATAACGTTACATACTGTACATACTGTACATATATAATTACCCTCAGAAGAGGTTATTTCAAGATGCCAAGAAGTTGGGCGCCAACTCTGATCCATTCAATAAATATGGCGATGACAAGATGATGTATATACTCCATCACATGTCAACTAACTACAACGTGGACTTAGTAATTGCAATCTATATGCAGCCTTCCACCGATGACTATAAAATGCAGCGCGCACGAGACTACTGTACTGCAGCGCATGATGCTGAAAGGACACATTCGAGTTTGGTTCCAAGGTGTGAAGAGTGACGTGATACATTTGTAGAATGAACCAGGTGACCTCGCTCAGTTAGATCACAGCCCTAGCAACTCATAGAAACAAAGACCTCATCATCCCAAGGATATCTTGCCCCTACTATAATCCGTGATGGGGGTGCTTTTTAGTCAGTTTCCAAAGCATGCAATCGTTGTCAGCCAATCATCCACCCAGCCCTTTGCAGATCTCCGTAGGATCCAGGCCCTCCGTGAGGCCCAACTACCTGCATCAAGCCGCAGTAGCTCAGCTATCCAGCTGGGTACGGATATCGCTCCTGTGAACTGTAGAGCTGGAGCTATATCCGGACAGACTTTATCATCGTTATCTTTGAGTTGTGATGCTTTTTTCTATCCCGGATCAGGGGCACCGTATCTGCGAATGTAGCAGGAGGTCAATGATTGAAATAGGGGCTGGTAATTGGGTACTGATAGTAGTATGTGCACTGGGATAGACAAGGGGGCACGGCGTGGGGCCTGTGTTGTGCTCTTGTGCTCTTGTTTGTTCTCATAAGCGAGAGGTGAGCTTAGAGTCATACATAGAGCCTAGTAGCTTGAACTTGTCACTTCAACCTCTCGAGCAAGTGTCTTCCTTACCACCATCAAGCTTGCAACTCATCTCAACATAACTGCACAGAAATTATACAGAAGCCTCTTTTCCTCCAATCTACCGTAACATAAACATCTACGGGATAACGTCATAACAGTGCTTTATCCCTGTATCCTTCAAGCCTGTTCTGCTGTCGCTGAAGCTGGTACCTCGTACGAAATTGGCACTCTTAATACATCAAGCTTCCCTAAGACTGACCTGCTGCAACAGACTGCGACGGTAAAGGCCCCCGCGTTGAAGCTTCACAACTGCCTGAGAATTTGCCCCTAGAGTAGGCAGCAAGCCGTCTACTCAGCCTTCGCCGTCGCTAAATTCGTCGCGAAGTACCCCTCTCAGAAGCACTCTCATCTGGTCAACTCTTATGCCCGCCTTCGGAGACTCCTATAGAACGAACAATCCTTACCAACAGAGAGCTTTCCCGACCCAGTCGCACCATCACCAGTTTCAGAACTCACAGAGATCTGTGTCTCCACCAGAAGGCGCCAGTTCTCCTGCCCCTGGACAATTTCTCGGCAATAAAGCAGTTTCAAGTCAGTTAAGCACCGTTGTAGGCGTTGGTAGTGGTGCTGGAGGGAACTACAAGCATAGGATCTACCCAAAGGAGTTGTAAGTGTTGCCTTGGAATGCCGAGCGGGTACTGGGCAAAAGTAGCTAATTGGGAATAGAAGTCCCCATACTATCTTCAAATCAACTCACACTGCCACTGCATCACCACTGCTTGCAGCCCTTTCGAATCCTTCGGATTTGTTCACACGATCTTTTCTTTCGGCATCCCCAGGCACAAGTTCCACAGCCCCGAGCTCAGTCACTGGAGGATCTCCGCCGAGCTCATGGCCCGCTTCATACCCAAACAATGGTTCTCTGCCTCGTGGTATTGGGGCAGTGTCCCACGTAACGGTGGTTATCCTTCTTTCGAGGAGCACCTGAGCAGAAACGGTGCATTTACGGGTAATCTGCAGCACACAGCCTCTTCTGGCGACCCAACGAGGCTAAAGCCAGGAGATACTTCTTACGCTTGTTCATTCGACACCTTAGATGGTGACTCGGAGAATGTACTCTGTTTTGGGTGGGAAGGAGGACTTGATGTTTGGAGGGCTGGAAAGGGTTCAATAGATCTACTGGGCAGATTGGAAGGCTTACCAGGTGGTGTAAGAAGCGCAAAGGTTCACAGTCTGTCCTAAGAATTACTGTTTATAAATTAACGTTTTGAATAGATACTGCCCACTCCTCAACGAGGTGACCCTCTGGCATCTATTCGACCCCTCGTAGTCATGACGATCCAGACTCCCGTACAAACAACGTCGCGAGACGACCTGCCTTCACCGACGTCTTCCTCTCCGCCATCATCCAGACCCAGAAGTGCTGCCTCTTTTACGTCATCACGCTCCCACCACACGAGCCATGGTCCCAAGCTTAACACTGAGATAGAATGGCAAACGTCGGTGGAGATATACTCATTGTCTACTAGGGAGAGGGTAGCTGTGCTGCTCACGAGTCCTCTTGAACCTAGCCCAGTTACGAGCATCGTGGATCTATCCCCTCCGCCAGTGTGGGGTGGTCTTCGGGTTGAGGTTGACGACAAGTCTATTGCAGTAGGAGTTGGTTTGAGTGGTGAGGTTTACCTCTTCACCCTCGTCACCATTGTTACTCCAGTCCAAGTGCAGTCTGTGGTGCCTTCTATTACAATAGAACCAACTAAGAAGGGAAAAAGAGGCAAAGCGAGTGGCTTCCAGAAGAAGACACCAGCGCCAGTCAGCAGCTCCCAGCCAACAGGGCTTAGAGGTGAATGGGTCTGTCAAGGGAAAGTATGGACAACAGTTCAGGTTCCCACTGGCGGTGCAGAAGGTGCCAACTTTGGTTACACTGGTGGAGTAGGCAATTCTGGTCTAGGCTTCTTCCAAAACGGCACACCTGTTTTCTCTTTAGAAGGGCGCTGGCTTTCTTATTCTCCACCACCTGCAAATTCAAGCATTTCTGCAGGAGCTGTTATCATGGTTTCACATGCTCTAGCAACGTCTTCGGTGATGGCACAGACCCCACCTTCACAACCACCCATCACTGCCCAAGTTGACACGACTGATGGAGAGGAAAAACTGATTAATCGCATGGCTCGCGAGGCAACTCAAGAGGTCATCCGAGGCGCGAAGTGGGTAGGAGAACATGGCATCAAAGCATGGCAAAGCTACTGGAATGGTGCGGGGCAACATGCCGGAAGTGGACCGCAATCGATTCAACCCGCAAATTCTCTTCCATCCAGTCTCAATGGTGGTTCTGGTGGTTTCGCTGAGATGGGGGGGGGTAGCACGACTTCAGTTTCCGGGATGTCGGCCCTGGGACAACAATTGCAGCGGGAAAGACAAATGCAACAAATGAATGCTTTCCCAAATGGCATGGGATCCCCTTATCTCAACAATAACGGAAACGCCTATCCAAATGCTGCCAGCAGCACAGTCCCCTCAAATGGCGTTCCGCTGAATAATAGTGCTCAGCACCAGAGTGGTGGATACGTTAAGTCTGCTATGCATAGTGGTAATGACCCTATATATGTTAGCATCTTGGATTTGGGCAAATTTCCTTCCTCTGTAGATTCCCAAGTGATGCCAAGTTCAGGGTATCAGCAGTGTACACCTTTTGCAACATTTCAGCCGCCTCTAGGAGCAAGTTACCTTAGCTTTGCACCTGGGGGCCTTGCATTACTTACTGTGAGCGGCAAGGGGGATGTCTACAGTGTCTGGGATCTCATGAGAGTTGCACACAAACCTGCAAGTTCTAACCAGGGATATAGCGGGTTATCAACTGTTGGGCCCTCTTCGTCAGTGGGGTCAGCTTTAAACATGTCAGCAAGTAGGCACGTCCGGTTGATAGCTCGCTTCACTCGCATGACTGTGGCCCGGACGGTAGATGTTACATGGTCTTTTCCGAGAGGTGACAAGCTCGCAGTTGTCACAGATCGAGGCACGGTCCACTTCTACGATCTTCCAAATAATGCATACCAATGGCCACCTTACCGCAAGCCGCCACCAAGTTCTGCTTCCACCAATGGGCCACCCGTATTCAATTCCCAACCCGCTGCTGGCGTTGTTCATGCAGTGCAAGGCGCTGTAAGCCTTCTTGGTAGCAGCACACAGCCTCTCCTGACTGCTGCACGGAGGCGAAGGCCGTCTAACAGCGCTGCGACTGTAAAGCTCCCATCACCTACGGGTGGCATCTTCGTCAATTATGGGAATTCACGGACTCGCGAATCGACATCAGAAGGTGCAGAGAGCTCCGGAGGTAGAAAAGGCAGCTATTTACCAATAGGAGTGAGTAAGGTCAGTTTGCCTGGAAATCCGAACATTGTCGCTCCAGGCTTGGTAAAATTTTTTGTTGGGAAGGACAAGGGCAAAGTGGCAATGATGGGTGGTGGCCTGCTCTGTATTTATCAAAAAACAACTGGGAGCCTTGGAGGAAGCAAAAAGAGAAGGAGCATGGCTGGTGGCATCCTCCTTGAGAGTGGTGTCGCGTATGATTTGCCGGGGTTACCAGATAACCTGCCCACCATCAAAAGGGATTACAGCGATGGAGATCAGTTGATTGAGTTGGATAAAGTTGTATCTGGTTACTGGAATGGGAAAACTCACCACAGCGCTGGTTTGTCGGATGTTCAGTATCGTAAGAGAGACGAGCAGCAACGGTGCATCCAACACCCACTGTCATTCGCGGAAATTGAAACGGCGCCTGCATACCCCACCTTCCACACTGACCGCCGCGTGAGCCTTATGGTGTTCGCGGACATTTCAACCCCGGTAACAAGTAGCTCCATGCTCTTGCAGCAAATGCAGATGCTTGCTCTTTCGCAATTTGATATCGTTCGGGAAGATGCTCAGACAGACAAGAATGCAAAATGGGTTTTTGGTTTCCCTATAAAGACAGAGAAACTCAACTTCGGTGGTGGAAAGGGGGATGTTGAGTTTCTTGATGGTGGTGCACTCGAAGATGTTGCCGATGCTATTGAGAGCAGGCTTAAGTTGAGTGCACATCTTACGAAAGACGGAGAAGAAGGTGGAAGGGTGGTGGTGAAAACTAGAAGGACGAAGCGAGGGAAGAGTGCTGGCATCGATTGCATCGATGACGAGGAAGGATTTTTTGAAGAGGATTGCGTGTTAGATTTCACTGCTGGGATGTGATTGCATCCTCTTTCGGGCTCAAGTACTATATTATACATCTCATTCTTGGTGAAGGCCTGCTTCTTGTTCTATGCAAATGGCGCAACAATTTAAGGGCTTGACGTTCAGTCAACAATTGTTTATGGATTTTGGGCGCTGAGCATGTGTTCATATGGGTGAGCAGGTCTAACATGATACAAATATATATCCGGGTTTATGGGGTTTGGTTAACTTGGTTTGTTGTTTCTTGAGCTGGTTTTCAGAATTTTGCATTTGCATTTAATATCAAGGAGCGTCTGATGAAATTCGGAGTAGGCAACAGTTAGGGTGTTCTTATTGTTGTGCTTTACTCTCCTTTCAATATTTCATTTTTTTTTTTGTGGGGGGAATTCTCATTGCTCTATTCACATACCTACCACACTACCATACTAGAAAAGAGAAAAAAAAACTTTTTTCTTGGAAGGTTTTAATTTCCTTTTTTATTTGTCATTATCGCTCTTATTTATAATACTTGTTACCGTCTGTTCCTACTTTCCATTGTTGTATGGTGATGAGGGTCTATGATATGGTTCAATGATTCGATATGTGGGGTAGAGTGCCAGTGTGCACTTGTTGCAAATGTACGTTACATACCTGAGTATGTATCTATTGTACTGTACAATGCAGTTGAAATATTAGAGGAATATGGACATATGCGTGCTTTTTTTTTTTTTTTTTTTTTTTTTTGAGGGTGGGTGGTTAAGGCTCTAAGAAGTTCAGGGTAAGAGAGGTAATCTTTTCATTGCTTTCGCACTGCATAGGATGGTCTGCATTAGTGGTCTGCATTAGAAAAATTTAGAAGTCTACACATAGTTACAAGGTTGCAGGAAACCTTGAAACCAAGTGCGTGACGGCTCGGCCCGTGAAAAGGTTCCAGAAACCCAATTTTTCCACTCTTTCTTTCCTTTTTTTCCATTCTAGTATTTTATGATTGAAAAAGATATATATGAAAATCCGTAATTTTGTAAATACCATCATAAATAATCCGTTCAATAGCATCAACTCCCAAGGTTCCACTCTGCAACATCATGGCACCATTCCATTTTGATATCCTGCCGGCAAGCCACGACCAAAGGGGGAAAAAAAGAAGAACCAAACCAGCTACTACTCCTCTAGTTAGCACGTCTTCCGGGCTATTTCCCCCGAAAAGCTAAGTTTAGACTTCAAAGAAAGGTTATTTCGACAGCCAAAAGTGAGAAAAAAACCAAAACCCTAATATTCGGAGAATACTCGCTAATCACATCAATAACTATAACCCAAGCCTAACCATAACCATCATTGGCCTTAATTTGTAGATCCCGTGCCCGGTGCCCCGAAGTACCATAAAAATAGAAACACAACCACTTTGAACACCAGAACAAGAAGAACCAAGGCAAAAGAAACCTTATTCAAGCAACCCAATGAGTAAATAAATGTAAAGGATATGTTAAATTTGGAAAACATATACAAAAGAAAATATGCAAAAAAGAGCTATGCAAAAGCCTCGTTAAACAGCCCAATAGACTTCCACCTCAGCCCTGTACACGCCAACATCCCATCTGTAGCCTACAGGATTCCAGCCTAGTCCTCCTCCTGCCCTCGCCACGAGGACCAGACGGTCTCCCATTCTCAAACTCCTGACGAGTTTGCCCAGTGCCCCGTTCTTACGTAGCGAGCCTGTCTTAATTCGCTCTTCCAAAACAGTATTTGGGGCAATGTACGTACTTGATGCTTTCGTAGGAGCGGGGAGGGAATTACTCGACGAATTTGTCGACGAGCTATCGGATGAGGACGAGGATGATGAGGATGCGGTGGAAGACGATGAAGACGAGCCCGAGCTGGAGGAAGAGCTGGAGCCAGATGATAATTTGGATAATGTTTCTTCATCTGGTTTCAATCGTGAACTGACTGGAGCAATCTTACTTGGGGATACCCCGTCGCCCCAGCACATCTTCGATCCAAAAGGACAGTTGCAATAATTCCTCGAGTTAAGATGCCGGAAAGGATGATTTGGTGAGGGAACCGCGTTATGTAAATCGGGATCTATCCCCTGGTATTGCCAGTTGCCCTCATTGAGTTCGTTTTCATCATCCGGTTCAGTCTCTTCCCAATCATTCCAGTCCCATACAGTCCTGTGTATCCTCACCTTAGACTCTCCCACTCTAATGCGGTGACCCAGATCCCGCTGGACCAGTATATTTTCTTTCCCCTTGGGATACTTCCTCTTCCATACTATTTCAGGGTCAGCAGGACTTTTGGGCACCGGCTCCTCTACAAACATCTCAAACCACGTCAAATCTGGGGCCGAGTCGGGATTCAAATGCAAGTGCATTCTGTGATCGTTGACGGTTCTATCAACCATCTCTTTAGACCATATTGTCCATATAATCTTTCTCACTTTTGCAGACTTCTTGCTTCTACCGCTGTTCTGGCTCAAAGTGAGATCCACTAGCCTCGGCTCCAATATATTCTTGTGCTCGAAAGGTATCTCTGGGGTACCATGTACTGCAGTCTCAACGTGGAATTTCTCTTCTCTTGTTGTACTATAGTACTGATAAATCGGCACAACCCATTGATGAAAACGTGACATTGTGTAGAACGACCTCCACTGTTGCTTTGTGCGCTTGTTCTCTTTTTTCTCAAACTTCTTGTCGTCAAGACCCGGTCTCACATTGGGGTAAAGCTCATCAATCTCTAGAGCCCAGGAGCTTGTTTCTGTTGGATATAATTGACGGACCGTGTATGATTTTATCAGTGTTTTTCCCGACGATATCCCGTTTCCAATACTTGTCAAAACAGTGTCTCCGGTTGTTGATGGCTCAGCATTTCTTTTCTCCAACTCAACAACGACCCCAATCGGGCTTTTCCATGGCCCATTGTGCAGCATATTAGTTAGTCTCTGCCACCTTGAGTTCGCATCATCATCATTTTTTTGGTGAGAGGTCGGTGGGAGTTTTGGTATTCTCTTTACTGCAGCCGCCTTGGCCGTCTCGGGGACTACTAATTCCATATCTCCTCCGAGAGGAAAACTCCTCAAGTACACGCCATTTGAAATCACCTGTGCTCCATCATCTGGAGCTGGATCCTCTAGTGCACGACCTAGGGCGATGGAAGTGGTTCTTCTCCACGGCTGGGACCGTTTGGATGCGCCCGGCGTATTCCCCCTCCAGTCACGCTCCTTATCCATCCAGACAGATGTTGACGTATCTGGGTGTTGTTTACCAACTAGCATTAATCTGCTAACAACAGTCCTTGTGCAAGGCCAGTAACCGGCGAGGTCGAGAATCATATCACATACTTCCGGTGGAACTTGTATTGGCTTCTCCGGGTGTGGTCGGGGCGGGGTTTCAGGACTTGAGCCAGTAACCGCAACTATCATCCCTTTGTCGTCCCTTACCCACAGCTTAGTGAAGCGCAAATTGGCAAACATCTCCTTCACTTCGAGCACCTGCTCGACCGTCGGTGTTTCGAATTTAGCCTCTTTCTCAACTTTAGAGCCATACTTCTTCTCTTCCGGCCAATTGCCTGCAGCTGATTCTACGTCTGGATCAAACGGTTTAGTAATTGACGTAGATTCAGGACACCTCCATAACCGCAGAATTGAGATCAAGCAGGATCGAAGGCCAGCTAGAATAAAGTAGCAGAGAATGAGCGGCGACAAACAAAATGCCGCAACCCAGAAGAAGATGTCGAACAGCACGGAGCTGAGTCTAGCCATTCTAGTGACCTGACTTCGGTGTGATGGTGGTTGACTGTCAGGAGCTGTTGTGTTGTTGCAGATTGGTACGTAGCCTCGCCAACGAGCCTCACGTTTACAACGTTAGGGGATGATGGTATTGAAGGAAAGACTGAAAGTCGCACGGAATAACCGTATTCTGAAATGCAACCGTCGTTACAGTTGAGCTGGTAATAATAGGACTTGATAGCAAGTAGGTAAGTGAATGAAAACAGTGTTGATCTTCAATTCCGTGCAGGAGCAGAGCTCCGAAGCCAGTCATGGAACGAACCTACCCTGGTCAAAAGCTGTCAGCCATCCGAATCAGCCCATGAAATAGCAACACTGTTCAAAACCTGTAGGATAGAGGGTTTCAAGAGGAGTCGGAACGATGTAACCTCTGTTGGAGATCCACCTTACTTCGAGAAACTATGTGACTGCTGCGCCCAGGTAACCAGGCAATGCCACGGCTTCAGCAGTGGGCTGCAGAGGGCATTAACAGTCCCGGTACTTTTTGTTGGAGCAGGGGATGAGGGTTTGCATTCTGGGGCCTTCTGCCAGGAGCGGCCTTATCAGCTCGAGCTGTGGGGGGGGGGGGGAGAGGCAGTGTGTTGTGTCACGTTGAACCGTGTGCGGCTTAACGAATGGCTGGCGAAGTATTAAGGGTGTGAGCAGGTTGACAAAGTTGAGCAAAAAGTACTGGTGACAACAGTAACACGGGGAGACACAGGGGAAACACAGCTTCGAGCGCCCTTGATTGACCCTGCGACAACTTAATCTTGCCAGCGAGTTCTCTCGAACGCAGATATGTGATTGAAGTCCCGTCAGCGACAAGTTACTGTGAGGTGTTTACAGCCCTTATCATAGGATGAGTGAGTGAATGATAAGCTTATGGGTCTTGGTAATAGTAATACGGTAACTCTGATGGCTGCTTTGCCTGCTGCACTGATGGTAGCTGACGGCCGCAGATCACGCAAGATTTGGTCCAGGGCTTTTCAGCTTGAAGCTCTAACTAGGGAAATCTCAATGAAGCTTGACGGCTGTACGACTGAGCTTGTGAACTTGTACGACACCGGGCAGGGGCAGTTAGGTGGATGGATTGAGGTCGTCCGTACCCACATTACAAGGCCCCCAGGCCCCCCAGGCCAACTCCCCCCCCCCCCCCCAACAATCCATCCACCAAGACTCATAACTCTCTTAACTCTCTTAACTCTCTCACAACTCTCATAACTCTCTCACAATTCCCACGACTGTCACTAGGTACAGTAGGTGCACCTAAAGTAGAGTACTCACCCGTACATATTTATTGGTAGAGTTGGAAGGAAACAATGCCAAAGCCACAAGAGCTTGGCATTTGCGCCCTCACGTGATGTACACGATTGTTAGTATGATGGCCACATCAATCGCCGCGTCTCCTCACCGAATCAGCAAGCCCAAAAAGTCCCCAGTCGCAAAAACCAATTCTCGTTCACGCGTTTCGTCTTTTAACTCCACCCTTTACGTTTAAGACAGCGGTCCTGCGTAATATCATCATAATGGCGGGAGAGTACGAGACTTTCGAGAATATTTACCTCGATCTATCACGGGTGGGCGGACGATGTCGTTTTGGGGCCTCGGGAATGGGTTGGAAGCCGAACCCAAAGGGTGCAAATGCAAAGGATCTGAAAGACCAGAATATGGAGCTATGGACGTTGGAGGCACATGAGTTTATACAGGCGCACTGGAGCAGAGCCAGTAAAGGCTACGAATTGAAGGTCTTCACTAGGGCAATGGGCATAGTGCAGTTGGACGGCTTTGAGCAAGATGTTCGTAATCTCTCTTTGACTTTTGAAATGCACAATCCAAACTGACCAGCTTTTGCAGGATCTTGACCGGGTACGAGAGGTAGTGAAAAGGTTCTACAACATCAATGTCGAACACAAAGAGCACGCTTTGAAAGGCTGGAATTGGGGCAAAGCTGAATTCTCGAAACACGAACTTCATTTTAACGTCGCCAATAAACCTGCTTTCGAAATTCCATACTCCGAGGTCTCCAATCTCAACTTGGCTGGCAAAGCTGAAGTTGCAGTTGAATTTGCATCCGGAGATGGGAAAAAAAAGAAGAACAAGGCGACGGCTGGAGTGGATCAGCTGGTTGAAATGAGATTTTTCGTACCTGGAACCGTCAAAAAAGGAGATGGTGAGGATGGAGATGATGCAAGTGAAGATGGGGAGAAAGGGGAGGAGATGCAAGCCGCCAATTTGTTCTACGATACTTTAAAAGAAAAAGCAGAGATTGGGGAGGTTGCGGGTGTCACATACGCCACGTTCCTGGACATACTATTCCTCACTCCCAGGCAAGAAGCTCGGGTTGCATCCCTCTATAGAGCAAATGCTAACAGGTGTACAGAGGTCGTTACGACATCGACATGTACGAAAATTCGTTCCGCCTGCGTGGTAAGACGTACGATTACAAGATACAATATGATCATGTCAAGAAATTCTTCCTACTACCTAAGCCTGATGATGTTCATATGATGGCCGTTATTGGACTCGAGCCCCCACTTCGACAAGGACAGACTCGTTACCCTTTCCTAGTTATGCAATTCAAGAAGGAAGAGGACATGGAGTTTGACCTGAACATAACCGAGGAAGTTCTAAAGCAGAAGTATGACGGAAGGCTGCAGATGCACTATGAGTCTGCGGCTCATCAGGTTGTGTCGAGTATTTTCAAAGGCTTGACTGGGAAGAGGATCACACAACCATCAAGAGACTTCTCATCGCATCACCAACAAAGCGGTGTCAAGTGCTCAAACAAGGCAAACGAAGGACATTTGTTTTTTCTGGACAAGGCATTCTTGTTTGTGCCTAAGCCAGCAGTGTACATGAGCTTTGATAATGTTCAGCATGTGACGTTATCACGGTATGTTCACTCATTCCAACAATTTCTTGAAGGGCATATATTGACACACTGCAGTGTTGGTGGGTCAGTTTCGGCATCGAGAACGTTCGATATGACTGTCACTCTGAAGGATGGGCAGGGAGAGTATCAATTCAATAACATCAATCGGTCAGTCCCGTTATTCTCTCCTTTGGTAAATATAGGAGGGCTAACATTCAATATAGTGAGGAGCAGCAACCACTTGAAGCATTTTTGAAAACTAAAAATCTTCGTATCAAAAATGAGATGGTTGAAGAGGTATGGTAATATCTTGAATGTCTCCTATTGTGTATAGCCCATCTCTTAACACTTGAACAACAGGCAAATGTACTACTCTCTACTCTCGACGATGAAATGGACGAAGACGACGACGACGCTGTTGCGGCCAGAGCAGACAGAGGCTCAGCGGATGAAGATGAAGAGAGTGTGGATGAGGACTTCCAGGCAGATTCTGAAAGTGACGTAGCAGAGGAATACGACTCAGCACATGAAAGCAGTGGGGAAAGTGACGATGAGGAAGAACCAGACGCCGAAGGCGATGCCGAGGGCGATGATGAAGATTTGGATGCAGAGATTGAGGACGTTCCGGCACCCCCACCGAAGAAGAAAGCTGAGGTGAAAGAGGTAGTCACCGAGGGGCCAGCGAAGAAGAAGGTTAAGACCAAGAAATAGATTCGGCGAATAGTGGAAGCTTGGTCTCAAGCAAAGGTGATGGGAAAAGGCAATGAAATTGATATGTTTGAATTCATAAACGGGATTGATCATGTGCTGTTTGAATTGTATGGTTTGTTTAGACAAAAGAGATGTTCCGCCGGACGCGTGTACAGTACGATTATTTTAATTTCCAGGGCTTTACTCTCTAGTAGGGATATGTTGTTAGAATATGCCGGTAAGCCTTCTATTCATCAGTGTACGCGTATTTTCATATCATCGCCTCTTGATGTATATTTCGGGTCTCGAGCTATAACAAGCACTCTGCCAATTCGATAGACTCAGCTGTAGTATCGGTATACCGGTAATTCATACGAATGTGGGGTCAGGGTAAGCGATGTAATATATAAAAACACTTACGTATGCTTGATATTGCAGGTAGGTATCTAGGCCGGAGGGAGGCTTCACTAGTAAAGTACTGACGGAAAAAAAAAAAACTATAGAGTGACTCGGTTCTTGAAACACCCACTCTTCTCCACTTTCTACTTGCCTGCTAACACCTCCCCGGACAGCCCCCTTTGTCCTCGGTAAATCAGGTGGTGGGGTGGAAATTCTGTGGATCTCGCAAGGTACACTTCTGTGCCCTCGTTGCCTACAGCCACTGAACCCATTGGCATGTATTTGCTCCATTGTTCAAATCCGTTAAAACGCCAATATGAATTGGTTAAACAGCTTTCTCTCCGGATCAACCATATAGCATCGCCCACATGCTGCAGGACTCAACCGTCAATAACACTTTCGTCTCGGAGGCTACATACTGCCAACCTGTGCCCGGCTTCGAGTGTGGGTATGTAAGCGATTGGTTCTGACAGACAATCTCGGGGCAGTACTAGTTGGTGGGGTGGATGGAGTAGCCAGCCACAGCGGGGCCCGTATTGCTGCTGTCTGCACAAGTGCTGACGAGTTGTGGATTTCATGATAGATATAGTAGACAGGAATTGCGGGCGGCTTCGGGGGACCAATTCCGGGCAGCTGTCACGGGGGCGATCTGTCCTTTCGGGCTCAGCGGGTTTATTACTTCTTAGTCGGACGGTGCAAGGAGCTCTAACAGATGAAGTTGGCCCAGCGAAGCCAACAGCAACACGGACACGATTCTTCAGCTCCGTGATACCACCATCCCGCCTGTCGAGGACATCCGCCTCGCCGATTCCGCCAAATCCCCACCTTCGTCATCTATCCAAGCCGTCCAGGCGCCCTCCTATGGCCTCCGTTGACGGAGCTCGTGACCACTCGGGTCACTCCCATGGGCACTCCCACTCCCATTCCCATGGCATCGGTCATCTTCACCACCACTCGCCTGGCGAAAACATCTACCTCACCAGCAAGAACAAGCACGATGCCGGTGTTAGGATTACCCGGATTGGGCTGTTCGTCAACCTTCTCATGGCCATCTGCAAGGGTCTAGGGGGTTGGTATTTCCACTCCCAGGCCCTCGTTGCCGATGCCTTCCACTCCCTGACGGACCTGGTCTCCGACTTCCTGACGCTCAGCACTGTTGCATTGGCCCTCAAGAAACCCTCAGAACGCTTCCCCAATGGATACGGAAAGATTGAGAGCCTGGGCAGCTTGGGTGTGAGTGGGCTGCTACTGGCAGGGGGTCTAGCTATGGGTGAGTGCGTCCAATTACACTGTCTCCACGCTAGTGGCTAGAAACAGCAATTTCTCACGTATGGTGACTTTGGACGATACAGGTTACAATGCAGTTTTACATCTTTACGCGGAATTCTTTCTCGAGAATGCAGCGGAGTTTCTTGCACACGCACACTCTCATGGACATGGACACTCGCATTCGCACTCGCATACAGATTTAGGCCCGAATGTCAATGCAGCGTGGTTAGCGTTTGGGTCGATCATCGTCAAAGAGTGGTTATATCATGCTAGTAAGGGTCCCTGCCTCAAGGCTTCCCATATATAGAACATGTAGCTAACATACCCCCCTTTCCCCCAGCAATGAAGATTGCCGTTGAGCGGAAATCTTCCGTCCTCGCCTCCAACGCCGTCCACCACCGCATCGACTCCCTCACCTCTATCGTCGCTCTCTGCGCTATCGGCGGCAGCCACCTCCTGCACAACGCCACCTGGCTCGACCCCGTGGGCGGCCTCCTTGTCTCAGCCTTGGTCGTCAACGCTGGCTATGGAAACACCAAAATGGCACTCCTTGAGCTCGCAGACGTAGGTCTTGACCGGGAAGTCAGGGATTCCGTTAAAGAGGTCCTAGGTAACGCGGGGATTGGCGGCGTGATGGATGTTTCTGGGGTGAAGTCTGGACAAAATTACCTTGTGGAGGTTACAGTGGAGTTTGATCCCTCAAAAACACTCCGTGAGACGATGCAGTTTGAAGAGAGGATACGAGAGGTATTGGCTAGTCGGGAGGGCAGGGCTAAGGTTAGGGGAGTCAAGAGGGTGAAAATTAGGTTTGTCGAGATGGGGACGGGAGTTGGGCCGAGTGAGTTTTTGGAGGCAGAGACGGGGGATGAGTTGAGGGAGGAGGGGAAGGAGAATGGACACTCGCATTCACATGATGACCATGAGCATTGTCATGAAGATAAGAAGGCATTATAGACGGGGCTTGCTTGATATATAACGATGCCATAGGGTAGATAGATATACCCTCTGATCGTTTCTTTGGGGTGTATACAGGCTTTTTTTTCTTTCTCACCTTGGGCTATGGGGATTTTACCTTATTTTTCTGCATGTTTCGTTTCAATCTCTCTCTTGCTCTTGTTCTTTGTACGATGGCCATGAGCATTGAGTATATGTTGCTTTATATAGGACTTGAATTATATGATACGGGATACTTTGAAGCAGTGTGGTAGTATTTGCTATAGTGGCCGTGAAAGAAAAGGGAGAGCGTTAAATATCACAGTCGTGAAGTAATATGCTTAGAAATCAGTTCCCAATATCCCAGATATGCCTCTAAAAATACCAAAATTCCTCCGTTATGCCTTGAGATCTATTCGCTAACATGCTATATCCATGCCCATATTCAACCATCCATCCATCCATCCACCTCCTCCAAATATCCCCTCCATCAGGGCCTATCACAACCTACCCCATCCCCCACACCCCATCCCCCACACCCCATCCCAGCTCCTTAAACAGCCCTCCACCCCCACTTTTCATCCTTCACATACCTCCTCGACGACTTTGTCTCCAAAATCCTGGCATACCCAGCGTTCCCATGCCCATTAAGAGATGTACTATCCCGCTTCAGCGTGCGCATCTGCGGCGTAGGTGGCACTTCGGCTTCATATGCTAACCCGCCTTGGAGGAAGCCGCATTTTGCTGGGGCGTGCCGACGGGGAGGGGGTTTTGAAGTAGGTTGTTGTTTCAGCGCGGACGGTGGGTTTTCACCACTGCTCGCAGGCCCGCTGGATGATGATGGTGGTGTTGGTAAGGTGGGAGGGGAGAGGGTGGTAAATATTGGGGCGGCAGATATGTACGGGTATGTATTGATGAAGCCCTTGAGGGGGGACTTGAGGTCGAGGAGAATGGATTGGGCGCGGGTAAAGGCGGTGGAATGGGGCGGAGAGGGGGGGCTTTGGTTGTATGGGGGTGGGGGGGTGGATTGGGAATCTTCGAGCTGGTGTTGGTCTTTGGAGAGTGGGGAGATGTGGCGAAGGTGGGGGGAGGGGGTGTATGCGTGTGTGAGGAAGGGCGCACGGGGTTTTGTGAGTTTGGGGTGGGGTTCTTGTTGTTGAGGTGGTAGAGGGGGTGATGGTGGCGGTGAGATTGGTTCTTCGGGGGGTGGAGCTTGTTGCGGTGGTGATGGGAGGAGATGCTCTGGGTTTTCTTGGGGAGGAGGTGGCCGATAGTATTCCTCCTGCTCCTTCTCCGCGCGGCGCAAGGTAGGAAGTGACTGCCTGCGAGTTGGCTCCTGGCGGCGGTGGGAGTCCTCAACCGCGCCGTCACCACCAGCATTGTATCTTGAAGATCTCGCAGCCGAGAAAAGCTCCGCAGGTCACCCATCGTGCGCATATTCCTCCGTAGAGATCTGCGTCTTGTCCATCGTGCTTTCCCGTGTGATTCCTCGAAGACCTCCTTTTCGGTTTTCGGTGGTTGGGCTGCCTCCACCTCCGTAACATTAACCTCTGGAACAACCTCCAGGGCCTCATCCACCTTCCCCAACTCAACCTTACTCTCCTCATTTCTTAAACCTCCACCTATCCTAGACCTCGCCAAACCCCTACTCTTCCTCATCCCGCCTTCCTTCCCCCTCCCCGTAATACCCACCCTCCTCCACCCCTCCTCCTCCTCACTCACAACCCCCGCCTCTACCAGCAACTGCCTCTCTGCCTCCCTCTCCAATCTCTCCTCAGCCTCCCCCAGCAACTGTGCTTCCACCTCCATCTCCGCCTCCCTGTCCAGATCTTGCAGTAGCTGCGCTTCTGCGTCAGCTTGGAGCTGGAGTTCCCATGCCTCGGCCTCGGAGAGGGACTGCGAGGTGAGGAAGGTGGATTTGTGTTCGGTGAGGAGCGTAGAGAGGTGGAGGACGCGGGCGCGCCAGTAGGTGTATTCGGCTTTGGCGGCGTGGAGGAGGAGTGCGAGGTGTGTTATTGTTTGGAGGGACGGGGGAGCGGTGGGGTCAGTAGGGTCGGTTCCAAGGTCTTCAGAGTGCAAAGGGGGAGGGGAGGGGAGGGCCTTTAACGTGGATTTCGAGGATGTGCGGTCCATTGCTTTGATAAGTGATGGGTTTGTTTGTTTGTAATCTGTTTGTTTATAGAGGGAATTGGGAGAAGAAGAAGCTGGGGCAAGGAGCGCGCATTGCACTCCCTTTTCTGTACGTTCCTACTGCAGGGAGAGGTGTGAATTGCCAACATTGTCCTGCGCCGTGCCTGCAGGATGCGGTGATGCGTTGGCCATTTGGTGTTTCGTTTTGGAATTCACAAGAGAAAGGTTTAGTTTGCGTGCGGAGGAGACTCTGCGGAGGCCGTGGGAAAATTCTTGTTTTGGGTTGGGGGGTGGGGTGGTGTTGTGGAGGTTGTTGTTGGCGGTTGCCATGGGGACGGCGATCTGGTTGAATTGTACTGTAACAACGGGCCAAACTCCACTTGCTATCACGATGTGTTTGATGATGTCAATTGACGACGAAGACGAAGATCGAATCTATTATTACACTCCAATCTTATTATCTAACACCACGTCTCTATACCCGAGCTGGCCGTAATGGAGAGGTGTAGATGATTGCAAGTGCCTCCCCATGGGCTGTTTGTGCTTCTCACCCCCAATTGCAATGGATGGACGTTAATATAGCTTCAACAGAGGGGGTTTCTTCCGCATGGGGTGGGTGTGGGCAATGCAGCGGGGCATGCTAGAAACATGATATGATATGCATCATTATATGCATATCCACCCCCGATGAGAGGGAGCCTTCTTCACGGAGATTCATTACTCTACAAGATTACCTCGTCAGCCGGGGGGACAAGCAAAACCTTGCCTTCTGACGAGGCCCAAAGCGAGACGCAAGTCAGCGCTGTTGGCTAATACAGTTATACGGCCCACGCACATGCCATGTTTCCTGCCCACGAGCTGCCCAGCTGGGTGTAAAGCTGAAACAAAGTTCCTGGCCTTGTAATAGCAAGCTTTCTGCATCATAGCACGAGGCTTCGATGTTTGGTCGTACTCTCTCGTGGCATGGGTCGGGATGGGTTCCCAAGTCTCGTGACACGCCTATATGCCTCTCTACATAACGAGAGCCCGTCCCGGCCTTCCTCCTCTCCTTGTACTGACAACTCGCAGTAGGATGTACCTCAAGTGAGCCATCATGGACAGCTTGAGTACGACGAGGGCGGAGGCGAAGGCGAAGGCGAAGAATACCACCAACCGAGCCTCAGATATCAACCACACTGATGCTTGTATGGCCATGGATACTCCTGGCAGCAGCAGCGGCGATGACGGTGCCGGGGCGGAGGAGATTGAGGCCACTGCAACAGGACGGCCGGGCCTGTGGGCTAATGGGATGAGGGAAGGAGGCATCCGAGGCAAGAGGAAGCCCGGAGAGCCTCCCGGGCTCTTTATAATGCATAGTGCATATAAAACTATCTCAGCAACCACAACCACCTACAAGAATACTACTGGCAGGCTTCAGGAACCATCTCCTGACCCCACACCCAGCCCGCCCACCAGGCCCGTCTCGGAGCTCAAAAATCTCACACAGGGACCCGAGATAGGCTCTGATTTCCCCAGCCACGATCCCGACCCACTTACTAAGAGAGCTAGAAGTATCTTCTGGAACTACCCCACTCCCCGCTTCGACTCTCCTTGCCCTAACAACCCCAACGGCCTCCAACTCCGTCTCCCTCCTCCTCTCATCTCCTTTCCCCTCGACATTCCCACCCCGCCATCACCCCCCACCAGCCCCAACCCTCCCCACACCCATCGAAGCATATATACCCAACTCGCCTATTGCTACACCAAAAACCTCCTTCCCGCCAATCATTTCCTCGGGACACAAGACCCCGATACTGGTTCCAGCTATCGCCTCCTCAATTTCACCCAGGAACCCTCTCCCTCCGCGGAATGGGACCGGCAATATCTCTACTTCATCCTGCGGTTACAAGAACGTGGTATCAATTGCCACAATCAGTTCCCAGTCCCAACAAAGCCGTATTCCGATCCACTCCCGGATTCAGTTCCCATTGATCTAAGGATACCCCCAGGCTTTTGGGCACACCAAAGTTTACCAGGGGGGAACAGGAAGAGGTGTTTTGGGTTTGTGTCCGGACAGGTGCTTGGGAGGGGTTGGTGGTGTTGGATTATGAGCGGGTATTTGTTGTTGAATGGGGTGGAGAGGATGCAAATTTTTGAATTGCCTGCGGGGGGTAAGCTCAAGAGGTACCCGGACCTGACATCGGCCGCGAAGGGAATTGCCGAGGGGAGGCCTGGGGTGTCGAGGTGGGAACTGACGATTATGCCGAATTGGGAGCGGGAGAACAGGTGGGCAGCGATGAGGAGGGCAGCAGTAGAGCTTCAGGAGGAAAAGAAGAAGTGGGATGGGAAGGAGGGTGGTAAAGCTGTCGCCGCAAGGGAGAAGCTAAGGCAGCTTGAGTGGCGGATGCAAATGGAGGGTCAGGGCCGTAAGAGGCAAGCTCAAGTTGCAAGTGCAGCTGCAGCTATACTCCCATCGCCGCCACCTCCGCATCCACAACCCAACAGGAATCTTAGGAATATCTACATTGATCCTTCTTGGTCTCCCGAAGATGAATCCAGAGACCTGGCTGTGTTCAGGGACTCTATCCAGGGCAGCCAACTCTCTAAGGAGGAGGAGTCACGACCTAGTCAATTTATGCTTGATTTTTCGTGGAGGCACATGTGTGGAGATGGATCTGGAGAGGGGGAGTTTTGGGTAGAGAATGCGTGGGCGGAGGAAGAGCGGTCGAATACGAAGGAACTATTGTTGAAGATGGAGGAGAAGAAGGTGGTGGGGGGGATGCAGAGGGGAGGGAGCACAGTATTGGGAGGGACCACAGTATTGGGAGGAGGCGCAGTATTGGGAGGGGCCACAGTATTAGGAGGAGGCACAGTATTGGGAGGGGCCACAGTATTGGGAGGAGGCACAGTAAGGCAAGGGGGCATATGCAAGAGAGGGGAAACAACAAGGGGAAGGGGAAGGGGAAGAGGGAGGGGGAGGGGAAGGGGACTGGGGTTTCCGAGGGGCGGGCAGAGGGGAAATTCGAACGGGAATGGGGGTAGATAGGAGTGGGTTGAGTGGGTGCGGGGGTAAGAGTGGGAGATTGTTGCATTTTGAGGGATCTTTCCCCCTCACTGTCCCTTCGCATTTCCAGCGGTATGTTTATTTATACCTTCATGGATACCCACATTGATCAAGTCTTCTTGGATCTTTCCCTGTACTCTTTTACTCCACTCCCATCTGTTTTATTTATTCTTTATCGATCACGGGGTGGTGGGTCTTTTGGATCTATCTATTTTCTACTCGGGTTCTTCTCTTTCTCTTTTTTTTTCATCTATAGGCAGGTGAGCTCCTACTTTATTCAATAGAAATCAGGCTCACTTGGTGTTGAGAAGGATAAGCATCAGTTCTAAAGATGAATGCTTGTGTGTCTCTCTTATTTCTCTTGAAGTACCCACTGTTTATGTCCATATGAACCTATCTAGCTACTTACTAGGAAGATGGAGAGTAGATATTACTCGTTCCTTGGGTTTGGGGTGTTTGCTGATGGAGAGGGAGGGGGTAGTGTTGGATGCATAGGGCCGGGTTGATGGTCCAACGCACTCGGTGCCACGAGAATGCATTATGTCCGGAGTGACCTAGGTACTGGATATAGCGGACTTTGGCTGGCTTTGCTAGGACTTGTGCATTACATGCATTAAACTGACTTGCAAGAGGGGAGGGTTTGGGGTTGGATAAGTAAGTACACTAGTATGTGTATTAAGTAGTTTTGTTCTGTATTTGTATTTTGCTATAGATTTAATTCCTTCAAAAAGAAATGAAATTATTATAGATATATATTTATTATAATTTTTTTTTTTAGTTTTGGTTTAATTCATCTACAACTTTACTATATAAGATAAATATAAGAAATACAATAATAGTAATAAAATAACTAGTCAATTACTATATAAGATATATATACATAATATAAAAAAAAAGAAGTAAAAAAAAAGACTTTTATTATATATTTCTAGTAAAAGAAAAAAAAAATCTAGTAAAAAAAAAGATATATTGAGCAAAAACATCTTGTAATAGCAACTATATAATAATATATAAAGTTCTTGTCTATATCATATTATTCACAGAAATTGCGTTTTTCCTAGATACTCATGGTTGCGTAGGGTTCTCGTCTAAGTTAGTGCCGGTAGTGGTCGGTAGTGGTCGGTAGTGGTTACTTGTCATGGACTAAATGGCGAGTATTGGAGTTCCCCCAAAAATAAAATAAAGAAAAAGAAAAAAAAAAGATAGCGGTTACGTTACCCTGACATGCATCCTTGCGTTCAAGCTGGAAATGCTAGGGAAATGCTAGGGAAATGCCTGCACAATAACCGCTGTCCAACTCCAAGAATCTGATTACAAGTATTCACTATACTAAATAGCTACTAAGAGTTACCCTAAACAAGGAGGTCATACACCATTGCCCGTGGCACACAGACTTAATACTAGATAAATGTAACATCCCACACTCAACAAGCAGCTCAGCGGAATATAAAGACATATGTGCCACGGGATCAAACAGGCCCATAAACAAAATAAACAGTGTAGGATCACACATATGCAACACACACAAAACAAGAAAAAGGCCCTCAGAGGGCAAGGGGGAGAGATGAACGTAATCAATACCCCCTTTTTTTCTTTCTAGTTTATCCCGCCATAGATATAAAAAATAAGATAAAGCTAAAGTCCCTCCACTCCTCGAGACCTAGTCCCCCTTCCACACGCTTCCTGCAAACAGCACCGCTCTAACAAAGAATACACGGCAGCACCTCCCTCCTTATTCCGTATCCTCCAAGCCGACAAAGTAGTATCCATGAAGGTCATCGTACGCCTAGTACCCTTGGCCTTGTGACCCTTGATACCCCTGTCCGCTTCCTTGAGAATACCCCCCCTGCTGTTGTTGCTGTTGTTGATGATAAGCCTGTTGCGCATACGCCTGCTGCTGAGCCTGCTGCTGAGCAGCAGCCTGTGCTTGTGCCTGTTGATACTGGTACTGTTGCGCCGCGGCTGCCTGCTGCTGTTGATGAATATGCATTCTACGCTGTATTTCTGCCTGCTGTTGCGGGAGCGACATCATTTGAGCCGGTGGGGGCATCATTTGGCTTGCTGATGGCGCTTGGGCCACACTTGGCCCAGCTACGGAAGAGGAAGAGGATGCAGTGCTGCGTTTGTTGGGGAGTGTGTCGAACCAGGGATGTTTGAGGGCGTCTTTGGCAGAGATTCGCATTTCTGGGCGGAGCTGGAGCATGCGGGAGAGGAGGTCTAGGCCGACTTGATCGACCTGTGGGAGAATATGTCGCAGGTCCTGGGTAGCGTATACTTGGAACGTGTTGCGGTATTCAGGGTATTGGCCTATTCCTGGCCAGCTTCGCTCGCTGGGGGTACCCATGAGCCTAAAGATCTTTTGGAGCTGGTCTTCGTTTGCAGTTCCGGGGAAGAGTGGTCGGCCGGTGTACATCTCTGCCATGATACATCCTGCTGACCAGATATCAATGCTGGTATTGTATGTCCTGGAACCCAACAGCACATCTGGAGCACGATACCACAGGGTCACGACCTCATTCGAAAATGTGTTAACGGGGATACCGAATGCGCGCGCGAGACCAAAATCCGCCAGCTTGAGCTGTCCCTTGTTGTTGATTAGCAAGTTTTGGGGCTTCAAGTCTCGATGTAGAACCCTATTCTCGTGACAGAATGCAATTCCCTGCAAAAGCTGATACATGAAGGACTTGATTGTGTAAGGATCCAACGCTCCACGGTCACCGCGAGAGTCCATATACTTCTTAAGGTCCTTGTCCATGAACTCGAATACCAGCATCAACTTGTTCTCCGTATGAATAACGTCGTGCAGAGAAACAATGTTCTCGTGTTTTAGTTCCTTCATTAATGAAATCTCCCGGATGGCTGTAGAGGGTGTTCCTTCTTCGCTGTCCAGATGAATCTCCTTTAGTGCCACCAACTCCCCGGTTTGACGGTTTCGCCCTTTGAATACCTATGCCTCTCATCAGTAATGATCCGAAGGAGTACAAGTAGAGGATATTCTACCGTAGCATATGTCCCCTCTCCCAACTTCTCTAGTTGTTGAAAACTGCTTGGGTGTCGTTTCTCCATGACGCTATTCTTATTATTTTCAATGACCTTTCCTTCCTCTGCTAACTCCTTTTGCTTATAAGTTGAAGTATCTACACTCCGACTCCTGCTCCTAGTCCTGCTCCGCGCCCGTTTGAGCTTTTCTTGAGGCTTCGGTTGCAGAGGCCTCGCTGTTGGCCTTGGCACTACCTCCTGTTCCTCGTCGTCGTACAAGTCCTGGTCCTCGTCTTCGTCGTCGCTTATTTCGTCAAAGGAGTCGTTGGCCTCGTCAATTCCGTCAATGCAGTCGGTGTCGTCTACGATCCGAGACGGCGGGGGTAGGACAGGGTGCTGCTGCTTGTAGTAGCCTACAAAGTCGGGTCTTCCCTCAGTGGTGTATTGGGAATCCCAGAGGATAGATGTTACTGTACAGTAGGGTGCGATGGGGTTAGGCGCGGGGTATATCGATAAAGTAGCCCTTGTCCGTTTCAGGCTCCGATTTCTGCCGAAAATGGGGGCTGCCCGTGATCCAGTTGGTGTGCTAACACCTGTTTGTGTTTGTTGATGGTGATGAGTGTGGTTGTGGTTGTGGTTGTAGCTGTGGGGATGGTGGAGGTGGATATTTGAGGAGATGGAGGTGGATGTTGTATTGCTGCTGCTGTTGCTGTTGCTGCTGCTGCTACTACTACCCCCCACAGAAACGCCTGCCCTGCCGGAGATTGTGTGCGACGACGACACAAGCGGCGGCGGCTGCTGGTGATGGGAATCCAGTGCTGCTTTCCCAACGGTAAAGAAAGCTATTATAATTTCTAGCCGCTTCTTACTTTCCGTTCAATACGCTTTCCCCGGATATGTATATATAGCAAGCGATTCGGCAAAGATGCTGGTAAGGTCAGGTTATGTAGGCTTAACGGTTGACTCAAGGGGAGTGCGATAGATTCAGAGTGAGATCAGAGGGCATCGAGACGGTTCAAGTAAAGAAGCCTGGGATAGTTGGACCGCAAGGAGGCGGGGGTTGGGCCGAAGGGAGACTGCGGCGTGCTCAGTCTGTCCTCGAGTCACGGGGGTTCTGCCGGCCTGCCCACCGTGGGTAAAGGTTCTACTGAACGTATGGGGGGCACGGTAAGAACTAAAGGTATCGACCGGTACATGATACTTACTTACTGTAGGTACCGATGGTTCTTTGATTCTTTGAGAGAGCCCATGCAGAGAGCCCCATGCAGAGAGTCCCATGCAGAGGGCAGGCATAGCTATGCAGGAAAGTAAGTGGGTACTGTTTCGAACCCTCCGTTTCGTTTCACAAAAAGCATGCCTCAGCTGACCCGACTCCTCACATCTTTTGGAGTAGCTGGCAATTCAGTCCGTCTAGACGTCTACCCCATTCCAAGCGCCCTATTACCCCCCACCCCCGCAAATCTGCCAGAAGATGAAAGTGAGGTGGGGCTGGCCGGGGGTTCGGGTTTGACAAGCGCCTGCATAGGAGGATGAATCAAAAAATGAGAGAAAAACTAAATAAATGCTCCACACAATTTGTGTTCCGCAGACATCTCTGTTGGTGTTGGGAACTGGAGATTGTTCGAGTTTCCAGCTCCTATCTGGGCTAGTTAGTGCCCAAGTATGCCTGTGGAATGTAGAGTACAGTAAAGTCCAATGATATGCTTCTGCCTCCTTGCCTGCTTTTAAATACATAGCTGACTTATATAGTATGATCCTTTTTGCTCCAAACATACTTATTATCTGGGGCTTAGGAGCCTCGGCATCCGTCTACTTTTCAAACTGTGCTTCAATTACCCAATTTCCCAAAATGCTGTTTAAATTCATGCCGCTTCATCATGGAAGTTGAGGCTCCATTTTTGCATATATTGACCAACTAAAGTGGTATACCCACGGAGATGCAACGCTTATCGGTTGTGAGGATATTCTCAAACAAAGACCTGGCCCCTGCCATTTTCAACTTACCCGAGGCTAGGAATGGCGAGTGAAGAAATTCCCAGGGGATTGTGCGGGAGGTGGAGGTTTCTCTCTGCGTATTCCCCATGTTTTGCGCAACGCTTTTTTGTAGAAGGATGTGATAATTATCAAGTTGAGGGTAAACATCATGACTCATATGGTACAACCGAAAAACTGAGTACCAATTATTAAAGTACAACCCTCGCATATTGCCTTGAGTGACCAGGTTAGTAACATACTCAAATACTTTGATAGTCTCGAACTGCCAACAGGCGTATTGTTCGATTTCTATTACTTCCTAATACGTAAATCTAAGACCTGGAATGTTTACGTTTACGCCTGGTAGCGGGTCAACAGGTTTTTTATTTGGAAGCTTCAAGTATATGTATGTATGTGTACTGTTCACGTCCTTGTAGCCACAGTTTCTTAGTTAAGTACTTATAGTTACAAACCACACAGAAACACTAGGAACGTTAATCAAGGCTCTATCCATCCCTTAATTCTCAGTCCACCCCTGAAACAAGGTGAATACGTATGACACGCGCCGACTCACACCGACTCACACCCCGTACCTCAACGCCCTTTTCAACTAGGAGGCGTCTCGTTTTCTGCTAATGCATTCCGCTGAGTTATTCATGAGCTCTAGAGACTTCCCTTCCCTCCCTCCCTCAGTATTACTAATTACGAAGTCATGAACTGCTTCATTTTCGACCACAAGTATTCGATACATGGCAGGAAACAGCTTCAGATGCAACGATTAAAGATAATGATGGCTAAGTAGCAGATTTTCTGTCTACCTACAGCCAATTGTTCCCCCCCACCTTTCCCGAACTGCATCTTGACCTCAACTCAGTGTTGTTTGATAACTTTGTATCAATTAACGCATCAATAGTATAGTGATCACACCTCCAGCTAAAAGGGCTGTATAGTGTCTCAAGGTTGGGACGATGGACAGATTGCAGTTGTATTGGAGTACCTATAGTATTCACAGAAAAAAGCTGAAGTCGAGAAGGCCGTCTATACTAGTAAGTACAGTACTCTGTAGCTGTGTTGAATCATTGCCGATTGAGGGTAATTAGATGCTTGCTGGTTTGAACGCCAAGAAAATTCACTTGAGGCCTCACTAATCTCTATACCTCACCTTATTACTCACTTGAGCGCCCCCCTCCGTACACGCCTCCCCGCCCTACCCCTCCGTACACCCCCACAGCCTAGCCCAGAGTCTGACTTATCCCTCTCTATATATTTAACTGCTAGGGAAGCTGGATGATAATTTTCATCACCGTTCCACCATCTCCTACCTTCGACTACCTCTACAGTGCTGGAAGAATTTCAGACCCATGTCATCTGCTTTTTTATTTTTCCTCCTTTTTACCAAATTTAGTTGATACCCAGTTTGCTTCGTTACAAGTGTGAAATACACCGGAAGCATTAACCGGAGTCCCCAGAGGGGAATTGCGGAGAAGACTGAAGGTAGCCAGATGAGGAGAAGCTACTTGACTTGGGATAGAGAATATGATTGAGACTACTGGTAAAGCCATATTGAAGTAGAAATATTTCTCTTAGGGGAGGTTAGTTGGTGCTATATATGCATCTTCAACATTGAAGTTTGCTTCACTAAAATACGCGTTCCCAATAGTGTCCCCAGCAGATCTTCGGGCAGCCGTCTACTTTTACATAAATGGCATCAACGCCTCTGGCAAAATCCTCGCAATCGCCGCTCCATTTGGCGGCTCCATACTCTGGAAATAGTCATGCCACCACGGTCCGCCTGCCCACCATAATGCACCAATCCACACCCCTTCCGCCTGTTGCATCGTGCAAAGCGCCCCATTAACAGCATCAATACAATCTTGGTTAGACCCCGCACCAATCTCACCCAGGAAACACTTGACATTATTACTCTTGCACCACTCCGTTGCAGCTTGCATACGCTCTTTACCAACAGTGCTAGAAACACAAGTAGGACTGGTTCCAGACCCGTCACCGTCGAGATATTGATGCATTTGTACAGCCCAGTTGTTGATTGGGTCTTTGATCCCTGCCATGGATGCACTGTTTCCGGAGGAAACCCAGGACCAGGCGCCGGTGAAGCTGGTGCCGGAGACGAGGATCAGCTGGGTGGCGCCAGATGCACGGATACCATTAACACCTGCTTGCATCATTGTGAAGGCTTCCTCGGCGGTGATGCCGTTTGGCTCGTTGTTGATGTCGAAAATGACCTTGTCGTTGTCCTTGAACTCGGTGGCTAGCTTCTTCCACCATGACTCGAAACTGTTGAGTTGTTAGAAATGATTCCGTTCAGACAAAATGAGCTATGATACGTACGCATTATCATCGGTAATGAGTGCACCGTTGTATCTCATGTAGTTGTGGGGGTCGATAACCGCAAAACCACCCTTGCTGGTGATATAATTGACCGTTGTCTTGAGATCACCGAGATAAGCGGAATCGAATGGACCACCCAGGCCAGTGCCTGGGGGGCTCATGCGCTCCATGGTAAAGGGAATACGGAAGGTGTTGAAACCATGCTCAAGAAAAAAGTCAAGAGAGGAGGCTTCGGGCTGTTGTTGAAGCCTCAATGTCAGCCGGGCAATAATCGGCACATTTGATATTTCAGGATACGTACCCAAATGAAGTCAATACCCTTCCGACCTGGGTGATTTTCTGGAGCGAACTCGGCGCCAGATTGGTTGACTAATGGAGATATAAAATTATCATACAGTCCAAATCAAATTCTCAACATTGGTATGTACGTACCTCCAAAGTACTTGAACTTGGTACTATGTGGGCAGGCGCCGTTGGTGCCGGTGGGGGCAGCTAAAGTGCTGGTGGTTTTAGTTGAAGTCCTAAGAGTCACAGTGGTCACAGTGGCTGGAGGAGTCACAGTGGCCGGATGAGTCACAGTGGCTGGATGAGTCACAGTGGCTGGATGAGTCACAGTGGCTGGATGAGTCACAGTGGCTGGTGTAGGCACAACGGTTGGAATAGCCACAGTTGTGTCTGGTTGCACTCTGTTTGTTGGAGTATATATAACTGGAGTAGTTGAAGTCTTTGATCTAGCAGGGCCGGGACATTGCATTTGACGCTGAGTTCGTTTAGCCCTGGCTGCAAGAGAAGGGAAACATTGCCAGTTATCTATGTAATTCAGCATCATCCGATTTCCAATTGCCCTCCAAGCCCTGGAGACTTACCGCCATCAACGTTTTTACAGGTGTATCCTGGTATACAGGTAGTCGGTCCATGCCAGTTAGCTCCCCCACATTGCCCCCCCGCTACTTGCTGTGCTTGGACACCGAGCCTTGCAAGTGCTACAGTTGCTAAAACGACGGTAATGAGTGACCTCATGCTGTAAAGAATGTGTTGGAGGTACTTGAAGGAGTGTATCTGAGAAACGAAAACAAAAAAAACAAGCAAAGGAATCTGTGAGACACTTGAAATCCGGAAGATATCTTTGTACTCTTATACATTCCGTGATAATTTTTTGGGGGGCGGTGGTTTTTGGATACCCACATACGCAAATTTGCGACACTTCCCTACAGGGTCAGGTAGAATTACTATATACTACTGGATATATTCAGGGAATTCGATCTGTATGCCAACGCCAACAACAAATACCTTTAGGGCCCTGTTATGTAGACTACTGACGATATGCCTTGATTGGGTTTGATTGCAGGTCTAACTAACTACCCCAAGCAGTAATGTTTCACAACTGCGTCTATAAAATTAAAGGGCATGGAAAAATATTGCCGAACACCGGTAGACTAAGTGCAGTGTAACCCTCAACAATCTAGTCAAAAAAAAAAAAAAAAAAAAAAAAACCCCTTCGGTACTGTACATACAGCACATATCACAAAGGTCAAAGTCCCAAAATCGATCAGTAACGGCGCCCCCGACTTGGAGTATGGACTAACCCGTGATGATGGCATCCCATACAAAACCAACGCTTGAAAATATGCAGTTTTGATCCTGAAATGAAAGGTTTCTCCCCTCTTCCCCCGCCCCAAACCCCCACACTCTCTATGGCCGGAGATTAGGGAATCATTTATAAGATGCCAGTGCCAGGATGCGGTGTTGGGATCCAGAAAAAAAAAAATATAGCATAATAGTCTAAAAAGCAGTCAGTCCTAAATGCGTACCGTACCGGTGAGGGCTGCAATCTAAATATATGTGTAACGTATACACACTCTCAGATTGGAATCCCTCAGATTGCATCGGAAAGAAAATAAAAACAAGGCGCTTAACTGTTTAATTGGTCAATTCAAGTACCATATACAAGCCTGGAATGTGGGGAATAACGCCTTACCCCCTCCCCCAAAGTAAGATTTGAGTACCACGCGTGTTTCTGAGCTCTCCGAAAATTGAAGTTAAACCAGATTTGGTCGTTCATTCTTACAAATCGTTGGGTAACCTCCCCCTCTCTCCTCCCCACACCAAAAAAAACCAACTAGGTACGTTATTTGTAAGTTATCATTGGACCATAAGTATCTAGAAGAAAAAGAAAAAGAAAAAGGGAAAAAAAAAAAAAAGGCTCTCCAGCCCGATTCATATTATCACCTGTGCCTTTCATACTCTGTATTTTTGAAACAGAAAACTCGACCAAAGTCATCTCTTGCCGTGACAACCATTCGAATTCTGAATTCCAGTACTTACTCCCTCCTTCTCTCTCTCTCTCATTATAGAGTGACCCATTGAGGATTACAAGCAGTCGCAACACTAGAAGCACAGAACCCTCGCCGCCTCAAAAAAGGGGGTCTCATATGAGAGCAATTATTATATGTAGTCAAAACAGCAAAAAGTATACTTGATAGCAAGTGGGATCTCCAGGAAGGAAATATTTTTTGAGAAAGCTGGGGTCAATATTTCTATTGTCTACCTACAGAAGAAAACTCCCTCGCCCTACCATCCTGAAAATACGTGTGGATCGTAAGAGCCTTGATCCAAATGTGCAGTCTCTGAATTTCTTTGCTGCGGGGCTGAGTATGGTTGTTACACCCGCACAACCCAATGGCGCCCACAGTGGGCCCTATTCATCTTATATATGTTGTGATTTTTTTTGAGCCTCTCTCTACGAGAGGTTGTGCAACCAGACTAGGGACTGGTATATCCTGCATTTAATATAAAACCCGATGTGTAAATTGCAAGATTACAAGGTAGACTACCGTATTGGGAAAGACGAGTCAGGCATTACTTTAAGAGTACTAGTCCGGTGCCGCGCGTCGCATCCTGTTGGCGTAATAGGTACATACGTGTTGACATCGGTTGAAACATCCTTCGTTCAGGGTAACCCTGCTGGATCTTTAACCGTACCATAAACTTCAACTACCATTATAAATACACCATTCACACTTCTTCACACCAAAGTAACGATAAATTACAAACCATCATTATACCACCACCCGCCCCATTTCCCAATTCAAACCTCCCTCCCCCCAATCACCGTAACCCCCTCATCCGCCCTCCTCTCCTCCCCCCCAAACCTCGCCACCCTTTCCCCGCCCTTTACATCCTCCATCACTTTCTCCCCTCTCTCCCTATCCCCCTGCTCCCCCTGCCCCTGCTCCCCAAGCTCCTGCTCCCCAAGCCCCTGCTCCCCAAGCCCCTGCTCCCCAAGCCCCTGCTCCCCAAGCCCCTGCTCCCCAAGCCCCTGCACCCCAAGCCCCTGCTCCCCAAATTTCTTTCCTCTCCTCTCCTCATCCCCCGTCTTCTTCCCTGGCTTCTCCTGTGGCGTCCTGACCCTCCCAACCTTATCACCCAACCATTCCCCAACAATGGGAACATACCCTGGAAGTAATACCTCCGCCACATACCCCCTCGCATCTCCCGCTCTCTGCAACTGCGCACCAACGACGTCGTGGAGGATAGCCAGTGTCTTGAGTAGTTCCATATCTAGCTGGATCTTATCTTTATTCTCTACTATCGTTTCCGTTCCTTGGCCTCCACTGCTGCTTGGGCTCTCTTCCTTCGCAGCAGTATCTGCATAGGATTTTCCCCCAAGGGGTTGATTCAAGCCCATTGTCGCCGAAATAGGCAAGTGCCCCACTAACCAAGCATTAGCTGGCGCGATCCATGGATCCGTCAACTTCCCTAGCCGCTGAGCAATTTCACGCGGATTACTCTTGAGCATTGGGAAATAAGTGTCTAGTCGCTGCAGAGCCTGATCCAACATCTCATCAATCGTCGACAAGACCGGGAACGAAGCCGGGCTAGGAAGGCGACTGATCAATGGAAGGTTGTTGGGGTTGGGGATCTTGATAGGGAGGCGGCTGTTTACTTCATTGTAGGTTGAAGTGAGCATGGGGTAGTTTGTAGTGATGTGTTTAAAGAAAAGGGATTGATCTGAATGTTGTTTTTTCGTTCTTCCCCCACCGGAATTGGCTCCGCTAAATTGATGGGAGACTTGATCAGCGAAGTTACTGATTTGTTGCACGTGGGCTTCGCCTAGGACTTTGGATGCGCCAGAAAGGGGTTCCTGGGAGAGGGATTGTTGTTCTTCTTGTTGTGTTGGGGTTTTCTCTTTCTCTTGTTTCACTTCCTTCTCCTGCTTCTCCTGTTTCTCTTGCTTCTCCTGCTTCTCCTGCTTCTCTTGCTTGTCCTGCTTGTCCTGCTTGTCCTGCTTCTCTTGCTTCTCTTGCTTCTCTTGCTTCTCTTGCTTCTCCTGCTTCTCCTGCTTCTCCTGCTTCTCCTGCTTCTCCTGCTTCTCCTGCTTCTCCTGCTTCTCCTGTTTCTCCTGTTTCTCCTGCTTCTCCTGCTCCTGCTTCTGCTTCGCCTGCTTCTCCTGCTTCTCCTGTTTCTCCTGCTTCTCTAGCTTCTCCTTCTCCTGCTTTCCCTTCTCCTGCTTCTCCTGCTTCTCCTGCCTCACCTGCTTCTCCTGCTTCTCCTGCCGCTGCTGGGTGGGCTTTTCCTGCTCCCGTGGCTTTTCTTGGCCCCGTTGAGCACCAACGTCAGTCCTGGGTTGACCTTTTGGTTGCGGTTGTGGCCTGGTTGTAGTAGCAGGGGCGTTGTGTGGTGAGCGGATACGCTCTTGGTTAGGACCGGTGATGCCAGACATCGTACTCGGGGATGGGGCTGAGGAGAAGAGAGTATTAGCACAAAATTGTGAATGCTTGGAATTACAAATCAATTCGTTGCTATTTGTAAAAGTTGTTCAAGCCAGTGATCTGGGTGAGAAAGCAGAAAGCAGATACCTTTATCAATACGCCTTCCAACAACTAACCCTCTGGCTAGGTATCATGACATGATGTCACTTCGAGCTCACATGCCACAGCAAGAGCAAGCCACGGCTACATCATTTTCACATGTCTTCTCGACTCGACACAAGCCATGAGCCACAGTGAACAGCGAGAGCGATCGCCCAAAGCCATGTGAAAATCTGTGGCTGATAAAACGAGGAACGAAGGATTAGGCCCTCGGATACTCGGGGGGCGGGGGTATCAGAACCGTAAGTACGAAAAGAATCGCCGACAATTTTCTTGCATTCGGCGGAGGTCCATTCCTTTGATTAGCCTGACTGCACTGGGTATGAGCTTGCAGGTACAACTCACATGGCGAGACAGCAGTGGGTAAATGCTACTCATACCTCGGGCACTGTGTATCCCGCTGCCATGATCAATTGGAAATACGAAGTAGATTCATGCAGGCTCAGATTCCGGCTGCAATTGATGTGGGATCTCTCTCCCCTGATCTCGGCATGCTTTGAAGTTTTTCCCAACTTGACATCCGCTCTCCTCCATGCCTTTTTGCCAACCATTCCTCCATATTCCTTCCTCCACTCCCATGACTAAACCACCCTCCCACCAAAATCCAGAGAGCCCCCAACCAAGCCTAGCGCCCCCCTCACCCTCCACCATGCCCCGCCTTTACCCTAGTGGGTAGCTCCAACTACACTACTCCACGTCCGTCTCCGTATACCTCATTGCAGGTCGATTGGGGCAATCCGGATCAAAAGTCAGCTCTTAAGCAAACAGAGCAAGAACTCGGAATTGGTACTTCTGGGGGTTACAAACATTACAGTACTCTACAGTAGTCCGTACATAGTCTGGTTGGGTGCACGGTACAGTATGGCTGGAAAATCAAATTAACAGTGCGATAATTATATATAGCATATATAGCAAATGCGGTCATGTTTCAAATCTGAGCGAGTAAATAAATAGCTTAATATGTAGGCATGATTACTGTAAGGAAGCTTTAAGTACTCAGGTACTCCTCATCTGCATACATACAGTACATGGGCCGATTTGGGTCACAAAGTGGGCATCTCTGCTGATGGCTCCATGCATGCGAGTAATATAAAATTTACTTATGTAGATACCCTGCTAAGCTACTGCTACTTTGCTCGAGGAAGTTTGAAGAAGAGGAAGAAAATGGGCATAGTATACGTCGTCCCAATGCGGAGGGTCATCTTCCGTATACTGTTTTATATATAGCAAAGAAAAGAAAAAAGAAAGAAGCTAGAATAAAACCCAATTGGCGGGTAAAAAATAAAAGATCACGCATTCTGGCACTGTATCAACAGAGACGCGAGCACAACGAAGTAAAGTTAAAAAAAAACAATGAAAACTTTTCGAGACCCCACCCCCACAAATTTCTATATGCATTAATCCCGCAGAAAATAGTCCCCGCATCGCGCTCCCCTGTCTCCCCAGACGATCATCACTTAGATCTTCGAAGGGGGAAATGATTATCAATGGGGAATGTCAAAAAGGAAAGATGATCATACCAAAGAAATAAATAAAAACTAAAAAAGGCAAAAGGTCAAAGAGCCGCCCATATACTCCATATCTGATCCGAGCTATGCCCTGATGTGGCGCCGCCGCTGTCGTTTCTTCCCATGGGTATCGTAATGTCGTTCAGGGTAAAAATATAAACATACATACACGTGCTCGAGGTTAATCAATCATTATCACCTCTTTTGCGTCCTCTGATACGCCAGTTGTTAACACTCCAGAAGAAGATTGACCCTTCTTATCATCTATGTTCACTGGCGAAGCAGCTGGGTACGCATTTTTTGTGATCTCCTCATGCCGTATATCCTCGGGCACAACCACTTTCAACTTTTTTTCGGTCTTCTCCAGCTTGTGTTTTGTCTCCTCCAATTCCTGCTTCAAAACACGTATATACTCGATTGCTCTCTCAACTGTGACCGCCTTACTGGTGTTCTGATTCCCCCCACCATGTTTTCCCTTTTTTTCACCAGCGCCTTGCTCATCCACCTCATCACATTTATCCTCTACCACGGAACCATTGATGGAAGGTAATAACGATGCCATTTCCTGTAGTGCTGTATTTATCCGATTCCGCCTTCCCTGCTCTGCAATCTTGTGACTGGTCCGTTTACTGGTGAGTCCGGTACTCAGTTCCTCCGGGTAACTCAAACCCAAACTGGAACTATTACCTTCCACGATGTTCTGGTAATTACTCTTGCTAGCTAGTAACAGCGAAGCAGCTGTATGTAGAGATGAAGAAGGGTCGAGAAGTAACGAAGCGTTGCTTAGCAATGGTTTAATGCTAGGTGAAATTTTTGGTGCAAGAGCAGGTGATGCTGGGATGCTGCGTTTTCGAGACGAGGCGCTCGAGGGTTGGGGCTGAAGCTTCGGCGTGAGGCGCGGAGTCATATTAGCAGGCTCAAGTTTAGAAATTGGCGAAGGCTGGACGTCCACAGGACTTGTATTGCGTGAGGCACGTAACGAAGAAGTGCCAGACTTCGCCGCTGGCTTGAGATGTGGTGTCCCGCGTGGAGTCCTTGCGGGTGTGCGATTACTGGGTGCTAGGGTCGGGGTATTCTGCACATCCTCGTCCAAAGTAGCAAGACTGGCACGCCTGCTACTTGCACAAGAGTCGATCTTTTGCCCAATTGGATGCGCATTGTCCAACATCATCAGAGAAGCTTCCGCTGAAGGCATCTGCTGGGTGTCGGCTGGAATGCTTGATTTGGGGAGTTTCATCAACATCATTGGCGTGACTGGTACAACAAATGGTGTTATTGGGGGAGGTGGTCCCATAGATTCAGAGAATCTGGGCTGTTGTTGTTTCCTCGAAGCTTTTGCAGTTGGTGGAGGAGGAGGAGCCATGAGTGCCTCAGGCATTGGCTCTGGAGAAATGGACTCAGAGGAGCTATCTCGGCCGGAGTTTGACATATTCGAATCATGCATGGTAGTATCGTTGGAAGTCTGCTGTGGTGATGTGTTCAGTTGGGCCTGTTGAACTAGACTCTGTGCAAGTTCCGGAGCTTGTGACAAGGCCGAGGGTGTCTTTTTCCTCTGCGGCTTCATACTTGGTGACTCACGAACTACTCGGGAAGAGGTACGATTCACTATCGACTTCCTTCTTACACCTGTTGAAGCAAGCTTCTTGCTTAGGATTGGTGACTCCGACGAATCGATTGGAGAGGTGGCCTTGGGTGTATTCGGTTTGGAGGTGGCGGCTGGAATGTAGCTGTACGAGCCCTGTCGTTGAGCCTCTAGTATGGGGGAAGTGAGCGGACTGAAGTAGCCGGCACTACCTATAGTATAGTCGGGGAGGTGAGTGAAATGGGTATCCAAGGGTGTTACAGCTGGAGAAATGAGGGGTGTGAAAATCATCTGTGCCCGCGTAGTGCTTCGTTAGTTATTAGTCACATCTAAGACGCTGGAGATATCTCTTGCCTGATCATCTTTCAACCCATAGAAGTTGTTGTACATCTGAGGTGCCATATCACCACCCTGCATCTCTAAACTCGATGGAGTTGGCGGTATCATTTTTCTCATGTGAAATTGGTGCTGTAATTGGCGTTGATGCTGTTGCAACTGAGCATGGACCCGGGCTTCATTTACCTGCTGTTGCAAGGCGGCTTGATGAAACCCCATATTCATCATGTTCTCATTCATGATTTCAACCGAACTCAATACCGCATCTAGCTGGTCGTTCATGCCATCACCAATTCTTCCACCTGTACCCATATGATCAGGCGCTCCAGTGTAGTCAGTGTCCATGGCGTTCGGATCATTGTGTTGATGAGAGCTACCTAGGCTTCCGTGCTGTTGATGCGAGTGTGTGTCAAAATTTAACGAAATGTCGGGGAAGTTTAGGAAGTGCGCAAAGTCCTCTGAGTTGTGATCGCCATCATTGGGCTGGCTTGACCACAGGGTGTGATCACTAGAGTTCATAACGATCTGCTTTGAATGACAGTACTGAGTGTTCCTCTGATTTGATGGGAGATACAAGTTAGCAGAAGAGGCTTCGGTTGCAAGAGTTTGTATTTCCCTTGGATAATGGGGTTGCCGGTAGGGATTAAACTGGGCGCTGATTAGCGTGTACCAACGAAACCCTGACCAGCGAGAGATCCTACCGCGAAAAAGAAGGGATAGCGGAGGAAAGGGAAGATGTGTAGATAATGTAGAGACTACTTCGTGACTTTGAGAGCTTAGCCCGCGTGTGGGCGCAGGTGGAGAGCAGATGAACGAGCCAGGCAGGCACAGACTAGCAAGAACCAATCTACCAGGCAAGAGACGTATGTGGCGTACGATCAGAGAATACAGAACTCTCTTTATGAAAGCGTGGGGGGGGGTGTGGTGTTTCGTGTTGTTCAGTATCGGTAGTGATCCACGAACTTTTCCCGTTGCCCTTGACCCAGAAAACTATTCCTTAATAGTTCAAATGCAGCGCCGGTTGGGTTATTCGTCGTCTTTCTTTTTTTCCTTTTGGCTGCGGCGACCTAGCCTCAGTGTTCGCCAGTTAAAGGCACTCGGAATGTTTGGAACAATGCTCCTGGGCCCGTGTCTCGAGAGGGGGATATTTGGCTGGGGGTCTTGCAGGAGGAGCACAATAGTTGCGTACCACTCATACGCTTCTACGCTGCGCTATGTGAGTTCGCGTTTTTAGCGGGGGGTATCGACAACCACCACCACCACCACCAGCACAAGCGATTTCTGGCCCAACGTTATTTTGAACGCCTGCCTCGTTGTCTAGCTGTTGTATCCGTTCTGTTGCTTCCCATGCGCGCGGGGGTAAGCCTGAAAATACTCGTATACCACTCGGAGGACTAGGGTAAAGTGAGAGCGGTACCATGTGCATCCAGATCGCCACCTGCTAGATACTCTCTCGACCACGCTATTTGCTAATAAATTCCCATCTCATTCAGTGCCTGATGGATGCCTGAGCTGGAGACATTGCACCCACGCTACCGGTATGCCGGGCAGCAGGCGGGACTCTTGCCCATGGGGCTCCGCCGGGTACCTGGTCAGCCGACCAGCGTGCCAGGAGGCACGGTACCTAAATCCCCCAGGAGCGTTCCCGCACGCCAGTCTCCAGCATTCAATCCGTATATTTTTCGTCGGTATGAGACAACAGCTGTAGTTTCTCCTGCAATCACGTGATTTATAAGCATCAGTCGCCAAGTCCAATTTAAAGGATTCTGAGAACCTTACAGTGCCCCACTACCAGCAGGCCAACCAGATGTCTGGAACTACAACTCGGTCGGGATTCTCTCGTGGGGTCTCTTGCCGAGAGTGGCGGCTATGGTGAACGGAAGTATGTAGATTTGGTACAGACCTGGCCAATCAGGCACCGCCCCATGGGCATGTTGCCCGCAATGTTCCTCATAACAGCGCCCCCCCCGTTATTTGCGCAATGTAAAGAAGTATGAAGCCTAGGTAGGTAGTCTAAGGCACGGTTGTGGAGGCGAGTCACCCGCGCGGGCGGAGATGCCGAATTATTTGTTTTTCGAGTGTCGTGATTTCCAAGAGTAACGATGGGGAGGTTTCACATTGGTCTCACATTGGTCAACCAGGGCCGACGCTTCAGATGTACCATCCGGAGTGCCAACCGGACTACTATCCCGCGAGGTCTTACAAAATTTGGTGACGAGGGGCAGGATGGTGGGAGATGTTGAAGTCATATATTAGATGATAGATTGGTTGCGAGAGTTTCATCCTCAGACGGGCTGGGCCTATCGCTGAATACGACCACGGGCCGACCACTGTACATCTTCGGTCGGGCCGGAGCCAAGCAAACGCCGACAGAACTCTCTCTACCGGTACCTACTTGCATATGCTTATATGCAACTTGTTTCTAGCTGGCTTACCTGCGCCTCCAGGCTCAATCCAATTTCTCGGCTGCAAAAGAACACCCGGCTGGCTCCAGGAAGCGGAGTACGTGCGGATATACCTCTAGTACCGGCCTCTCGTAGAGACGCATATCTCTCATACCATTTACAAGGGTCTATGGACTCTTTAAATTACGGATATAAATGTGGCTCATCGTTGGGCGTTATCCTACAATGGGTACTGCAACCAGACTCGGCGTTATCAATTGCAAATATCCCCTCAAAGAGATTTTCTTCAAACAACTGACATAGGTACACGCTATTATTAAGTAGCCAGCAGGGATACTCTTCATGCGTCTTTGGTCCTTGCCGTACCTGAGTCAGCCTCGGGGAAATGCTCGGGTCGTTAAATATCTACATTATTAAAATTCTATACCCAACTTGGGCCGGCAACATAGTTCTTACTCCTGCTGTGGGCCCGCATGCGTGCTTTCTACATTATATGCATTATATATACCCTTAAACCTCTTTACAGCTTCGAAATGTGGGAGTATTAGCGAGACTGCTAGTACCGGTATGTGAAGTTGGGTAGCTTCAATGCACCCCTGATGAACCAAACCAAAGGATCCGATTCCGGTGAAGGCATGCTTTAGGGACAGGGTCCAAATGGCCTAGCTAAACATCACCAAAACTCGAATGTCACAATTTGTTGTCCCTGGAAATAATTCTGTCACATCTCCACATTATTATCAATATCATCATCATGCGCATGCACAAAGGCCACTACTGTCTGATGTTTGATTCAAATATACCACCCGATTGTTTCACTGTTTGGGAATCGAAGACATATTAAAGAAAAGTACTTTCATCTGCTTTGGCCCTAGGCATCCTTGTTGGATGAAACTTCTCTAGGAAATTCCTCATGCCGTGAGTGAACACAACTGCCTTGGATACCTAGCTCTCAAGCAGATGAGCTGACGACATATATGTATGAAGGCAGGGAAAAGCAAAGCACTTTGCGGGGATAATGCACTCTACCGCATGATCCAAGGGAATTTACCGCGCTTATGACCGGTACAGAGTGTCATTTCGTACTGCGTCCCCAAAAGCCCTACTATTGGAATTTTATGGATAACGCAATCCCACAGTCACACGCAAAAAATCTGATTGAAACACAATACGTGTGTACATCGCCGTTAGGATGCAATATCAATTCCTGTATTGCACTCGACTCGGATTACAGATCGATATATCACTAAGATTCAAGCAAATCATATCATCGACACTACAGATCGTTTTAGGCTTCTTGTGCCCAAGCAGCATAACATCAATGACGCTCTAGTTCTGCCGGCGTTTGCTGTACCAAGCCTAGGATGCTGCGGGCAACAGGGTGTTCTCATTGGTTGCTCCCAGATGTGAATACGTAACCAACAGCATCACTAATAATTCTCCAATCATGCATGGACATGTCTGCTGTTCGCAGATGAGATGAAATAGTAGGAACAAAACAAACTTTACATAGTTATATCTTCCGTCATTCTCAGGAAAACTCAATCAAATCAAGGCAATTAGCCTGATGGAAAATTCATGTGCAGGGGAGGTGGTCCTTCAGATCGATTAAATTCTACGTACATGGAGATCGCTTCTAGGCCCCGGAAGGAGATCAAATATCTGACACCGAAAATAACGTTCTTACATTTACTAACCAGCCCCATTCGGAAATCTAGCTGTTGATTGAATTCGGGGCTTGTCGGCTGTGTAGCCGATATGGGATGCGACTACTCCACGCGCGCGGACTTTGCTTAGACTTTGGCCTTGTGTTTTCCTACATATATGTTGGTGTATACTAACTGTGCCACCGTTTTACGACTGTAGTATCTACCTTTGAGGCGATACCCGAGGTTCCCTAGACGTGAGCTGGCAGGGATATACTCAACTTCTTTTTTAGGTACTTTGATCAAAGTCTATGAGTGCCATCAGTAGAGGTTTCAGTAGTGATGAAGTGTTAATCCGATGGGTTGAATTATGAAAGATGGGTGTATAATAAGGATGCTTAAGTACCACTTTCTTACGACCACCTTGGGCATCCCACGTACTAGCACTTTCCAAACCAGTGGCTTTATAAGTAGTATAAAGCTAACGAGGATCTGGGTACGAGACTATATAAAGCTCACTGGGATTGGGTCCTGATTTGCTCCTTCTCAAGTTGGGGATTAGTTTCAGTTTCAATTTCATTCCACTATTGCTTATCAGATAAACATGTAGACGCAATTCAAAAAACCCTCGCTAAACTGTCCAAAACACACGATGGCAACTACGATAACCTCAATGACAGCATCCAAGGTTCTTTTCCACGAGTGTGGCACCACAATGCAGTATATGATTTTGTGTCAGACCTAAATTGAAGTATACAAGAGAAGGAATAAATTATGGCGATGTGAATGTATTTCTATGTACGGAAAATGCACCACTACATGCTTACACGCTTCCATGTGCACAATCATTGCTCATCTGGCAAACACAATCTGCTGCATTACCCTGAGGTCACAATACACGATGCTTGGCATTCCCCCGACGTGAGCAAAGCTTAACCCTAAAGCAGGAACCCAGCCAGTCTTGCAGTTGCAGCGCGCGCGCCTCCCCCCCTCCCCCCCCCCGGTCTTGCTGATATCCACTCAGACGAAAAAAAGAAACAAACAAGAAAAGAAACCACATCCACTCGTCTCTCTGGCCGGGGAAGAAGCATAAACTGCTTACTACTAGCCCAAGTACCGGTGACTTGTATTCGTTGCATTGAGTTTAGGTTTTGATTGCATCCTTTACATATACCCGGGTGCGTGCGTTGCTTTGCTGCAGCTATACAGTTGCCGAAGAGCTGGAGAGTATCTACCTGTAGCTTATACTTTTGGTTTCTCGAGAGCTGGTCCTGGCCCCTGCTCGGATGCGGAGAGGGTACAGCGTGGGTGGCCAACAACGATTGATTGTCGCGAGAGATCCATCCCATTTCGGCCCAAGGAACTTAGGGAATTTGGAGTTGCTCTTGGTGTGGAGTGGGACTGGAATTGGCAAACTACAAACAAAGGCTCGGACGAGACTCGGAGACAAACACAAACACATGCACCATCATTGGTACAGCACGTATCTACACTTTCACCTAATAAAGCTGCAAGTCGAATCGAACGACAGGAGACTAGGGATCGAGGGATCGTGCATCTGCAGAAATACAAACAACTAACAGCTCCTCCAATTGAATCGCAGCCACAACAACTACAATGCCTCTCCCTATCTCGGCCCCCACCCGCACTGGCTCCACGCGGCGCCCCGCCAGGGGAAACAACAACAACACAACAGGGAGCTTCGGAACCCCAGGAGGACCCGGTAGCTACCCCAGCAGCCCGAACGTCCTCGGGGGAAGTTTTGGTAGTCCAAGAACGACGTTTACTGGAGCAGCGGGGTCGCCGTTACTGGGGTCGAGGTTGTTGACTCCTAGAGCTGTGGGACTTGGGGCGTCAGGGACTCCAGGGAGGGCTACTGGAGGAGGGGAGTAGGTGCGATGAGGATACCACTGGGGTCGCATCAACAGTTGCAGCAAGCTTTATTAGTTGGTGGGATTGCGGGTACGGGTGAGGCAGTAAAGGTCCGGGGGTCGCCATCGCCGGCGGAGGGGCTGAAGCTGGGATCTGGAGGGATGGGGTTGGGCGAGCATACTGGTAGTAGTGGTGGGGGAAGTAGTGGTAGTGGGAGTAATGTTAAGAAGCTGGATAAGGATAAGGGTGAAGAGACGGGAGATGAGGGCGACGATGATGGGTACGATGAGGATGAGGAAGGTGGGGATGATGATGATGATGGGGAGGTAGAAGATGAAGATGAGGTCATGTCAGAGATTCAAACAGGATTATTGGTCCGGAGAACGGAAAGTAGGAGCAAAAGTGGATTAAGCAGTGGAAGCGGCTTCTTTGGGAGTATGGAAATGGATTGCGATGGAGAGAAAACCGACGAAGACCCAGAGCCTGATCCGGAGACGGAGGAAGCGCCGACGACGGATACGGGGGAGGTGGGAGGTAGTACTACCGATGATGGCGCCACGAGAGAAACGAGTGTTGCGCCAGCGGCGAAACCTGCAACCGCTACTGGAGTGTGGAAGAAGGCACCCCCACCTCCTTCGGCGATGCCAGCGGGGAAGGTTGCCAAGAGTAGCACAAGGGAGAGTGATAGGGAGAAGGAGTGGAAAGATAAAGCAGCTAGGGATAAGATAAAGATGCCTCCTCCTCCGCCGATGGTTAAGAGGGCGGCGAGTACGGCTACGAAGGGGGGCGTGAGACCCCCGGTGAAGGAGGGTACCACGACTAGTAGTAGGGCGAGGGCAATATCTAATGCTACGAGCAGTCATAGTACAACTACGGGTTTAAGTAGAGGAACATCCGTTAGGAAAGGCATGGTTACAAAGGAGGATGGTGGTGCCATAACTGCAGGAGTCAAACCGCGGAATGCAGCCGATTCAAAAACTCAAACAAAGCCGAGTAGCAGTACTACCCCGCCAACAACAACTGCAGCATCAACCACAATGACACGACAAATGCGAACACGCTCTATAGCCGGTGGGACCCCCCACACACAAACATCCTCAACATCCAGACAGAACGGTGCTACCACAGGAACTGATTCCGAAGACCTCACCGCCGCAAACCGCAGGACTGGACTCGTAAAGAGGCCTAGGCCGCAATCAATGTTCCTCCCGCCTGGGACGAAATCAGGGACAGAGAAAGAAGCAGATAGTGGGGCTCCACCGTCGCCGACTGCCGCGGGTCCAACCTCTTCCAGACCCAGACAACCTCCAGCATCGTCAAAAGACTCCCGAAAACCCTCCACTAGAACCCCCGCCACCTCTGGGGCGACCACACAAACAACTACCACTACTACCTCCTCCCACCGCAGGAACCCATCAGAAGCCCAACCCACCACCCGACCCCCTCGCCCAGAATTCACCACCCTCCAAAAAGACTACAGCACCCCCACCCCCATACCCAAACCCGCCGAAACCACCTCCACAACCACCCTCCTCCCTGATGCGCCCACCCTCCAAAAACAAACGCACCTCCTCCAACTCCTTCTCCTCCACAACACCGCCATTCAATCCTTCCAATCCCTCCACTCCTCCGCGCATATAATCCTCTCCGCACGCTACCAGGCCACCGTAGACCTCTATAACCACGTCCGTACACGCCTCCTCTCTGACGCACGCGCAGCGGATTTAGCCGTTTTGAGGAAAATTTTAGAAGCTACCCCGCAGGTTCCCCCTGTTGGGGGGGTGGCAAGGTGGGGTACTGCTAGCGGGAGGAGGTTGAGTGGCTCGAGAGAACATCTGGCGACGGGGGATGGCCGGAGGAGGACGCTGAGTGGGGAGATGTGTAGTCCTGTCGAGGAGAGGATTCAGGTGTTAAGTGAGAGTGTGAAACGAGTAGAGGGGTTATTGCGGAAGGGGGGGGAAGTAAGTAGGGTTAGGGCTGGGTGGGAAGGGTGGGTTGAGCGTAGGAAAGGAGGCACAGAGGGAAGGGAAGACGGTCTCCCGAAACAGTGGCATAGAGACTGGGCCACAGTTAAGAGGAAGGTGGAGGTGGCAGTGGATGGGGTGAGGGATTTTTGGGTGGCGTATCAACATGTCTTGAGCCAGAGTCAGAGTCACTTAGGGGGGAATGGGAGTGCGGGTGAGGGTGCGGGTGCCGGGGGAGTGGAGAGAGGGGGGACGCTGGTGAGGATGGTGATGGGGTATTTGGAGTTGGGGGAGGATGTTGTGAGAGAGTTGGAGGAGATGAAAGCCTTGGAGAAGCTGTGGGTAGAGGAGGGGAGGGAGAGAATGAGGAGGGTGGTGATGGGGGTTATGGCTGAGGGGCTGGGGGCAAGGGGGAGGTATGGGATGGGGATGGGGATGTGATGGAGGGGGTGGAGATGGAGGTGGAGGGCGGGATGGCTGCAGGAGGGCTGGGAGTGGGAATGGAAGTGGGCGGGGCGTGGAGGATGTAAATCTATAAGGAATGATGCTTGTTAATATGGATGGCGCCGGGCTGGGTGGAATGGAGTAATCGATGCCTTATGCTGCTACAATTCTGCACTTAGGTTGGGTGGGGCTGTACGATTTTTTCTTGCTTGCTTGCTTGTTTGTGGGTACGGATTTGTTGGCTGGCTAGCTGAACGGGTAGGTCTAGTACGATATGGAATATGTTACGTTTACATAGCTTTCTTTTTTGTTGACGATAGGATAAGATAGGATAGCGTGGGAGGTATATGCTTGATAAGAACTAGGGTTTTTAAGCCCCCCATATAGCTGATACACATTTAATTTGCTATTCTAATAATTGAAAAGCTTGTGGACTGTCAAGTTAGTTAATGATGGTGTGCGGTCACGCTTTGTGTATATCTTCGGTGTGGTTCTGAGTGAGGTGAGTGGAGGGAGGGGGGAGTTGGGGGCCACGCCGGTGGACATGCAGATATATTGAGATTAGACCAAAAAGGCGAATTACATGTATGTATGTACAGTATGTATGTATGCATGTATGTATGTATGTATGTATGTATGTATGTATGTATGTATGTATGTATGAATGTATATGCACTTTGGATGTACCGTGTGTGTTTGTAGATGGAAGTGAAAACACAGACACAATTGTGAGAAGGTTACCAAATTAACTCGCATATTAAATTTGGGATAGTTTCCATTAATCTCAAAATGGACAGTTTTTTTTCCCTGCGTTATGAAAAATGTGATGTCTTCAAGGGGAATGTTTATACAGGCCGTTTTATAACCAAAATTTTTTTATTGTATTATTTTTTTTTTTTGGTGAGAGAAATAAGTGGCGAGATAGTATGTTACCCTGAACTTCGGAACTTATCTTCCCCCCCCCCATCAAACGAATGTTTCAACTTCTACAGTCATAGGATAGATAGATACACGTGCAGCTATTTAAAAAACCTAACTTCAGGAAGGGAGAAAATCCATATCCCGATTCCATGACTGATGCTGTCTCTGTATTGGGGGGGGAACAAAGCGCCAGCATGGGTTCAGTATAAAAAATTCCAACGCAAGGTATTCCAAGAAATATTTGAAAAGGACTGGAATAACGGAAAGAAACTTAGATATGATATGCATTACCCTCAACTTACTCACGTGCAATTCTGATGCGCCGCCTCCTCTCCCCCACCTCCCCGCCAATGGCAGATAGATAGATTTGCAGCTATAGGCTCCAGAGGAAAGAGGAAAAACGGGAGACCGTAAAAAAACCAGAAACGGCTAGCCGTAATCTAGAGATATTCGGATCTCATCCAAGCTGGATCCGAGTGGCTGGAAGATAAGACCATCAGGGTGAGAAAAATAGATACGTCCCTGTAGACTCAGTTAAGTTTGGAATGCGTTTCATCGTTAACTGGCTAAGGCGTGGGAAGGTGAGTCAAATGCATCATGTGCCAAACACTACGGCTGAGATGAGATGTGGTGAGATGGAAGCTGGAAGGGCATGCATGTAGGGAAAAAATGATACTGGCACGGCTTATCGTCCACTTGGAAGAATATATTCCCCCTTCTTCAGCTTTGCAAAAATGCACCCCTGTCCTTCCCCAAGGCATATCATCGTCCATTGCAACTCTGTCATGGAACCTGACCTTCTGGCTTCTAGCTCGACATAGACCCCTTTAACATCCCGCATACCCCCCATCCCTGTTCCTGCCTGGCCCAGTCGTTTCCTCGGAGTCATACGCATGACCGATTTCCCCATAACTCGGTTTCAGTCAAAATCTCACCCAGGTCTATCGCTGGTGATACTGGTTCGAAATCACATGGCTTAGAGCTCACGTGGGGCCGGCAATCAATCAGGCAGAAAGACCTATGAAACATCACTGGTCATTAGACCCCGATGCCTTCAGACTAAAGACTGAAACCTTTCAAAACCGGAAGGAAGCGGCACTGATATATGATTAGCAATGTAATTTGTGTGAAGGTGGCCAAAGAGTGAACTGGGATAGTATAGTATAAATGTCTAAGCTAGTATGTCTTCAATCAGCTGGTCATATCGTAGCTGTATCTGATGGCAAAGGTTGGTGGGGATGAAATTCCCTAGGCCCATCTATGGTAAGCAGGGATGTCAGGGTAACAAGTAGTTACAACAATTTTTGAGTTCACTTCATCCTGTTGTCAGCATGGACTAAATAATTATACCGCTACCACGAGTACCTCATATCCATAACCCAACTGGTTACCAAAACTCACCTCTTTGCCAGGGTCAAGTATTCTCCCATTGGCGCTCTGCTCCGCCCCATCGTTTTCCCACCACCGCATAGAAAATCATAAGAAAATCAAAAAGCAAAAAAATAAATAAAAAATAAACTACATCAATAAAGTGGCACCTCTCAGCTGAAAACTGCTGTCATTGACCAAATAAAACCAGAGCCAAGGCTGAGTCCCTGTCCCGGATCACCAAAATATGAGATTTCGGTCCCACCTGCATAGATTGAAATATATGTATTCGTCTACTTAGCTGCACCCATATCCACATACATTTGCCCAGCTTCTTACTCTGAGGGATGCGTAATACGCTAACGCTACAACGGAGACTGGAACAACGGTAATTGGAGTGTTGGCAAAGTATAATCAAGTCATGCATGCATATGATCGTTGAATGACTGAATGGCTGAATGGCTGAATGGCTGAATGGCTGAATGGCTGAATGGCTGATTGGCTGATTGGCTGAAAATGTCTCAGGGATGTGCCATTGTACTGGTACAAAGGATGACGACTTGGATGTACCCACACAGGGAGATCAGCTTGGTGGAATCTTTCAATGGGATAATTCAATGGGATACCCTTTTTAGCATGATGGTGAGACCTGTGCATAAAAGGCCTATCAGGCGGGCTAAAGTTTTGCTAGTATGTCTTTTCGAATTCAATATTGGAACCCAGATTATTTGTGTGTATGTATCCCCTTAGCTTAAGCTTCTGAAAATCTGTGAATGGAGTGTATCTTGTCAAGTTCAGTCTGTGGCCCTTAGGCTATCAGTGGCTGGCGCAGTTAGATGGCATATTCTTCGTCTATCATCATAGAACTAGTCTGGTTAGCCACACATACGGTCGGGAGAGTCGGCAATGAGTGTCATGTTCCTTGCCCCAAATTTGTCCAAGAGGTAAGAAACCGTTAAAGCAACTAACGAGGCTTCATGGATCAGCCTATCGATCAGCGTCCCCTTTTACATATATGCTTTTGGGTATCGAGCCTAGAAGGTATCAAAGTCCAATTGTCACAAGCGTCCCGCCTCCGCCAACGCCAACTGACTACCTCTTATGTTTGTTGTATCATGTTCTAAAATTGGAAACACAGAGTCCCCGGCAGATCTCTGGGGTTCAACCAATAACGGTACACCGTTTGGTCCCCAAATCGATAGGTGGGCTGCACATGCGCTAAAGCTTGTGCAACGTTATATCGCCGCCGATGGGTGTGGAACGAGAAACGTGGGCTCGTCTGCGCGACACTGTTCTTTGTTACAATTGTGCCTCGTTTTTTTTCTTTGAGATGCTTCCCACAACCAACGGCTCTGTAGAACAAACCATCCCCGCGGCCCAGTTGCCCTCTTGGGATGATGTTGGTATCAGTGTATATACCTAAGTATTTCCCTGTAATTTCACGTTCCCGAAGTGTCGGGTCGGAATCCAGAGTTAAAGTAACCTTCGCCTTTGACATGCGCCCTCCACATGTGCGGCAAGCCGTGTCCTTGCTAGGCTAAGTGCCTAAGGGATATACACAGAGTCGAATGGTGGAGAGCGAACATTTCCTTGCCCAGACGCCGGGATACGGGATGACGCCAGAAGTGCGATTTTCCTACTGGTTAATGTTGCACCGGCCCTGCTGGCATGAATGCCTTGTCGTTCTGAATACAGTATCATCACGAATCAATAAATTGCTCAGTGGTCGGTAGTTTGATGGGAGCCGAGAGATGATTCAAGCCACGGACTTGATTCCCCCCTATGTATGCATTACAATATAATATACACACAACTTGACCTTCAAATGAATAATATTAGCCTCGTATTAATTGTTCTGTCATCCACGTTGAGCGAGGGATTGTACGAGAGCGATGACATACATGGTGATGTCTTTTTGTCACAGAAACTGCCTCCTACCGCCATGCCCACCTGCTGGAGGAAAATGGAATATGGCAGCAGCTGTGGCGTTCAATCGACTGCAAGGAACCATGGCCCCTACGGTAGATTGAAGCCAGCGTGCAAGACAGTAGTGTTTGAAATGAAATATTACAGCATAGGTAGTGTACCTGAATACCATGATATCTAAGGGAGGGGCACCTGGTTGGTACCAGTACCTCGATACAGGTCCTGCTCCCGGATGTGTCCACGATCGCTGATGTGGGTGAACAGAGATTGGTGTGCGGAGGAGCAATTGGTTCACAGCTGTGGGTTAGGTTAGCAGAGCCCCCAGGCCAATCTATGCCAGCGTAAGGTACAGTACTTCATCAATGAGCTACAGCGCACCGCAAGCAAGCAACCTTGAGATCCACCGCCCACTCGGATGGAGGCCCCCAGGAGCAGCAGAGAGCAGAGTATTCTGCACAGGATATATGGGGCCATTGCAACATCGAGATGCATAGAATGGTGAAGCTTTTGCTCCATTGCAAACTGCCCCAAACCCTAGGTACAGTTGTGGGCCACACACAGCAAGTCCATGGCGTTTGAGGTACCTACCTACACTTCTGTTCCCAGCGCCTTGGTGGCGCACAACTCACTCCCACTCCCACCCCACTCCCACCCCCCTCCTCCCCCTCCAATGACCTATGTATATCCACTAATATTTTGGTCTACGTACATCCTGCTTTTGCGTGTGCGTGCTGAAATACGCAACATACAATACTGGTACCTACTCTTCCGTGCCCACCTGCAAGGCGGCTGAGATCCCCCGTGGTCGACGCAGAGATGCCCAGGTTATTCCACTGTCCTCAGTGGGGTATGTCAGTCAATTGGGACCGCTAACTATGCCCTGCTCTCACCACACGGTTGAGACCTGCCGAAATCCTGCTGAAATCCTGCCGAAATCTTGCTCGTCCATCTTGGTACCAATAAGTACATACAGCCACGCGCACGAGGAAAGCAGGGCACTGCTCCCAATGCCAAACCGTAACCACTCAGTTCTCCGAGGCTGAGCACTTCTTCCTCGCTCGCTCCCGCAGGCAGGTTCACGTTGTCACCTGTATCGACTACCCGCTTGCCTCACCACATTAGGACCCGTGTTTAAGCAAAGATATGGAATTCTTACCCGTCCAGTGCAGACTGTTCTAGTGTAGAGTACTTGTGTGTCTATCTGGCTGCATTGAATAACGTGCCTGTCGATTGGCACTGGGAGAAGCCGAATATCAGCCAAACATCCAGCAGAGAGGTGAGCCAAAGAAAGTTCTTTCCTAGGATTGGGCAGACTTCAGTACCATAAATTTGTATTTCTTTCTTTCGATTCCCTATTTTCTCTCTGCTGTGGATGAACATAATCTCGGATTGATCCTCTCTTCAGACCCTATACGGAACACCCCGCAAATATCAGAAAGTCATAGCCGGCATCCTCACCAAAACTTCAGAAGGCCTTGATAAGTGTTTGAAGTATTCCGAACAGCAAATTTCACGACAGAGACCTCCAAAAGCCGTGATCAGCAGGCACCGTACATCTCTGGGCGAACTTAGATCTGTGTTCTTTGAAAGGCTACAGGTGGAAATCCGTTCGGGCAGGTGCATGCTTTGCACTGGCAAGTGGTGATAGTGGGAGCATATTATACCTATACCCTTGTTGTTTGGTCTTCTAGTCTGTGTTTACCAGCTTTATGCTACTTATCTACACGACGATATTGCTTCTGCTCTTGTCTACACAGTCTGCAATAGCTTTATATAATAACAAAGCTCCCATTTTAGCAAAGCGAAGTCCCTCTGTCCAGCTGAACAACCGGCCGGGGAAGTTTATTCTTAAAAGACAGCTGAATACATCATCTTCGAGCGCTCCAGAAGAGTTACCCCCAGTTACAGATACTCCTCCTCCCGGGGCCTCGCCATCGTCGTTTAGCTTGATAGATACATCACCTACTGTGGTAATCCAAGAGACATCCACAGTGGACGCCTCTACTAGCTCTGCCCTAGACGGCACCACCACAAGCGTGGGCAGTTCAGTGGCAGAGACAACTACGTCTGTGGAAGCGTCCAGAGCGGGGGATACAACTCCAGTTTCTCCTACAGAGACGAGTGAGTCCTCAACCATGAACAATGTGACTGGTAAATTTCCGATTGGGATTTCTTGCTAAACGATCCTTTAATTTTTGTTTTTCTTCCTTTTCTTTCCTCTCTACGCTCTTGCTCCAGGGGCATAAACATAAGGAAAATGACTGATCCACTCCCACTTCGAGGGATGATGCTGATGTTGATGACTTATTGTTATTTGAAGATACTACAGAAACACCCACCCGTTCAGGAACATCTACTCCTCCTCCTGATATCCAGACTATCTCTTCGCCAATTTCAAAAATGTCGACCATCATTACATCACCTCCTACGGACTCAACTACTGAGCTTACAAACAGCCCGACCGACAGTCCAACAGATAGTCCAACACGGAGTCCAACAGATAGCCCAACAGATAGTCCAACAGTTAGCCGAACAGTTAGTCCAACAGATAGCTCAACAGACAGTCCAACAGTCATTCCAACAGTCATTCCAACAGTCAGTCCAACAGTCAGTTCAACAGATAGCCCTACAGATAGCCCTACCCAAAGCCCGACTGAGCAAACAGGCGTTCCAAGCTCGCCGACCTCTACTCCTACTGATACCACTCCAACCGGAAATACTCCCCCTAATACTGAGAGGACCACGAGTCCAAGTCACACATCTACTCCTACGATTACCGTCCCTCCTCCAATCACAACCACGAGTACTAGTAGGGCCCTTATTACTTTCATCGGAAAAAAGAATCTGTCAGGACTAACGGCATAACAGCATCAACGCAAGATAATGTAATCTGTACTCAAGGTCTCTATAGATGTGCCGATCACTTTGGAGGTACAGCAATTGCAAAAAGTTTGATGGTGCATGGCTAATTATATGTCTCAGGTGGATGTTGCTCATCCGGGTTTGAATGTGCAACCAGTAAATGTGTCGTGCCTGCAACAACCAGCATTCCTGTGGTTCAGTGCAGACCTAATTTTTTCCTGTGCCCTGATGACTTAGGGGGAGAATGGTAAAGATTTCCAGACTCTGTTAGTTCCCTGATTGGTAGGGCTAAGCTTTTAATAGTTGTCCAAATGGCCGACGGTGCGCTCGAACGACCTGTCAAGCTCAACCCACCACTGTTGTCACCTCGAGGGGCATAACAGTGCTGCTTCCACTAATTATTACGACTGATAGCGCCGGCTCTGTGGAAACAAAGACACCCGAACCCATTGTGACTCAATTGGTTGAGACCTACACAGTCTTCGAGACACAAGTCATTACGAAGGACCCACAATCAACGATTTTTGTTCGCCCAAACTCTACTGAAATACCGCAGGTCCCAGCGGTGCCCCAGCAAGCCTCGAACACACGAAAGCTAGAAGGAGGCGCAATTGGTGGGATAGTTGGTGGAGGTATCATTGCTGTAGTGATCCTGCTCTCGGCTGTCATATTTACCTGGCGCAGGCTTTATGGTCGTGGAAATTTTGATTTACCTACTGGCTTCGGAGGAGTTGCTATTGGAGGGCACAAGCGGAAACGAGTTTCAGGCAGGAAGGGGGCTATTGATGATGGGGTCGTTATGAGTGGGACTTATGACCCGCATTCTCTCGGAGGAGCTGCTCAGAGGCAGCAAATGCTCCAGCAAATGAAGTTTGGACGAAGCGCAAGCGGGTCAAGTGGGGGAGGGTATCGGGGTGCCACTACCCTGGGAGGAACGAAACAGAACAGGGGAAGTGACCCCTTCTATCCTCCAGGAACTACTGTGACCGGTAGCGATGCTGAAGACAAGTCGGCCAATTCCCCAACAATTGTTTCCGTTAACCCTGTCACTCCGCCTGCTGGGGTAGCTCCACCAGTCTACCACGAAGCGGATGGGGTACCACTTCCGCCGCCGACCGGTCCATATGTAGATATGAACCCCCAGGATGCATATGCAATGGAGATTGGGGACGGAGAGCCTTTGCCGCTCCCGGTGCAACGATGGCAGGTGACCAATCCCGACCCAGAGTCTGTTTCCAGCAGAGCCCCGAGCAGAGTAGGGCACGGAAGGGGTGATTGGATTCAAGTACACCCAGGAACCAATTTCTGAGCGGATGGAATTTATCGTCCTAGAATGTTTTCAATACCTTACTTGCCTGGTACTCTTGGCCACCCTTTTTGGACGCTCGATTTTTATTTGACATTTATTTATATCCCGAAATTTAGCGGCCATGGTTTTTCTTGCTTCCATTTGTTTGGGATTATATATGGCACGTTCACACTACTGTGATGGGCAAAGGAATTCAGAGATGAGAGTAAAATAGGCTATGATAAACGTGGTGTGGCGGAAATATTTCTTGATCCTTCCTTCGAGTTGTGGACTCTTTTACCCAACACTTTGAATTCGCTTATCGTCTTTTCGCTTATATAATCGCATATTACAGGTTATACACGGTAAATATCCCTTATGTTTTCCCTACTCAAATCTGGGTTTCTAGGCGATGATGTTTATTGCAGCTTTTCCTTTTGTAATATATTTGTTGGGGGGGTACACTCGCTTTATTTTAGCATCTTTCGTTCGTTAGCAATTCTTTCATTTTCTTCTAGGGATTTTCGGTAACGACATATGAGGATTGTATACTCGCGCGTTTTGGTTGGCAAAGGATTTGGGGAATTTTACGAGGATATGGCATGAGAAAGTGTTTGTTTGGTTAAGTATCTAGATCTTCGTGGCTTTGACCAACAGTTTAGAGTAATTTTGATCAGGAAGGGTACGTTTACATGAATCTTTTGTAGTGAATCAAGGAATAGGCTTCCTGTCTTCTAGACTTCCAGGCACGTTGATTGATGACTTTCAAGAGTTGAGGGTAACTGAGATCTGTCGAATGATCTGGACACGATCCCCCCAAAAAATGCACACAGGTAAATGTGATATTCATACCAGCCTTGTAATGTTGTGAGTATCTTCAAGATTCTGAGTACACTAAGTCCTTAGAGAAAGAAAAAAAAAAGTGCAATAAATTAGCCAATCCGTTCCGCAGTTAGATTTGGCTAATACTGAGCATATTTCCCTCAGCGGGGTTTGAGCTGCTACCAGCTAAGGCCCTTTGGTTACTCCGGGTTCGAGCCCGGAGCCTTCATCTTGCAGAATTCTTCATGTAGACTACTGCACCACTTTTGTTTTCTGGGTTAACAGTGGAGGGAAGATAGGTGGTTATAGAGATGGAGCGGCTGTGCGAGGTATGTGGGGACGTGAGGACAGATGGCAGAACTGAGATTATGGAGTTTCTAATTCATCTATTTGGATAAAGGTTCCGGAAGTTTTTGGGGACGGGAGGGATCTTGCGTAGTGTGGGCGTGCTTGTGGTATCTAGTCCGGTTTTCACCTTGCTGAGAGATCAGAGATACACTAAAGGTGGGAGGATCCACCCAAGTAGATATTAATGCATAAAAATTTTGGTGACATATATTTCCAACACAATATCCCCAACCCTACCGTAAAATCACCAACATAATCCTGCCCACCCAACTCCAGTCCACAGTCACTTTTCTCTCCTGTTCCCCAATCCCTTTCTCTCCTATCACCTCCCCTTTCCCCCTTGCGATCTCTGTCGTCCCCCGTATTGGTTTAGTTAGTTTGGCAGAAGGCTGAACCCATGTTTGGGACATACCTCTTCTTTTATTTTATTTTTTTTTTCTCCACATGGTGATAGAATAGTGGGGGTGAGTATGATATCCTCAAGCGTTTTTTTTTTTTTTTAAAAAAAAAATATAACTGTTTGCTTGTGACCCCTATAGCTAGATTATGCCTTCAAGATCTCAAAGATATAATCATACTAGACAAGTATAAGATTAGAAATTTACCCTGAACTCTAAATGGGCAAGAGTTAGGAAGTTCTATTTGACATTCTTGAATAACCTCATTTAACTTAGACTCCCTATTGGGTCTATGAACATTAAACCCCCCCCCCCGATTGTGTTTACTTTATGCGGTATATGGGTTGAAAATGTGCGCTGGGTTAAACGCTGTCATTGTTGAATTGTGGCGGGGCGTTGGTACATATATAGGTAGGAATAAGTACGGCCCAGGCTACTTCCTTCTTCATAACCAGACTAGGGGATTGGAAACTACTTATTGTAGTCTGGCTATGTGGGGCCCCCGCCCTCCTTTTTAGCACTAGTACTGCTTGGTAGTTAATAATAACAAACACTTGTGCACCTCCCATGAATTCGCGTTAAAGCCCAGAATACACCTCCTGAGCCCCCCCCCAACTCCCTCTAAGAGAACTCCCTACGGTCTATCCACAGGAGCGAGGCTACTATTCAAACTACACACGCAGCGGGGCCTGATCGTATGACTACTCTCTCATTCTCGATACATAGGACTTTTGAATACCCAACAACAATATATTGCCCCCGTACGGTCAAATTCACCTTAATATCAAGACTACTGAACTAACCAATCCTTTCGGATTCTCCACGTGGGACAGCTTTATTTAATGTTTCTCCTATTTCTACAGCAGAAGCCAAATATGAACTCTTCCTCTCGGTGGCTTTCAGAAAAGGTGATGGGTCTATTCAAGTTGGAGTATAGGATCCTATGTATAGTGCATATGTATGTGCATGAACAAGAAGACTACTTAAGTCTGATAAACCCAATACCCCATACCCCATGCCTCGGGGGCCAGGTGTGACGGGAAGGGGTGTACCCCACTGCTTACCCAATACATCAATATATCCTACTATAAAAGCGGCTGTGAAACATCCGTACTATATCTGAAAGAATAAAACTGCCTTTCAAGAAATTAGTAATATATGCACGTAAACCCTACATATAGTATATACATGGAACACCCGCATCCCCCTGCCTAACGATTTTCAAAAACCCAAGATAAAGACAAGATTATGCAAGGACCTCTACGCCCGCCAGGATCATTTCGTGTTGGCATACATAAATCCAATAAGTCCCCCGAGAAAAAAGAAACAAAAAGAAACGGTAAATGGTGATAATGAATATTGTGGGTATAAGTGTCAGCTAAAATACCATATATACATAAAAATTTCCTATACATACTATCGAAGATTCAGAACTTGTGAGAAGAGGAAAAAGTCCATGCAAGATGATGTGATGATGTGATGATGCCTAGTAACCGACCGACCAACCGCCCGAATGAACCGCCTGTAAAAATATTTCAAAACAAGAAAAACGAAAACGAAAACTGTATGAGAGAAACCCAGGAAACTATGAGCAAAAAAAGAAAAATAAGAGCGAATGCCGAAATTTTGGAAGCCCGCCCGAGCCACATTTGAAGCGATCAGGGGTCAACCACTTGGGGACATCGGTATTGGTGCGTTGTATATACAGTATCTAAATTCTGTGAGTGTTTGTATCATTGCGATTGCTTACACCGCACGATTTAATCTTCCGCCTGTTGTAACCTCAACCTCGACCCGGCCCTTGATGGTCCCACTCCGAGCCCTAGAGGCCTCCTTTGAAGGGTAAGTGGTCTGCTCATCGCTGGTTCAACCACCCTCACTTCTCTTTCTTGTATCAGATCCTCATAGTGTGGTAATACCGCAGTTCTCCAGTATCGATTCCCAGTAAAGTCGTTAACTCCCTCGGGAACTAACTGTCTCTTGTCCCATGCTACCCGATACCTTCTCCCATCTTTTATGATGTAGTCGCTCAACCGTGGTGAGTCATCACGCAGAACAGCCATGCATCGCCGTACATAGCGGAGGTTGGCTTCGGGAGTGAGGGTATTCGAAGGTCGCCACTTCCCGCCCGACGAGGGTCTGTTCTCTGAGGCTGATATTGATGTTGGAGGGCCTGTAATTGCTCTTCTATTAGGCGAGGAGGAGAAGGCACTTGACGCTGTCCCAGTAGCACGAGTGGTGGATGAGACTGAATAGGGCAAGCCCATTGAGCGGGGCTGTGCTGAAGCGGCCGAGCTCGCAAAATCTGACCTCAGCCCTCCAAGGTTTTGTTCTATGATTGACTCTTCAGAATCACGAGGCCCTCGCATCCTCCGTGGGGGAGGGGATCCTATCAGCTCATCTCTGTCTGAGATTGAATCCCGCCTACTTCCGCCTTCATCTTCCTCTTCAGTCATGCTTTCGATCAGATGAGGAAACTGTGATCGAATAATCCTCTCTTGCTCCTCAATAACTGGCGCTCTCCGCCGCCTTGGAGTAATTTGATATCGAGGTAATGTACGCTCTTCCAATGCTGGTGATAAATCTACTGCGGCAGAAAGGGCCTCGAGCCAAGCGATGCACTCGTCAACACTTTTCGATGCGAGCAGAAACTGCTCCGTCTCCGCGCGAACACGAATCACGAAATGACGCCTATGAGAAGGGGCGACTGTCAGCATCGGCCTCTCAGGACATGTAGACCAACAGGGTCGAGCCTCACTTTTTATAATCTGTCGCAATACCCACCTCGGCTCCTTGAAGTGTATAACTCTTTGTCAATTCACCGGGCATCCACCCCTCTGGCCTTGTGCTTCCGTCCTCCCCTAATCTGCTTCTCATATCTGGACTTGCAAAAAAAGGGATCCGCCTTGCCTTGTGCAGCCTCAGTAATGTTCCATGCAACACCACGTACTCTTTGTTCCAGCTACGGTCCGTGGCTCGGTCAAACGGAGTGCTTAGCTCCATTTTTGTATAGAATACCGCTTCCCTGTGAACGGAGCAGTAGTATTCTGGCAGCTGCTCCCTCCCTTCTTCCTCCCTGGGCCATACTGGATTACGTCCGGGTTGGAGAGAAGGTTGGTTCTGCGTATCGTCGTACGACGGTGGTGGATGACTCGGACTCAGGGTGGTGGATGATATAGCAGAAATTTGATTCAAATATCCAGAGAAAGGAGTATAATAATCTGTCAATGTGCGTTTTATAGGGAGAGCGTGCGGAGCGAACCCAGTAACGTCAATTCCGCTGTCCCCGTCGGAGTCCAAAGAGCCTGTGGAAGTGTGAACTTTATCTCGCCTCGATATACGGAGCGAAGGCATACTTCGTGACGGCGTGGACTATATTTAATATATCGCCGCTGTCCGTCAAATTCACATGCCCAGCTCTAAAGTTGACGTCCACAAATGTCTGGCACCAGAGGGTGTATGTATACAAACGAACCGCTCTCCCAGTTGAACTGCTACCGCGGCAACGCCTTCCTATCCCCCTATCTAGCAGCAGGAACAAAAATAAACCGTTGGAGGAACACTAGCAGCTAGTCGCGATGATTGTTTAGAAATAATGCAAATCAATGCCGGCAGGCGGATATCAATTCTTTCAAAGTGACTCGCTCCAAACTCGGGTAACCAAGCAGACCATTTAAGAAAATGGAGAAATCGAATAATGGAAAAATCGAGAAAAGAAAAAAGAATAGCAGTCTTAAGAATGTGGCGAATGTAGTGACTTTCCGCGGGCGTTGCAATGTTTGTAGTGAGTGTACCGAGTAAGCCTCCAGCGAACTTTGCCAGGGCCAATGAGTGTCAGCTGGGGGGCCGCAAGAACCAGAGATATAAGCAGGAGAAAAGTATGGATGGAATGTAGGTATGCTGGTCTGGACACCCCACCCCCCTCCCAAGTCATGCAGCAAGCACCAGCCCCGGGGCCGTTGAATGCACTCCAAATCAGTGGTCCACCCCCGGCCGCAACTGACACCGTTGAGCATCCGTGACCTCCTTATGGGGGCCACAACAAGCGTTGAAGTCGTTTGCCCCTCCCATGCAGCGGGCGTATTCGATCTGCCCCCCCGTTCTCCTCTTGTCACCCAGCTTTGGCGCATGGCTGGCTGGTAACGCTCGCACATTAGCTGTCCGGAAGAAAATCTCACCAGAAGCTTGGTTGGGCTTTAGCCCTGAACGGGGTGTGTCCGCAGATTTTGGGAGGGAGGGGGGGAGAGGGTGGAGGGTGGAGCTTAGACTGTGCTGCACGTTCAGGGGAGCGCTGTTAACGGCCGTAATGTTCGCTTCTCCGAGCTTAGCTCCAACGGCTTTGTTATTCAGGGCGAAGCTTCTTCAGCGAGGCAGCCTTTCCTTGCTGAGTTTGCCAATTGCTCGACGAGATGCAAAACTGCTTGCAAGGACCACCGCTGCATTCGCACCTTCCCGACATTAGAATGACGGCATGGGTCGTGAGATACGCTGAAGCAATGATCTGATCAGCAAACGATAATTTCGAGAATGTTGGCACACTGTGTGGGACATGACATGCCCGTCCTGGATGACTGCTGCCGATTCGCCCTCGCTGGCGAAAAAATTTAAAACTGCTCATTGTCGAGCCTGATTTCTTTCCTAATTCTCCCCCTGCCCCAGCCTCGCTCCCCAGTTTGCACCTTTACCACTACATCTACATTTCTGATGCTGACCGAACCCAGCTGGTTGGGCCTAGGTCACAGTTGAGGTTGGACGTGAATATATCTCAATCTCTACGGAGTATACCCAATCTGTTTCTTCCCCCCAGATGTGGACTACTTGCTACGGGTTATCTACTGAGATCGAAACCTACTTCTCTCCAGTGGAGCTGACTTGGGGAACACGGGTTTCTCACAATACCCCATCGACAATTCGTTTGCTGCAAAGAATTATCACACATGTTCGATGTTGACGCAGCTAACTTTGGGACATTCAGTTTAGGGGGGTGGCTCACCGATATGCGCGAGCACATGACAAGATGAGGCCTACCTCAATGTTACCTCTGCATTGCTCAGTTTCCCCCCCTGATCCCTGCATATAAAACCTTAGATTAATGGTGGGTATGCAATACAGTATGAATGCCTCGGCTATCGTCAAGCCGTTACCTACAGCGGCACAGCGACACCACCAACGCAATTTCGGAACGAATATTCACAATGAACGCGTTTGCAATTGAGCCTTAGTTGGGCCACAATGTCAATCAACCATGCGCTATTAGGCAAGTATAACGATAGTAGGTAACTATGTACGTTTCCATGGCCATGCCACATGGTAACTCAACGGCTCTCTCCGAACAAACGGGTGCTAAGTTCCCGGCGATTCTAGTGTTGGTGAATGGTGCATCCTGGTGCATCTTGTGAGCAATTGATGCCGCAACTGAAACGCTTAGTGCTGTTAGTAAGTCCAAATTCGCCATCCTAAAGAATACCGTTTTACCTAAGGTAGTTCGTATCCAGGCTTTTTACCCCAGCTCACTTTCCATCATCAGGAGGTGGTACATACAACAAGCCGCTTTTTATTTCGGGGCCAGAGAAATTGCAGCTTTAGGACCCGAGTGTGTGAGTATATTGGAGCACAGGTTTTGCATATTGATGCTTCCCTACCCTTATCCGCAATTTCCAAAGAGACCGTTGGCCAGGCTACTCGACATCACGACTCAATTGCTCATCCCAGGCCCATTAATACTACATAGAACATATGCACCTAAGTATCAAATCCGATTCGCCCAAAGCTCTCGTTTGAGAATAGACCCGTGCTGCTACAGGAAGAAGCTCCTAAATGGCCAGCCCATATCTGGGGATCATCTCCTTTTGTAGGGGATGTGGGGGAATTGTATGTTTGTGCGATAGAGAGGTGGATGGCTCTTATATATCGATATAGGCCTGGTGGCGTCGGCAATGTGCAGGTCCCTCCTCATAATTGCCAAGAATTGCATACATATCTTTTGTATTGAGGGGTTTCCAATTGTTGAGGTAATGTATATATTAATATTTATCCCAAAAGTGGCAGACGTTAAGCGGCGTGGGCTACATCGATGGATCACCAACTTTAGGGTGTGTGAATCGGCTAGCTGTTGCCCTACGAGACACAGTGGACAGCCTGGCATAAGACATTCGAGAGACGAAACGAGGGCATTCATGCAGGAATGTTAACAGTTGTTTCCTAGATTTTCCTAGCCAATTAGTGTTCTACGCTCCAGAGCAACTTCAATCCTAGCATGTTCGCCGGAATTGGTCACCGAGTTCGAAGCCCTAGAACAAGTGGGTGAGTCATCGTTGCTATGGTTTGCGATGCGATTCGCCCATGCAGTAGCATTAGATTCATGGCTATTTAATTCAACACGGCACTCTCATCATCGCCAAATGCTGAATCGAAGGTGGAACCTGGGATCGGTCATATTCTTAAGCATATCTCACTTTTCTCGGTCTTCTCAGATATATACTGAATTGAGTAAGGTGGACTACCACCTGCAGTCATAATATCGTTGAACCAAACATGGTCTTGGTGGAAATTCAAACTCTTATAGAGAAGGTCGAATAAGTTCTCCACAAATCATAGCACATGACTGAGAGTGGAGAACAAACGACACGTGTGTAAATGCATGCTTCTCAGTGCCTCCTACGCCTCAAAACGGAGTATTAACGGGAGAGCGTCCTCCGACTCAAGGCAATACCTCCTCCAGTGAACGTTAACACTCTGCTGCATCAGCGTTTGTCGTTGTCGTTCTCTTTGGCTTCGGGCTCGATATTCTGGATCTGCAGCCACGATGACACATATCATATACATCAGATTATTTAACGGCTTCTCCGACAACATGGATGTGTGTTCGAATTTCACACCACCCATCTTGCACGGAGAAACCATGCAAGACTACTCTAACATAACGGCCGTGCATGGAAGAAAGTTGAGTAAGTATCCTAGACAACTGCGCCATGAGCCCGGCTGGATTCCTTATCCCTCAATAGTGAAGGTGTGCTAAGCTTTGCCATCCAAGCCAGTATTAAAATAGGGCCAAGCCTCGTAGGGATAAGTGGGATCCGCATCCGAGATGAGCAAGAGCTCAGTCACCTGTTACAAATAACGTAATGGATGGGTGATGTATCATGAAATATGAGCAATCGCTGGCATCGTCGCAGAAACGTGTTTTTTTTGATAGCAGGATATCGCAGTCAGTTTTCTTACAAAAAATTTCCACTGTTGAACTTCACTGCTCTAGACTCAAATTCCTGGGCAGCTATTCAGCCTCGGGCATGCTTGGATAGGTTGAATGTACGAGTACGAGAGGTTCAAGAGCTCCCATAGAGACACCACGAAATTAAGATCGAAAGAAGCAGGTAGGAACTTCCATTACAGTTACTTCGGTCTGTTATGCCCGGGTCGATACAAAGCCGTTGAGATAAGGCTAGGTGTTTTATGGTAAGGGAAACCGTAGGCTTGTATGCATACGGTTCAACATTCCCGTCCAAATGTAATTAAGGACCTCCAACTGTCATGGTATGGCATCTACCAGATGACTAATTTTTTTTTTAGGGTCAGTGCTATGGCGCGGAAGAGAGGCCAATAATATTGGCAGAGAATCATTGCGACGGCCAGCAAGGTTGGCGGATGGCTGTTATGCCATGGACGCAATATTAATACTCATTCCGCTCGGCTCTGGCGGGGAGTTAAGACTACTGACAAACTAGAACTAGCCATACATCAAGGCGGTGATTGAGGTTGTGAGGACTCCAATTGAGCGTCCCCGTAGTAAGTACCGCTGTATGCACATATGCTCCAGCTCCAGTTCGGGACAACTCTGTTCCGGGGGCCAGCGTTACCCTGAAGACATCCCAGTCATGTTGAGAAATGCTGCAAGGATATGTAACAACGGAGTATACACCGAAAATGTGTTGTTTCCACGTGTTCCAGAAGCCCGGTAGTTTGCAGTTGGCTCAACGGTCCCGCGGCTGCTATGTTTCAATCGACCCTCCGCGAATAATTCCCGTGTTCATTAACAGCATTAGGGGTATGCAACTAGGTATGATCTGCGATTCCAACAGTTTCATGTATGCATGTAACTCACCTTGGCGGGAGTGTAGTGGGGTGAGACAGTCGATATTTTGCCAGTTCGAGATGCATATCTACCGTGCATACAGGATTCTGTGACGAACATCTACCTAGCTGCAGGTTGATCTTACAGGCTCCTTTCCCTTGATGCGAATACATGAGCTCGTATAAAACTAGCGATCCCAGCGCTTTACAAACGTAACTAGCGGAGTTGCTGGCCGATAAAGATACTTCAATTGACATTGGAATTATTGGCCCCAGGAGTATCATATGCCAATGGCTGGTGAGTATTCAATGTAACTACATGCAATATCAAATATTCTTCTCACCATACTATTCCTTACTAGCCACACCTCTAACTCCAGTAACAAATTCCACAAATTATAGCATTAGTGTACTACCTAGCATTCCTCCTGCCCCACATTTTATAAGGTGGGGAAGTGCTCGGGCTTTTACATAGAGATTTCAGTTTTCGGTCAGGACTTTTTGCTATCGAATTTTTAAGCCGCCTCTCATTCTCATCCAACATCTCACCAAAATGTCTCAAAATGGCTTATCTGAATCATTCTACATGCACGGGATTACCGAAAGACGGTCTTACCAATCAAATTTTGCCTGACGAAGACCTATTCGAGCGCCCTGCAGATGCTGCATGGATTTTACTATGTACAGTAACTCATGTTGCTTTTTAAAACCGCTATTATATTGCTTCTTGATGTCAATACAGTTGCGGGGATTTTCAATAGACGAGGGCCTGGCAAGATTAATTGAGACAAGGTATCTCTGATGTATAAGCAGAATCTCTGTGAGTTCCGAGCCTAACACTATGGATCCATGTACATTGGATAATCATTTACAATGTTGACTAGCTTCTTCCGTTTTTAGCATATCGATAGGCTTGGGACGGTTCTCATCTTTTGCTTCCAGATATACCTCCGCGGTAGACTGGCTATATCACCACTACCGTACCAGGAAAGCTTATATTACAGGGACTGGCTATCTCCCCGTGACCGCAAATCAGAGCATGGGGGTGAGGAAGATCACAGGCTCTGTTGCCGTACGATTGAGACCTCCTGATCGGAAACAGTTCTTTGGGCTTTATATGGGGCGATCTACAAGTGCAATTCTATTTCATAAGTCGTGTTTCACTACGTCTACCGGTACTATACCTCCTTGCCTCGCCAAATACTTCCCAACTTCCCAACCAGCTACTTTATATATCAAAACTTATTGCAACTGAAAGCAGGCCCACGCGGGGCTTGATGAACTAAACTTCCGCTTTAGGTAAGTCGTAAGGCATTTTTGGTCTTGAGTTAATCAACTACCTGGAGTGGTCTAGTGCGCGAGCCAAAGATGCTAACGGGCTGCTTTTGATATACTCAAGTTTACAGCCTGTCGGTTGCCGAGATATGACTGTGAAGCATTTTGGGAGGTTTGATGTGGAGAGTTAAGGAAGAGAGTCCATTTGTATCATCGGCGTACCAGTACTGTGTTGTACTCAACCACGCCGGGACCCCCTGATGCAATTTTCTCATATTTCCTTTCAGTGAGAACTCAGAACCAACTGATCATTCACCAAGCTATCCAATACCAATACCACCTCCCGTTCTTGCATGCGTTTTCTTTTATGACCATACTCGTTCCGCTTTTTCCGCCCGGCCGTGGGATGATCAAACGAGTGAAACATCTCACCTCCAATGCTTCCGGACCGGAAAACCAACTGCAGAAGGTTACGTATACATCTAGAGTACAACATGAATACGACGGTAACTCCCGTCAATCACACTTATTTTCTGGGGGGAGGCTCGCCAATCGGACGATATGGCTGGGCAAAGAGAAACAAGCTGAGACTCGAAACAAGCTACGAGTTACAGTAGTTCAAACGGGCGCGCATGAGGGAAGGGCAGGCATGTGACGTGTGACATGAAACGGCCGTGCTTCAGCTTGGGGTCTGGTTGGGGGTTTCCGCACGTAAATACTAACATATGCGAGAAGTGGATGGACTCAATTGCTTGTTTCTTGTAGAGACAGGTATATAATCACCTATTGGATTGGAAAACCGCTGGTGCCAAGCTCTTTGTGGACTGGCCGATTTGATGTAAAGCGCGGGAATTATGGAGAAATACAACTTATTAGGCGGGAGCGAAAATGGACCGGGCCCCGGATCCGGACATTCGAAGGCTCAAGTGTATTATTGTACTTTCCACTTATGGAAGTGGGGACATAAACATCATGTCGGTGTTTAGGGATCGGAGATGCGGAGATAAGCGTTGCTAAGAGTGACCAGAGGATTGAGTTGGGGGGGGGGGGGGGGGGCCAACCGCTTCATGGGTACCACGGTGAGAACGTATCAGAGTACCTAACCTGGTATATGTATTCTAAGCAACTGCACAAGCTCTAGGGGTGGACAGATGTTTGGTATTGACCTTGAAATGTTTTGATTTTTGTCTCTGCTTATGACAATATTTAAGCAGGAATACTTCTTATTCTTGAAGTTCCCCGAGGGGGGCTGGATGTTTGTAGGTTGGAATAACCCCGCAGATTCGAGATTCGAGATTCCCTGTTTATTATTAGGTTCATTTGGGTATTAAAGTACCCAGTCTTGTAATCACGTCCCATGTACTCCCGAAAACTCATAAAACTACATTTTGTAAATCGCGTACTCCAGAGATTCTTTTTTCTCTCTATTCTCAAATTCTTCTATTCCATATCCTTTTTCAATATAACAAATTTTACTCACCTCAGCGTCGTCTGCGGTGTTTATATATATTCGAATTTCTGAATATGAAGACTTGCTGGATAGGGTATGCGCTGTCGGTAACCTGGTTGCCGTTGCGGGGGAAAAAAACAGTTTTTTTTTAAAAAAAAAAAAAAAAAAGCAGGAATAGCAAGCACATCTTACGGTAAATTGCTCGACTGCTGTTTAACATATGCGCGGGAATATATAAGCAACTCGAACAATTTACTATGAATGCTGTTTTTTCCTCGCCTTTATATGTACAATACTAATCAAGCGGGGCAGTGGCATTAACCTCAAGGAGTGTGTGCAACTCTGGTAAACTGTGATACATATACATATATATACCCTATGATTTACCATTATTGTATACGAGAGCACTTTATGATTTAATTCTGACCTATTGCGTACTGCGTGGGTGCAACGTGGAGTGTGGCCCCGTAAGGGGACACTTGCCTGGTTTATGGGGGTTGAAGGAATTGCGGTTCGCTTGGGGAAAAAAATGTGAGTACTGACTACTAGTACTATGGATACATATAGGTATTATTATACGACACTTTGTGAGCAACTTTCACTAAACCAAGCTTATAATACGGAGCGAGGCACAACTTAGTACATGATGAGAGGCGGGAAAAATGTAGGTATTTAAGCATAGAGGTGGCTATATATACAGCTTTTTTTTTTTTAAAATTTTTTTTTTTAATATATATATATATATATATTTTTTTTTTCGGATTTGAGGGTAACTGGCTGGTAAATACTGTACAACCAAATTCCAATTGATAGACAGAGGGTTCATTTATATTTACTTTTTTATTTCTTATTTTTTTTTTCTGTGTGGTTAAGTCAAATACAACTATGAAGGTACAGTACATTCCCCAACTCCCATTCTCCCATGCCTTACCTTAACTACCAACCATCACACCCTGATGAAGTAACCAAGCATCAATCAGGCAACATTCAATTAAGTTGGGGCAAGGACAAAACATTTTTTTTTTATATCCACCTATCATATACTCTAGATATATCCCTTCCAGTACCCAAACCAAGTTTAAACCGATACTTAGCTATGTAAATAATCTACCAATTGACAACAAGACGAGTACCGAATATGTTTTACGTCCTGATCTAGAATGTGAAACACCCACCCCGCGGGGAATGAAAAATATAAAGAGAATAAGAAGAAATGGGTAGCAGCATTGGACCACCCCCACAACCAGCCCCACCACTTTCCTACTGGCATATTGCCCATATCTATCCTTCCAACTCCAAGCCCCCCACAAACTCCACTCCCTACCCATTTCGCTGAAAAATTAAACTCCTCTCTCTCTCAACCTCTCTTTCTCTCCACCCACCCCCTCATCAAATATATCTCACTCTCCCCGCCCCCATCCGTGCTCCTCTCCTCCTCTTCTTCTTCCTCCCAACCCCTGCATTACCTCCGCAACCTGCCCCTCCGAGAACCCATGGGCAGGCTCTAATGCACGCATAGATCGTACCTTCTCTGGAATCTATACTCGCATCCGTCAAGCGTTCGTGGAACACTGGAGTGATGGTGAGGTGAGGTGAGGTGAGCGGCTCGGTTAATTGTTGTGGTTTAGGCCACTGCATGCAAGCCACTGAACATACCACTGCTCTAGCCACAGCCTGCCTGTTGCCACGGCAAGTGTTTCGACCTCCTCACTGACCTGTGTCCGAGGGAAGAAGGATTAAGTACTCAAGAACTCGAGCCAGCAGCACCTATTCCCATAAGGATGATTGATACGGCACCAGGACGTTGTGAGAAGATGGGATAACGGTTGGATCCGACAGTTTTCTGATTCTGATCTATTGAGTCTCACTCATGATTATAGAAGGGAATCAGGGGGATCATGATGATGGGTTTCTCGAATGAGGTTTGTACTGTACGTTTCAATGTTTAATGTTTAGTGATGTACCCCGCAGTAGAGGGTACTTACTGTTACGTGGATTTATGTAATATAGAGATGGGTGATATTCTGTACCGGTACGGAGTACCTATATAATAACTGGTGGAGGGTACCTACTCGTACCATACTGTACAAATAGCGACGCATACGATACCTATCACCCCCCCGCACCCCCAAACCTGATACTTGCGCTGTCTTGTGTGCCCTGTATTTCGTATTCGCACTGCTGTCCCCTGTGCGGGGCCGCTGAAAGAGCGCTGAAGAAACGGCATTGCCGTACTATATTCCCGTAGGTACGTAGATGTCGTTGCCTAGCAACACATTCGCAAAACCAACCAACCAAACAACCGAACCAGTAAACAATCACCGCCATCAACAAACAACCAAACAAATCTCGAGCGCAAACCCCCTCCTCTCAATATCCCCTGCAGCCACGCCTGCATCGCGCACGCACGCACTCACAGCACACGTGCATTCACATCCGTCAACGTGCCCTTACCCTCCTCCTGTCTCATACTATAGCGCTCGCGCCGCTGCTCTCCACCTCACCCCTCATCACGCATCGCGCACGGCCAGCTCCATTCTCCATTACCCCCCCCCCCCCCCCCCCCAAATCCCCACTATCCCCGCAATGTCCGGCCGGGACTCCGCCTACGACGGGCAATGGAACCCTCGAGTCAACGCCTACATACTCCCCCCGCTCATCGGGCTTCCATTCCATGAGATGGTCAAGAATGGTACCCCGCCCCCCCTCCCCGCGCATCATACCATACTAACCGTCCTACAGGCGAAGGACTCCGCCACGCCAATATCCCCAAATACTACCCCCTAATCGTCACGCATGCCGTCTTCATGTCGGTTCCCTTCCTCTTCCTCATCCCGGCAGCAATCTTCAGCGCGCGCTTCAAGAAACACGAGAACCCCCGAAAAGCCATCCAGCTGCACTTCATACTCAACACAGTATCCGCAGTATTCCTCACCATAGGATTCCTTACGGGATGGTTCGCAGTGAATAAAGGAGAGTGGGGGGGAAATCCGCACCATATTATTGGGACGACATTGTATGGCGGGGTGCTGGTGCAGGGGGGGTTTGGGGTGTTTTTGAGGGCGACGGAAGCGAATAAGTTGAGGAAGTTGGGGCAGGTGGGATTCAAGAGTATGGTATGTCGTCCTCCTCCGCAGCGGCATTTGATTGGGGAAGAGGGGAGAGGAGAGAGAAAAGGTGGTGGGGGGGGGTTTATATTGTTATTATATCTAACGTTATATATGTATAGCTACACATGTGGTTTGGCCGCGGCCTCTGGCTCCTCGGCCTTGCACAAATCCCCCTCGGTCTCTATCTCTACGGCTCGCCCCTGGTCTTCTTCATCATATACTCCGCGCTCACCTTCCTCCTCTTCCTCTTCTACTTCATCTTCGAATACGTCTCCAACTGGCGCACCGCCAAATACCAAATGGCGCCCGGGCATCCTCCCGTCAGCTCTGTCCGCGGGGGAGAGGGACGCACCTCCGACAGCTCTCCCCGGTACCACCACGGGCGGAGCAACAGCCACTCTGGAATCAGCTACACGGAGATGACCGAGACGACCCACCCCGCACCAACAACAACCATCACCCCGGGGACATTCGACTCGAGGGCTAGCTACGACGGACAAGAAGGGACGGAGTTCCTCTCTGCGCACGACGGCGAGGGGGGATTTGGCGGCGGGCGGAACAACCACGCGGCCATGCCCACCACGCCGAAGATGGGCAGATTGAACCGCCTCTCGCAGTCCCTGGGAAACCGCTTCCGCAGAGGGGTATCCAACCTCGAAGGGCGCACGATTGGTGGGACCACGCCCATCTCTATTGACGCATCGACCCGCCCGTCGACCGGAAACCGAAACAGCGGCATAGGGGGCCTACACGCCCCGCCAAACAACACCCGCCTTCCCCCCATCGGAGGCCCAATCGCCCCTATGGGGGTCCTGGACCAGCATGCCTTCAACAACCACACGTACCGGCGGAGGGATGGCCGGGAGAGCGGCCCAAACGACCCCCTCAAAGACGCCAGCTCGCAGCGTGTCGAGATCCCCGGGCAAACCACCACCACCACCGGCACATTCACAACCAACCCCTCCACCAGCGCAGTCTCCCCCGTGAGCCCTGTGTCGAGCGGAATCGTCCAAATGCCCCCCATGCCACGCCCTCAATCCGACGTTTCCACGCTCTCTTCGGATCGCCCTGGGGCGAAATATGCCGGGGGCCATTTATTCTCCCCCCTCCTCCCACCAATCAAGGCCCCACATAAACAGCAGGACGTAGCCATGCCATCTAGCCCCTTCGGAGACACATACCTTTCTGATGAGGGCCCCGCCTCCCCGCCACCACCGCACCAACCCCCAAAAGGCCCAAAATATCCCCCACTCCTCCCCTCACAACCACCCAGAGTTCCTCTCCCGATACCACCAGGACCGCAGCAAGCAGCCACTGGCGCCGCCACCGCTCCCCGCCGCTCGAGGAGCCATAATCGCTCTCATGACCGTGTACCTAGCGATACCTCCACCCAGCCGGACGCAGTCATACGTATCCCACTCTCGAGAAACTCAGACACGATAAACATCCCTGCGGGGCAGCTCATCCGGAACAACCTGCCCCCCGGGGAACAGCCACAGGTGTCTGTCCAAGTCAAGCTCGACCGCGTAGGCCGCAGCGTCACAGTGCGGCGGCTCCCCGAGGACGAAGCCGCCATTGTACGCCAAAACCGGCAGCGGGAGCGTGCCGCACGTGCAGAAGAACGGGAACGCGCGATTGAGCAAGGGATTAGCGCTAAACGGCGGAGTCTAGCTCTTGGTGGAAATGGATCCGGAGGAGGAGGAGGGGGAGCTGGGGTATCTGAAGTTAGCGGAGCAACGACGGTCAGCAGCGGGACTTTGCCAAATGTATTACCCCCGCCACCACCCCCCGCGGGCAGAAGCGGGCCAGCAGCATCAACAGCCAGGACAGGTTCCTCCCCGCACAGAGTCAGCTTACCCCCGCCGCCATCGCCGCATCATGATGCTTACACGGACGAGTCCTCGGAAGATGACTACACCTCCGATGAGCGAGAGTACGCTACACGACCGCAGGCCGGGGCGGGGGCGAGTGTAGTCGACAGCAGGGTCAGTGGCGCGGGGAGGGAGAGTGTAGTTTCTGCGGCACCCACAGACGATGCAGAGGCTGAGGAGAAGATTAGGGAAAGGAGGAGGAAGAAGAGGAGGGAGGAGAGGAAGGAGGGGGGGTTGACGAGTGCAGAGCTGAAAGGGGCAGGGGGGACGTATTACGGGAGGGGGGTGGGAGAAGGTGGGGCTGGATTGGGGGGAAGTGGGGGTGGAAGCGGGGCAGGGACAGGGGGGAGTTTGGCTCGGGGGATGGAGTGGTCGTAGGGATGTAGAATTATGGTTTTCGTATTTTTTTTTTTTTTTTTTTTTCCCCCCCCCCCAATGTATCTATCTCTACTTAATATCTTTTACCCCCCCCCCCCCCTTTTTTTTTTCTTCTTCTTCTTCTTCTTACCATTTATCTTCGCGGTTTAGCTAATTCTATCTGGCGTCTCTCTCTCTCTCTCTATCATCTCATTTTTTTTTTTTAAATATGGGTTACTTCCGTGTTTGGTTTACCATGGGTCTCTTTTTTTTTTTTTCCGGGAGCATTTGGGTTCAATTGCCATGGGGAAGGAGGAAGATCAAGAGGAAGATCAAGAGGAAGAGAGAGAGAGAGGGGGGGGGGGGGGGGGAAGGGAAAAATGAATAATATTCTATTACCAAAGCCAGTTCTTTTTTTTTTTTTTCTTACAACAAAGTAGAGAGGTGGATTTTTTCATGGCCAAATGGGGAGACAGACCTCGCAAATTTAATGTTCAAAGTTTCAGGGTAACAATATGGGAGGGGACAGTCATATTTTCGCATGACCATGCATGCAACAACTCAACTGGGTATTCTACTTCTCCCGGATACAGAAGCTGGGGCGTGAGGGAGGGCAAAACAGTAAGGAAAAAGAAAGAACATTTTCTTCTACATATGGTCATGGAATATAAAATAGTATGATAAATGCAAATGTATATACCTATATGTTTAAAAAAAAAAAAGAGAATAACAAGAGCCCAAAAAACGCCTTTCCCGGGATGCAAAAAAAAAAAAAAAAAATCAAAAGGTTAAAAAAAAGAGTTTATTCAAGCGCCTCTCCCGCAGCCATAAACCTTTGCGCCGCACGTAAAATCTCTACGCCTTCGTGTTTCAATTCCCGAATCGTTTTCTCTAGAGTATACACCCGTTTCTGGAGATCCTGATTTGTGAGTTCGAGGTCATTCTTTGGCGCAAAACTTTCAGTGCCAGGTGCTGGTGCAGTCCCGTTAGGTAATGCTTTGGACGGGCCAGTCCCCTTATCCACACTCATGTCCACTTCCCTCATCCTCCCCACTTCTTGCCTCAACTCCTTCATTTCCCCCTTCAACCTCTCAACTTCCACTTCTCTTTCACCTGCAAACCTTCTTAACTCCGCCTTCTCCTTCTCTAGCCCCTCCCTCTCCTCCTTCCAACGTTTCCGATCCTCAACACCCATCAGCTCCAGCCTGGTCGAATTGGCCAGAATAGTACTATACTGCCCACCACCTGCTACTGCCTGCCGGCGATACTCGTCTTTACTCGCTGTTACTTCTCCAAGTTGTTCCTCCAGTGTCTCAAACAGCATTTGATACCGATCCCGTTCTGTTGCGATAGCATCATTCTCCTCAACAGACACAATAAGCTTCTTATCCAGCGCTGATGCTCTCTGTTGGCTCCGTTGCAGTGCTGCGCGGAGACGCGTATGGTCCGACTGCAGAGTCTCTAGTTCGAGTTGCGTCACGGATAAGCGATGTTGTAGGGAAGTGAGAGTCTCGTTATAAACTGCCGACGAAGGAACTGTAGATGGTGCGATAGTGATTGTTGAAGGGGATGCAGGGGGGTGCAAGGGTTGTTGTCGATTTGGAGACGGTGTTTGCGAGCAAGGTATAGATGGGTTCGAGGAGTTTGAATTGGGGAGGCACTGGGACGCGCAAGAGTCTGAGATTTGGGGTAAATTATGTCCGCTGATTACTTCTCTTGATTGTCTCTCTTCATTCTCGCGGATAAGTGCCTCTACTTTGCCCCTTAACCGCGCTCTTTCCTGCTCTAGCCGGCTCACTTTGCAAATCAATGAATCGTCTTCCTGGCGTTCCAAAGATGCTCCAGGTCTCCTCTCCATGATGCAGATCTTAGCATTCATATCCCCCACCCGCTTGAGCGTGCTCAATTTTGATCTCATTGTTGTGTGCATTCTTCTTAAGTATGCTACTACACTTTCTTGTGTCATTAGATCCTTGTCCGAGACAGCCTTACGGCGTGGCACAGGAGTATCCTTTCTCAAGCTCTCAATACTATTAGAATTTCCACAGGCCCTAGCACTCTCCAAAGTATCTAACGCATCTTGTACCTGCTGCTGCTGATAGGCGACAACATCAGCATAGTCCTCAACGACTTCAAACAATTGCGCCACAATTCCACGAAGATTATTCCCGGGAATGAATTCAGAAGTGGCTCTGTGTAGTTCATCCCGTAAGTATTGGTTTTCCTGGTTCAATTGAAAGTACTGGCTCTCTATATCTGGGATTACAGGGGAGGCATGGCGTTGATATATCGAGGACTGTGTAGGAGACTGGTAGTTGTTGAGTAGCTGAGACGTATCGCGTGCATTTCTGGAGGAAGGTGCAGGTGGCGGCGGCGGCGGCGGTGGTGGTGGAGGTGGGGGTGGAGGTGGAGGTGAAGGTGGAGGCGGGGGTAGTGGTGGGGGTGGAGGAGGTGGATGACCCTGTGGTGGGGATGACAGCTTAGATGACACTCGATACGATGCTGGATGGGGGTAGTCTGATTTGTGTTGAGGCAGAGTATTCGGTGGGTAGTAGGGTTGTGTTCTATAAGGGTCATTACTCATCGAGTTGGAAGATAAAAATGGCGAAGGAAGTGGAAGAGATTGTTGTGATGGTACTGGTTGGGGAGTTCGCATCGCGAGTCCCTGAGTATATAAGGGCGGTAGCATCGGGTGGCTTTGGGTATGGTTGACTCTTATTGACGTAGATGGGTAACATGGGTATTGGAATGCCGGCGGCGGTACTGGTGGCCGAATTCCTATCCGCTGTGAAGGTTGGCTTTCAAAATGCCTTCGTTCCACATCGCCTTCTTCCGAATGATACGATTCTTCATCATCAGAAATCTTCCGCCTTTTGTGCAGCTGATAGTTATCAGATCGGTTAGGCTGTAAATATGTGCTTGAGGAGGAACGTGGCGGATACAGCGGCTGGGACATGCTTGACGCCTGATCCTTACCCCATGGCTTTTGATTCTCCTGAACTGAATATGAATGTGGAGTCGACTGCTGTGCAATTCCAGTTGTCAGCCCAATATAATCATGATGTAACTGTGTCGACCGATATGATTCCCGAGGCTGCTCAATAGAGTGCTGAGTCAACGCCGGTTGAGCGTATGGTGTTGCGTTCTGTTGACGGTGATCATAGTGGTGTGGTTGTTGGAGATGGTCATTGGGAGTCTGCCGGTTCAGTAATGTCTGCTGGTGTGAAGCCGAACCTTCTTTTCGAGATTGCTGCTCCTGGTGAGCTTGATGTTGGGGCATCCGCCGCTGCGGTTGTTTCCATCGCTCCCCAATCTCGTCATCCTCCCAAGTTCTCCCAGACGTCGCCGCCTGCGACATTCGGCGCCTAGACTAACCCCAGAACCACAAAAAGCGACAAGCGTATTCTGATCTGGAAGAATAGTCGGTGTGTGGTATATGAAGCTGCTGCACACAGGACTCGGCTGGAAGATCGAAACTGATGAGAATTCCAGAATGATTACGCGCGCGAACGTATATTCTTCCCAAGTTATTTTCGCTAGCGTATCAAACAAAACTGTCCTATACTTCGCAAAATCCCACACCCCAACCCAAGATTTCGGTCCAGGCGGACAATCAACCAGGTGTGGGTCGCGATATATTTAGTATCAAGGGGGCGGCAGGGGCAAAGGCCTGCTGAGTTTCTGGCTGATTGTAAATACCAGTAACAGCCACTATGTAAATAAGTAAGTAAGGTAGCCAGTCTGAGTGCTCTTCCTCGAACTGATGATATCTGAACAACCTGACTTCCATACGCAGTTTTATGCAATCAATGATTTCCCTAGGTTGCTATTGGTAGCGGACCCCACCTCGTTCTGTTCTTTCTCCGCCGATCGCTCTCTCTGAACTGGTGTAGTTACCTAAGCGACAATCCAGTGCACCGAACACCGAGTATTCAACGAGCTTCCAGCGTCCGAAGCGATCTCAGGGGGCTGAAAACTTCATGTCCCAAGGCAATAGAGAGTGTGGTGAAGAACTCTCAGGATATAAGGAGATGCAAAGTAAGTACTTACACTTCAGTTCATCTCACCCCCCCTGTAGATTCTTGCCACAAAGCAGGCTGACCAAGTCAGCATTTCTTAAGATTGCTGAAGTGTACTATAATCAAGAGAGCGGTGAATGGCTCGTCCGTACGACGTCTCATGCAACCCAGGACTCTAGATGGAGGGGGGAATTCCGACGCATATATGTACCACCAGGCTAATTCCCTGTTTGTGCCAACGTAACCACTATTGTGCTTTTCTCACTGGAAGGGCATCTAGAGTACCCAATTGTCGCAACTCAAGGTTTATTTATACCAAGTGCAAGATTATGACAATTGCATCTTGGTCAATCTGGTTCACCAGCCGTACATAGTTGCAGTTGAGTTATTCATTAATTGTACCGTTGGGGCCCGTGAGGACCTGATTGCTCCTTGTTGTACTTACACCACACTGTCTCCTAGAATTAGTCTCGCACCCCCAGCAATGATTGGCCGAGAAATATTTGGGACCATCATGCGGGATTGGGGTTTCGGATCACCACGGATCGGTTCCCAGGGTTTGCAGCATATCCTGGTTAAGTAGGGTAAGATTATTCAACGTCGAAGATTGTCAAAGTGACGTTACGTTAATTATAACGACAGACCGGAAAATACCGATATCGACACTTGAATCCAGCACTCATCCTACCGCATATATACTAACTATAATCATAGGCGTCCAGGCACCAATCAGGGCGTTAGATTGGGCTCTTGTCAACCCATCGCCTATCTATTGTCACGTACCCAGATACGTTAGGTACTCGGCTAGGTGTTGGAGATATTTGCGTTAGTAGCTATTCGACATCCGTTGCATTAATTATATTGCAGCCAGGTGCCATCAGAATGGCGAGCATAAGCCATAGTGCCGGCAGTGCGTATTGCCCTGGTTTTGCACCTGTGAATCATCTACAGCGTGTCAAGCCATAGGATTCATGTACTCTATTATCCTATACTGTAGACACCTCCAAGTCAGCTGAGTAGGATCACTGAGAACCAGGAGCATACCCGTAAGTGACCTTCAAATTCACTGTGATGGCAAACACCAATAGATAGCAGGTATCCACTTTATCACCTGCCTGAAGCTGCATTTTCATCTTCCCTGATGTGCTAGTATAGTTTTGCGTAAGAGAAATATAACGCTAGAACATCATGCTTAACCCAAATTTTCGAAGGGTCTATAATGCATGAACCTAGTCAGAGCTAATTTAGTACTTCTGGAAAGTGGGATTTTTCATGTGTAGAAAGGCAATTAACCGGAAAAATAACGTGTCTCGACCTGAGGGCCCGGTGTTGTCGATTCTAGGGTTAGAGAATGATTGACTTGTTTCCATTGCAGATGCCCTGATTGACGTGCGAGAAATTGCAAATTGTCATCAAGCCTGCTTCTAATCGTGTCATACTGCATATAGGATTGAAGAAAGAAATGGTGTGAGTAAGCTCTTTAGAGGTCTGGAAGGACAGGCTGTACAAATGTAGTAGAGCATAATTTCCCTTTATGGTCATAGGAAGAGAAAGTACATTTACTCATAGAGATACTGGAACGCCGAGATTTGTATATAGTCATGTTCTGCACCGCTGCACATGCATGTGTACATCAAACTACATTGGTCAGTTCAGTTCCTCCATGAGTCGTATTCGCTCTTCTCTTGGAAGAAAAGACCGCAGATCCTCTGCAAGACGCCTCTCATTCGGTGGGTGCCCGTTCACAAATGACACCAAAGGCGGCAGCGATGTGTATAGTATTCACACGTAATGCTAATTGACGCAAAGATCTGAAATCGTGCATTTCACAGCCGACCGAACCCGCATGGTGGCCGGTCATGGGCCTCTTGCTAGACATCGTAGGCCTCTTTATGGTCAGCAGTCGACTGCATCTCAAGGTTCTTGTTTTAGGCTCAAAGACAAGAGCCATCTGATGCTGGTAGAATAGAACGTCAGCAGAGAGATCGATGACAAGGGGTCTAGAACTAGGTAGCCCATGTTCATGTAATCTTGGACGTACAACGCGTGACGCAACGGGGCCTTGGGCTTGCGAGGGTCTGGTCGTATTTGTCAGCCTTGCAAGCCAGTATGGTAACCATCTGTCGTCTGCGGATTATGTATTTCTCATTGTGACTTCAAGAAGAGGCCAAGGTTAGTCATGATGGTGTGGATAACAGATTCAGGCCTAGGGGCAACTTCATGATCATGGCTTTTACCTAGAATAAGTCAGCCCAATGTATGATGCCCTTGCTATACCAGTCCCCAAGTAACTCACAGTACTTATCATCAACGTTGTACTCAGTAACTGACCAATTAATTTCTCATCAAATAGAAATAAGGCTGTTAGTACTCTGCCCTTCCCAGAAAGGTATCCCTTCGCAATCAACTTGTTGAAAAAGTAAGCGTGTATTTACTCCTTCCATAATTGGCTGAGGGCCTGAGGCAAGAGCGGTAAGCTTCTGCAGTCGGTGCCTCACATTATGATCATGGACTCCGTAGGACCGACAAGCAACACTACGGCAGATTGGTGTACGAACTTGTTAGAACATGAAGCGATAGCAGTGCCAGTTTGATGAGCTGGACGTTGTAGGTAGCAAATTATTGCCAGGTCGCTGTGGTAGGGCTCGATCGCTCTAAGCAAGCAATTGTCGACGTCGGAGCTATACCACTGCGAACAAGTTTAATTTAAACTGGATGGTACCTTGTGATTGGGATTGGAAACATTCGGTATTGAAAACCTCGAGAAACACCGGTGATTGAAAGGACTATAGCGAGCGAGATTGGTAGTATATAAATTATGAAGAAAGATGGCCGGTGCGCTATATATGTCATATATACAATAATGTCCTATGGTTAACGTTAGGCTCTAGGGTAGTGCTCTAGGGCATAGCCCCATGCCAAGAACATCGAGCTCAGGGTACTTAACGAGGGTGACAGTACTTACTCTGTACTTACTCCGTCTTCACGAAACCTCATATAAAACGTTACAGAACCTCACAACAATCACTTGGGAATGTACAAACGTGGTATGTTTGGTCTGCCCAACCAATCAGCTTGGAACAAGCACAACTGAATTGGGCTGGTTAAGAACATCGAAACGAAATAGCCTAATACGGCGAAGAAGTGCTACATCCCCATGCATATGTTACTTCAACTGCATGAATCATGCTATCTCTATGCAATACATAGGCTACGCATGGCTATCAGTGTGAATTTCTAGACATACATACATGCAGAGTTGGAGCCGGGCAGTGGATAAAGCGGTGGGATAAAACGCAGTTTCTGATTTGTTCGGAAATAGACCATGAGACTGGACCATGAGCGTTAAAGGGCGTCATAAAATCAGGTTTCACTTAAGAAATTCTTTAGCAGGTCAGCGAGATTCCGTATTCTAGAGACGAGAAATCTATACTTGCTCTTAACTCATCAAATGCTGACAATATAAGCTCAAAAACCGTTCTATCCGCATATATTTGTGCACAGGTTCGTAAGTTGCAAAGAGGGACGACCAGTTACTACCTGCTGAACTTTCATGACCGAAGAACGTCCTCCCTGTGTTATTGGTGACACACAACTAGATTACATTCCACATGAATGCATTGTACATGATTGGGTGATGAGTTTAATAATAAGTAGGTACGCTTTCCTTCATTGGGGGACGAGGCTAATTCGATATAGGTGATATTTAAAAAATATGAGAACAACATCCAACAAATTAAGCATCTAATGTTAACCTTCAAGCATCATCCAACACAGAGGTATCCACGCGCTTGCCAACCTTCCTGGAAATTAACACCATTGTCCGGAACACGGAAATATCAAATGCTTGCCATCAGAAACCTCCAGCTGCTAAGTTCGAGCCATCGACCACTACCGGGGGCATATATTTTTGGCCTTCTGCACTTCGAGTACCCCTAGTCCCTCAGTCTCAAGAGCGGTCCTAGTATCCTCCGCATCGTCTCCGACTCCCGGCGTCACATCAGCCCCTGGTCTTTTTGTCTCATAATGCCGATCCATCCTTACCCGGAGCTGGCGCCCTTTGAATGATGTGTTATTATATCGCAGACATGCATGGTTGGCTGCTTCCGATGACTCAAATGTTGCTATAGCATGGCCTTTAGCTCGGTTATCAGCATTTCGAGGGACCTCCACTCTTGTACTGCCTTCTAAATATTCCTTTAGCTCTTTCCAGGTCGTCCCATAGGGCAAATTTCCGATGAAAACACTACGGCATTCTGTCTGCACCGCCCATGGCTCAAATTCACAGGCAAACCATTCGGTGGAGTTACATAGAATGGGGATGGGGCAACATGGGTATTAGTCATGTTGACTGGCACCATTAAGGAATTTGGAGCCTGGGGAATCGGGCCAGGCATCATGGAGCTTTCCATACCGGTGGGGCCGTTGGTAGGGTTTGCAATCGGGGTTGCTGGCAACATTAGTTGACTGTGATAGCCACTGGATCCATAGTGAAGCATGGGCGGAGACAAATATGAATGTGAGTATATCTCTCCTGGTGCTGGAATGGTCGCAACATTCAATGGAAACCTCATCTGAAAGCTTCTACCTAAACCCATAGCGTGATCACATGCCTGGCGGGCGGCCTCTCGGTGTTCGTTGAATTGTTTTTGAAAATCCCTTACTTCTCCAAGACGACCAAGTTGCGTTGCTTCTGACATTTTCCCCCATAGTTCCTTTGATCGGTTCGTGTGGAAGGCCGCCTGGTTATTCCAGTACGTACACTCCTGGTACGTATGCCTGTACCAAGCATCCAATTCCCCGCTCGAGGGAGCGGTCCGGGCGGGAGTAGAGAATTTGGCCAATCTGCGGGTCCTGAAAGCGCTCTCGGTAGGCTTTGAAATGCGGACTGTCCCGCTTGGACATAGTGTGGTGGAAGAATCTGCCCTGGGCCCAGCTTCGTTGTGATAGCCCCACCAACAGGACAATCGTATTGCAGATTTCCTAATTTGGCCACGAGCGCTCTTCCGTTCCATACGTACCCATCGAGGTTTTCTGCGGAAGAAGAATCAGCATCGCAGATACAACGCACTTCATATGGATGCCTGTGAGGTAAGGCTTGCTTACCCTGCACCTTCTTTGCAGCCTCTAAGCCCTTAATACGGACATAGCCAAAGCCTCTTGACCTTCCTTCACTCGTATAAATCTCCGCTCTTTCAACGTTGGGGGTCCACTGTCGAACGAGATCTTTCAAATCCTGCCATTTCTCTTTCCACGGGATCTAAGGTGGATTAGCAACGACACTTTGGGTTCTTATGATGTAGTGCTTATAGCAAACAAGGAGTAGGTCTCGGAAGTTGAAGAAACCAAAAAGCCCGATGAGGGATAAGAGAATGGAGCAGACCTACATTACCGATCAGAACCACATATTGATCGGTGCCTTCTCCGGCTGACTGCATCACAACGTTTCCCATAACCCCAGATGTCATGGGGTAAACCCCTGGCTCGTGCACGTTTTCTAGGACAAGTCTTGCTGGCTCTGGATGAGAGTGTTGCGAGTGTGATGACAAGGAAGTTTGAAGCGGCCACGAGAGTGAGAGGGGGGCGCTGGAGTGTTGTGGTTCGGAATTTCTAGCATGTACGCTGGCAGCGCTTGCATCTAAAACTTCGGGGCGAAGTATATGTGGGAACCTTTCTTGCGATGAATCCGCCATATTGTAACTTTCCGAAAGCCTGGATTACAATAAGGATTCAGTAATAAAGTTAGTATTCTTCCGTCCCTTGCTTATTTTATTGTCGCAATGCCTCCTGGTCGGGTAGTGTCTTCCGTTAAACGGAAAGGAACTGGGCCAACAAATGACAAATGCAATGAAAGCAGGAAACAGAAACATGACCCACTGTCTGTAAACCCAGACGTGGCGGTCAAAAGAAAAATCCCGAGGGTGAAGGTAGGAGTATTGCTCTAGCCACTATCATCTGGTGCAGATGATAAAAAGGGTGGGCACACTGATCCTAAACCATCAGCCGGTCCAGTGTGTTATTTGGAAAGGCAGCCAGGCAAAAACTCCTGTTTTGCTACCTCTCCTGGACCGGGGATGAACTTGCGCCCCCAAGATTAGGAATAGCATGCTCCAAGTGTGCGTGAAAGATCTATGGAGACCCAGTGTTGCCCTCATTAAGATGACAGAGAGCGCAAGCTAAATATGAAACAAGAGAAATCTAGACTGACATTTTGGGTATCAGGATGAAAATGAATGAGGATATGGATGATTTAATATCCTCCTTGGTTCCGATAATGTAGGTTGACTGCAGCTGTACCCACAATAAGCTATTTGGCTACCACACGTGGAATCACAGCCTGGACCTCGTGATTGAAAGAGAAGGCAGTCAGTTCGCTGTCCCTGATATCAACTTCTGATCTAAATCCACTTACAATGTTGCTGTTGATAGCGGTTCAATCCAGACAGTTCATGCTGCCGGGGACGCTAACATTTGAATCGCAGTGAGCAGAATACTGAGCGAGCATACTGACACGTTAGCTATAAACCTGATTAAATGCCAATGGGTGTCGAGGAAGATTGTTTGACAAGCTGTGATTGGCTGTCATGTTGCCTCTGCTTATGAAACATCTAGCCCAACAACTCCTGGTGCTCATCAGAAGGAGCAGTTCCACACGCGGCAAGAGGGCTCCCGCTGGTGCAGCGTCAGATCAGGGGCAGTAAAAAGGTAAGCTGAGCGTGTCGTTAAAGGTCTGAATTCAATATCGAGAAGTTTTATTCTCTTTATCGGACTGTGATTAGGCCAAAGTTGATACATACAATAGAACGTTCATGCTACTTCATCGGCATAGCATGGTGAAAAGAGCAAAGCTTGCCCTGCTGGTCGATTACTGGAACTACGAGACCTTCAAAGCATGTTTGGGCATGGTACCGGCACCACTCTACAAAGAAACCATCTGCGTCGAGCCATAGGTCGGGTAGCTTGAATGGTATGTCGACTAAGAGTATATAATATGGGGTCTGCGGTGGAGTGCATTCTGGCATGGGCTGGCTGGCTCCAGTAGTGGCTCGAGAGCATGGCTCCAGAAACATTGAAGCAAAGTAGGAAGTAATTGTGCGAGCCGTTCCAGCCAACAAATCAGAAATATACTTATAAAATGTATGCTCACCTCTAGGTAATTAGACAGGACGTAGGTATACCCGAGAGTCCTATAACGGATACTTCTAGCCTGGTTCTTCAGGACAGAACCCTTGCAGGTGGCCGATATAGAGTCACTGACGTCCAACGTCAATGCCTAGGCCTTTTGGATATAATTTCTCTGTTCGGGGACCCTACTGATGTGGTCCTCGTTTGATCGCGATCAAGTACAGAAAATTCTTCAGATGTTAACTGTCACAAGTACAACCGGTCTCGTGCAGTGCCGTGACAGAATCTGGCCGAGGTAAATTGTTCGTTAAAAGACCTGGCACGGTCAAGAGATTTATGAAAACTTGTGAGTCTACTACCAATGTTGTAGGAGCAGGAGGGCCGCGTAACTTTATAGGAACAGGATGTGAAATCTGACCTCTCTTTGGTGAAGAAGTGTGTGAGCTGACTGCAACTAGAAGCGTGGGCCTTTTGCAGCAAAGTTACCATTGAGATCGAAACCTCTGCAGCGGAAGAGTCCTAAACGAGCAGATGTAGTGCGTTCGAGCTGCTCTTGGGCCGTTATGCAACACTTCTTGAGGAATATCACATTGGGAGGATGATAATATACTGAAGGTTATGTGATGTTATAGCTGCAAAGCAACCTAACTGGGTGGCACCTGGATCTATCCCCTTCTATCACTTACTTCTCAAGTCCCGTAGCACCTATGGAGTACATATCACTGGAGGCTACGTTAGCTCTAGAATTATGAGCCAGTGCTATGCATTTGAAAACGCACCTGACGCGTCGCAACTTTGCAAGGGCACAGCAGCCACAAATCTGGGTACTTGTGTTTCGTTTATCGGTCTTATTTAGCAGGAATTCCACAGGTGCGGCCAACAATCGTCCAAATTGTTATTGCGAACAAGCTACACGATTTTTCACACAATTTTGGTACTTAAGTAAAAGTAACGATATTAGGTCACTCTTCGAGTTCAACCAAGCAAATTGCCTTCACATCACATGAAGGGCTGATGAGGCCTACTAGGCACAAGATATCTGTGACATCTTAACAACCTCCATTTCTGTTCAACCGTGGAACTCACACAGGCAGGCTGCCATGCTCTTTCCTTCGTCCAAACATGGCAGACTGAAAATCTTAGCATTGCAAAAAGGAAGCCCTGCACTCAACACTGCAGTACCATGAATTTGTAGAGATTATAAATGTGTGCCAATCTGACTTCTACAGGAGTCAGGCACTCAGACTGAACTTAGCAAACTATTCACTGATGTCTAAGTAGCGGCTCGTCAGTCCCAAGACAATTAGCGACCTCAAAGTGTCCCACAAAAAACCTTCATCTCGCCGATCCCTACTTGTGGTGTGTTCGTTTTACCCCTGGGCACACTACAGTCAAGTCAACATTGATCTGAGAATATCGATCGACATTTCACACCCAATAAGATAGGAATCTGCACTAGTTACACAATGCTCCATTTTACGATTTGCCGCTCTCCATGAGATATGGTTTCTGCCTTTACAGGGGCTGGGCTGTAGGCGGAGACCACGCAGACGATGTCCTGTGGAGTAATCAATCTTGATGCACAGCACAGAGGTTTTCAATGAGGTGGAGGGTTGTTTCCCTCTAGTAGTCTGCTGGACCCATCTCACATAGTTATAAATTGCCTGAGAAGCTTGCCAGAAGCCTGGGTGAGTGGGTTGCAAGTTCAGGGGAAAACAATGCCTGCTGTTGACACACCTCTTAGGTTAACGTTAACGCTCACGAAGATGATATAATTAGTGGACTGCAGCCTACCGCTCCTCATACCCAGGTCACATTCCATAACACGGAGGATTAAAGTGATCGAGGCCAAGAATCTGGTATGGTTACAATTCGTGAACATGTTATTGCACTTGAAATATGGCCTAGGCCCTCAGGCCACGGCGACAGTATCAATTCAAAACTCATATCCATAGCCAGCCAGGACACAAAGAATTCCAGGGTACATGCACACGTATACGGGCGCAAGACTAAGGAGCGAAGCCTGATGGGGATTCGGAAACCCGCATGCCCGAACGAACTAAAAGCGCAGTGGGGCAGTTAGCTCAACGAGATTGAATAGTGGAATTGCCGCACTGTACAGTAAATCAGCTTCCCCATCTAAACCACACTCCGATACAAATATCTCCATTGTTGACCTCTTGACTAACCGTCACTGCCTCTCGTTTGGCCAGATGTCAAAGTCACATGCAGATTGATTCAAAATATTACTGAGTTGCAGGCAGAACTGCCAGCAAGAAATGTATACTGTGCGGTACCTAGGTTCAAACATATATTCACTATCAAAAGTACCCAAAGGTCACCCCTGCCTGGTTCAGTACGCTAGACTCTCGGGCTCAGTATTTAGTCAGACTATACAGCCTCCACAATCAGATTTCAATTCATCACGGAATTCGCTGCCTTGGTATCAATTGCGGGACAAAAGCCTAAGGTGTGCCACTAATGTATTATGGTAGTTAGTATAGTAATGACAGGCTCCTGCTGAGCCTAGCCGCGGGGGAGTCCCACCTTCTGGAGAGCACTGCTCTAGGATGCATCAAACCACTTCCACCACAAATGAAATGCTTCCGTTATTGGGACGATGGGTCAAAGCTCATGTTTGATTTACAGTGCATGGTTTTAATTCCGCCAAAGTTGCAATGCAGATTGTCCCCCAGCTTTGAATTTTCTAACAACGTTGATTAGCATCCTAAAAAGCCAGACTAGTCACCAACCAGCTACCTATCCAATAACTCACGCTGGAGTATAATGCTTTTTGCTGATTCTCTTTCGACATAGGTGAGGTTGACGAGACAATCAATCAATCAATCGTGTCTTTCACGGTGTAAGACTATCGGGCTCGAGGCCAATGGGGAAATGAATCCATAACCCCGAGCATCGATATCGAGGACAAGAGCTCCAAGTACCGTGACCCAATTGTTATTCTAGTACTAACCCTGTGCAGGCTTATGCATGCACATTGCAGGGCAAGTGTCAGGGAACTTAGACCGGGAACTAGGTATCACATTGACTAAGACATGTCACGCATTCGAATATCAAAGTAAGTGAGACAACCCAGCATAAGGTTGATTCCTACAAGAATTGATCGAAGATGAGACTGGTGGTTTTACCATGTCACATTTGGAGTTTTTTGGATGATGATTCCAACGAGCTATAAATTTAAGGTCTCATATTCGACTACTATCCCAGGCACCCTAGTATAGTACGAGACTAAGCAAAGCACGATGTTCTGTATCCCACTACGGTACTGACAACACGTCAAAAGCAACCAGACCAGGGATTTTCAAAACTTGACCACCCAGGCGTCAAAAAGACCCAAACCTTCTTGCCCCAATCGATGCCATACAATTGGCAGTCAAGGTTCAGCCACACAACGTGATACATACAGGGAGGGGGGGAAGAGATTGCTAGCGTTGTGTACTGAGCTCTATATTCACTTGCGCATTTCTGAAGGAGTTTTGTACAAAATAGATAGAACCTTGGACAAACCTCCAACAAGCTAACATCTTTCCTTTGGGTTTGTCCTCCAGAGTTTTTTTGGGAGGAATATAAAAAAAAAAGATTAAAATAAAATAACCAGCACTTGATTATTGTGATTATTGTGACTCGGCCAATTTTTTTTTTTCATTCAGCCTGGACAGGTTGGGTTTTGGTTTTGGTTTGTTTATGGAGTTTATTTAGATCTCGCAGGCCACTACATATACCAAGCTACTTGATATTTTTTTTTTTTTTTTTTCTTCTTTCGTTCTTTCTTTTCTTTTCTTCTTTATTGAGGCCAGGTCAGGGGAAACTGTCTTCGTACCCTACCGTAGACTATTTACCTAGTAATTAAAATCTGTCTCGGAAATTCCCCCCACCCCCCTCCCCACAACCCAACCTTTCAAGCCTGACAGTTTTAATGCAAGACAGTTTTTCTTGCAGGGATCTCACAAAAATTTTTTTAGAAGTAAGGGTAAATATCTTTCCACCATTTTTCCTTCCACCTCCATGGCAGTCACGTTTTGGCGCAACGTTTAGATTCTATTCCCCTTTCCCTGCCCTCACCTCCACCTCCAAAAAATATATATATATCTATATAAGTAATTTCTTGCCAATTGCATCTTATTTGCATCTATCTAGCTATTTATTTATTTATTTAAATTTTTTTCCTTTTTTATTTTTTACATACAAATAAAATAAAATAAAAATTTTTCAGTACCTACGTACATACCTAGTTACTCGAGTTATTCAGTAGCGCTATCACATACATATGCAATGGGACACGTAGATCATAAGCCAAGGCTGACGTGAAACATAATCAATTTGAGCGCCAAGCTTATCTATTCAATGAGTATGTACAAGTAAAAAAACTATTGAATCTAGAAAGTCAGGTAAGATATTTTTTAGTGATGTCACAGAAGATCATGTGGTGGATTATAAACTCACTTTACTGGGCCGGGACGGTGACTGGAACACAGTCTCTGAGGCATTGGCTTTGGAGGCCCATAACCGAGTTGTAGTTTCTGGACCGGTTGCTGCCTTTCAGATACCGCCTGGGCATTTGCAGCTATATTCACGAGCAGCACTTGTGGATGTTTCCTTGATGGCATTATGGATGGTAATTACAGTACATTTCAACCTTAGTCTAGACGTTCACATAACAGTGAGCACGGGCATGTCTCGTGAGATCCTAAAACCCGCATAGGTATGTCGTTCACATTGCATATGTATGTGATAGCGCTAGGTACTGAGTAGGTACGGTACTTGAAAAATTTTATTTTATTTTATTTGTATGTAAAAAAATAAAAAAGGAAAAAAAAAAAAAAAAAAAAAAAAAATAGATCAAAATGCAGCTTCTCCAAAACGGTTAGAAAAGGAAATGTTCTTATTATTTATTTAGTGTGACAAACATACCTAGGTACCTAGTTCTAAATAGGTTTTGTTAAGTTTTACGATACATAGGTACTCCAAGCCTCCTCAAAAAAAATAAAATAAATAATAATAATAATAATAATAATAATAAAAGAAAAAAACGAGTCTTTCATATCACAAACATCAATCACTACTACTACTACTACTACTACTACTACTACTACTACTACTACTACCACTACTGCTACTAACTACTAACTACTATCACAACTCCCGGCCCCCACAGGGCCAGGAGGGGAAGGGGCCAGGCGAACGACGTGTGATACTCGAAATTCAACCACACACAAACTTTCAATATCGAGGAGGCTATCTATCACATATATATTTACATCCCCCCCACCTCTAACCCCCTCCGCTTTCCTTCAGGTAACATTCTGTTACGTTATATTAAAGCCATATATCAAAAACCAAAAAAAAAAAAAAAAAAAAACCCTGATCTCGTGCATGTTTAGAAAGCCTTACTCTACCTAGCTTGCTTTCACCAATAGCCTTCTTCCCATCTTCTACCGCTCGCATAATTCGTTATATATCCGGCAAATAAAAACTTATACAACCCGGCAAGCGCAGACGCAGAAGCAAAACATTATCCTTCCTACCTCAGTTTCGTTATAACCTGCATAGCCGAACAATAACCGCAGAGCGACATAGATATTCCATTTAGAACCGCAAAAATGAAAAGCATATATGGCCATCTTCTTATTCCCACCAATAGGTATCAAAGTAATACATTCTTCCTTCTCTATGTAGGGGATACCTGCGGCACATAAACGCCCAACCGCAGCCACAGACGCAGCACGCCGCAGGAACTCCTTCTCAACCACAGAAATGCATCCTTACCTCCTCTTATCCGCCACCTTCCTACACTCAATCCACATCCTCCTCGCCCAATCCACCTCCGCCGCAAACCCAGCGCACACCTCCCCCATATCAGCAGCACAAGCCCCAACAATATTCCCGTCCGGGGCCGACCCCGGCCCCAACTCCACCACCCCAGCCCACATAACATCCACCCCCGTCGGCCTCGACATCTCCCCCGCCACGAGCGTGCGCGTAATATCCACGTAAACTTTCTTCAACTTACTACTAGTGCTCGCACTGCCCTTTCCATTACCGCCAATAAACAGCGGTACCCCTCCACCTGCACTTTCCCTACCACTAACCCCCCCACTTTCAGTCTCACCACCAATCTCCCCTCCCCCAGCTATAGCACTCGCTGTAGTCGAAAACGTAATCTTGACCACTCCACCCCCCAGCATAACCGTCCCATCCTCGTCTTCTTCCTCCTCCACCCCAACCCCACCATCATCATCCTGTGATTGGGGCCGTGACTTCCCCCGCGAGCCAAGCACGCCCCCCCGAGGCACAACCATAAACACAAACCTCCCATCGGCATACACCTCCGCCCGATACCACTCCCACCTGGACCTCATTCCCATCTGCCCCAACTGCATGTTCCTCGCCCTCGCCACTCCATTTCCACTCCCATTCGGGGAATTCAACCCCTCAATCCTAACCACGACCGTCCCGCGCCGCACAATCCCAATAAACTTACTCGCAAACGCGGCCACACGGAGGTGTTTTTGTGGGAGCTCCGAGAGCAAGTAGACGCTTTCCCTCGCTCGTGTTGATTCCGTTATGTTATTGCCTTCATCAGTAGTCCCCTGTCTGGGGTGTACTATGACCATCGTATACGAATACTTCCCCGAGTCCCCATTCCCCGCCCCCGATCCAGGGATGATAGTATACAAATCCCTCTTCCCCTTAAGATCCAGATGGATATACCCCAATTGATCCTCGCCTGTCGGGGGGGAAATAGTCACCACCCCACCACCTCCTCTCGATCCCCCCTTTCCCACCCCGGATTTTAGGTTATGCTTCAGATACGGAAGATGTGCCAGGTTGAGTGGGTATCTTCGTTCTAAGCTCGCTGGGGAAGGGGTGTGGTGGGATTTTCGGGGTAGGCGGGGTAAGGGGAATTTGGGCGTGGTTGGCTGTGTGGTTTGGGTGGAGATGTTGACTAGACTGGGATGAGATGTTGAGGACGGATCTTCAGAGCGGTCGCGTTGGTGATCGAGCCAGTCTTCGACTCTATCGAAGCGCTGGAGGGAGCGTTTTGCGGGCGCAGGGGGGTTTGAACGGGTTGACGCGGGGTGAGGTGGAGGATTGCGGTTGATGTTGCTAGTTCTCGGGGGACGTGTCGCCCGCCGCTTTGATTTCGAGAGTGGGGTTGGCGGAATTTGATTCTTGTCGACTACGTATATTCACAGATGAATTAGAATATAGAAATAATAATAATTTGGCAGATAACTCACGCTGAAACTGCCCTTCTCTCCTTCCCTTTCTCACGGCCCCATCCCTCATCATCACCGTATCCACACCCCGTTTTTCATTCACCCACTCCCCCGCCGCCCGCTGGGGATTCACCCCACTACTACCTTTACTCGCAATACTCCCGGCCACCTTTATCGCTCCCACAAACTCACTCCCGCTAACACTCTCTCCGATGGGCACGGGCGAGGTTTCGTCCTGATTCCTGGCTGCAAATCTCCCCATTTGTACATCAATATCCTCCCCCACATCAAGGACCTGAGAATGCCACCCAAACGCCCTCTCAAGGACTTTTTTCTTGTGAGAGATCTTCTGGTGAGTGAAATGCCGGCGGAGATTGCGAGTTGCAGTGCCAGTGGTGTATGTTGGCTCCCCTTCCTCTTCTTCCTCCGAAACCTCTCCCTGATGGGCAACATACAAGCTTCCACCCTGCCCCTCATCCTCCCGTAATATCTTCCTAACCTTCTCCCTCACCACACTCTCATCCGCAGTAGTACACATTCCCTTTACCAACCTCGTTACATCCCCAATTCCAGCTCCTACTTCTCTTTCCACCATTGACACCCTCCCTTTCATGCTCCCTTTTACTCCCTTTGCCTTCCCATTGCCAGGACGCAGACTTGACCGTGACCCTACTCGCGCAGGCGACCCAACCCTCTTCTCCTTGAGCTGTTTCTCCCGTTCCCGCAATGCAGCCGATGTATTAAGCAACACCCGTCTGCGGAGCTCTCCGGACAAGCTAGGCCGTTTTATAGTGGGGAGATGGAGAGGCTGTGGGACTTGTATAACTGCCTTTTCTGCGGAGGTGGCTCCTTTGGATGAACATATAGTCGTAGAGGATATCCCTGCTAATGTAGTCCTCCCTCGCACTCCCCCCCTCTCCCGTGGGGCATCACTCATCGTTCCACCTCCATCCCCTGTCATTTCCAGCATCCCGCTCATACCTATAGCCCGTGACCCTACCCGCCGTGCTAATTTCGCTCCATCTCCACCTCCCCAACTTCCCCCACTGCCCCTATTCCCCGCCCCAACCCCAACTCCAGGCCCCGATCCTCTCCCAACAAGCCTCGACGTCGACTCCGGGAATCTCGCTATCGGCACACTCGCATCCACTTGTAACACCGCATCCTCCTCAAGCCTATTGCGATGCTGTCGATGAGGGACCTCCTTAAGTAGCTGAACTAGCAGGGAGGGGTTGTGCTGTCTCGTGCTGGGATCTGGGGGAGTTGCTGCCATCTATTTTTACTCTGTTTTATGAAAGTGGAATGGCCTCGCGCACCACAAGCAAATCTACTTGTGCTTAGAGAGGCCAATAATATGGAACTCACGAGAGAGAGGGAGGGGGACGCGTGATGCTCGCTGATATCGGTGCCTCTTGGGGGCACGTGGGTGCCACTGGTGGAACGCGTTGTTTCGCGTGGTTGGTTTACACAGCGTCAGAGTATCGCTCGATATATATCAAATATACGGACCGTTCCATACTTCATATTTCATCGAGTACCATCACAGTAAAAACATTCTGGAGTGAGCTCACACAACAAAGTACAGTACTTGTTTTCATTTTCTTGACCCATAACTCTCAGATTAATCTCTAGAGTATAAACGTACGTACTTGATTCGTGAAACAAAAAACTGGAACATGCAACAGTAACGTAGCCAAAAGAAAGAAAAAAAAAAGAAACTAAAAAAAAGAAACTAAAAGCACATCTCACAAAGCTGCAAGAAATAAATTCGTGAAGCATTTAAACCTGGTTATAAAAATACACTGAGCTGAGAAGGCAGAAGAGAAGACTCATCAAAACCCCGCCAACATACTACCTTCTCCCCGTACCCCTTATTCAACGCCTAAGCCGCAGTGCCAAATCGATTCTTCCTCTTCTCGGCCTTCTCCCTCTCAGCCGGGTCATCTAACACACTCTTTATCGCCGGTGTGCCTCCCGTCTTCCTTTGCTGGTTATTAGCACCCCCATTCCTCCTATCACCACCACCACCTTGTCTTCTCTGTCCCCGGTCCCCATGAAACCTGGTCCTCTTTTGCATACTCCCCCTCCCCCCAGAACTCCCGTGCTCACCAGCCCTCTTCCCTTTCCTCTCTGGCAATGCTTGATCAAGACCCTTAACCCCAACCGTTGACTCTGCATCCCCAGTCGTACCCGCACCACCACCACCAAACCTGGCCGCTCGTTCTAATTTCTTAAGTGACTCCGCTGCATTAGGGTCCGCTTTCTCAGCACCAAATCTCGCCGCGCGAGCCTTCCTCTTCTCGAGCTCAGCTTCCAACGGTGTCGGTGCAAGACCCGCAGTGAAAGTAGGTTCTGTTGCAGCTGGCTTTACTTCAGCTTCTGGTTTAGCCGGTGTCTCCTCCACATTCGCCTCCGCAGCCGCCTCTTTCAAATTTTCACCCCTGGCTTTCTTATTATCGGGTTTTTTCGTCGACGGTAAATCGGTGAACTGTTCCGCTAGACGCTTAAACGTAAAGGGTTTCTTCCCGTCTTTGGCTGTTTCTTCCCCCGTCTTCGACTCCCCTGTGCCTACAGTCTCAGTCGCCGTCTCCACCACACTGGCGCTCGTAACATCGGGTTTTGCTGGGGTAGATTTAGCAGATTTTGTTCCAGTGGCAGCGGTATCGTCCTCATCCCAGTTGATTTCATATTCTTCTGCAGAGGGGAGGTGGGCTGTCGGATCAGCGACTGGAGTTGGTTCTGGTGCAGCCGGTGCAACTTGGTCTGCATCGCGATCGGAAACCTCGAGGCGGGCTATTAACTCCTCCTTTTTGCCATTTGTGGGAAGCTTGCGCTTGGAAAGAAGTTCCCTGAGGTCATTCACGCGGAGAGATGAGTAGGTTGTCATATTTGGCGAACGAAGTGAGGACTCGAGGTAGAGATTGAGGGTGGGATAAGTGGAGTCGCGAGAAAACGCGTTTAATCGACGGTGAGCAGTCCCAAGTTAAAGTTCAAGGCGGATGGAGTATCGCACGTTCGTTTTGCGGGGTTCTGGTCGCGTAGAGGTTCTTTGAGGGACAAGGAGTTGGTCGGAGGAGAGTTGGGGGGGCCCCTTTCAGAGACGCAATGATACAGAGATAATAAGCTCTCAGTGACGCGGGACGAAAGGCTGGCGAGTTCGCTCGTGATTAAATGTGCTACTCGCGTGTGAAGAATTGGTCCCCAGTCTTGGCTCGACCGACCCATTGAACGAGACAATCTCCCATTGAACAAGCGCCCATTCATTGAACAAACTCCAATTGAAACAAATCTCCCATTGAACAAATCCCCCATTGCCATTGAACGGTTATTCGCTATGCACATTGTAGGATATTACTCCCCTGCCCGCTGTTACAAACAACCTGAATCTCTGCCTGATACATGTGATCACGTGAATCGGGTTTCAAGGCAAGCGAATCCTGTACATAGATCTATAGATTGAAACCGCCAGAGTACAATATACACAGTAGAACCAAAATAGCCTCGTGAATCTTACATGCTTAATCCCTATGCGCAATTGCAACAGGCAGAGCTTGGATAGTCTCGATCAGAGGAGCTTGGAGTGCTCTACTAGCTCTACTAATCAATCAGACTACTCTACCCTGTAGACAACGAAGCATTGAAGCTGATCTTTATCCTCCTATTCAGCCTCCTCGATAAATATAAGACCCAGCTAATTAGTACATACAGTTCAGACTAAATACGGCCATGGTATCTCCCTACAGTCTCCTATCCACAATTTTGATCACCTTCCTCGCCAATTTCCCCTTCTCCAACCCATCATAACCCACGACTTTGACCTGCAGCTTAACCCCCTCCGACGTCACTCTATCCACGATTGCTCGCCCCAATCTCTCCTCGTACCCCACTGGTGGAATTTGATCCGATTTTCTCACCACCCGGAACTCTAACCCCTCTGTTGAGACATTCACATGGCTATCAGCCCTAGCAGCCTCCAGTTCCTCGTCAGTGAGATGGTACACAATGACTTGCCAGTGGACAATATCCCATTCTGGTTTTTCGAAAACCCGGCGGTCAAGTTCAATGGTATTGATATATTCAGAGTCGAGGAAGAAGGAGGTGTTTGCATCCCGACCGTGCATTGTTATCCCGCAGAGGTACTCCGCGGCTTCTGGTTTGTCTTTCAATATCTCTTTTGTTCCAGCAAGTGATGAGAAGCTATGGAGACTACAGAAATCCCCTGTGCGGTACCGGACAAGGGGATTTTTAAAGCGCGTGAGTGAGGTAAGCACAAGCTCACCCACACTCGGCTCCCCCCCTTCAGGGCGGGGATTCGTGCTAGAGTCGAGAACATTCTCTTCTGGGTCGATAACCTCCACCACCATCTGCCTCCTATCAAACACAAATGACCTCGGCGGCATAGACCTCGGAGTCTCCTCCGTATTTTCATCCCCCGCAATTCTGGTGGGGACAGTTCCAACCCAAGGCCCCGCCTCCGCACTTCCGTAAACACTTGACAGCGTCTCCACATCCAAAGCCTCTTTCAAAAACTTTTCTTGGGTTTTCGTCAACGGTTCGCTCGTAAATATCACCTTCTTCAGCTTAAACCCCATTTTCTCCTGCCCACCTTCCCTCCTCAGCCCATACATATATCTTGCAAACTGCAATACCCGACTACTCGGTGCAGCAATCGCATTCGCCCTAAAAGTCCTCGCAATATGTGCTATATCCGCGTCAGGTGCATCAGATCCTATGGAAAGCTCCGTTGCACCGCACTGGTCAATTAGCGTCCCCGTTAGGTCCTGGCAGCGGTACATAGGGATTCCGCCGTGGAGGTTAATCACAATGTCGCTAGTCTCTATGGTTTTGAGGGTAGAGAAGAGGATAGCTGCTAGTGCACGCTGAACGCGGTTTTCAGCAGAGGAGGTAAAGAAGTAGAGGTGATTTGTGGAGGAGGAACGTGTCCCGCCAGTTGGGGAGATGTAGGTTGATTGGAGGAAGGTGGGATCGGTGTCGCGGAGCTCTTGGAAACATTTGATGAGATGGTCTTTGTGGACGTAGGAGAATGATTGAAGGGTTAATTGGGAAATGGAATCGGAGGGATGGTTGATGAGGAGAGGCTTGTAAATGTGATGGGTTGCTGCGTGTGAGAGGATGGTGGAGAGAGAGTAGGTGGATAATGGGGGTTGTGGGATCTCTTGGGGTTTGGGTTGGGACATTCTGAGTGAGTGAGGGGTATGGGTATAGGGTATTGGTATCCTCAAATTACAGAGATTATAATGAGAGAGGGGGGGTAAGGGGGTAAGGGTACTGCAGCAGTGGATAGAGTCTTAGAAGTATTACAGGTGCTGGTATGAATGAAAGAAGGAGGCAACAGCTGTAACTTAAGAGTGTGATATTGATATCAGAATTGAGAAGCAGTCCCATGGCAGGACCCCTGATGCCTGGATCAGATGCAGACATGAATTCGTATTAATATTGATGCAACGTTGGACGCATGCAGTAAGTTCATGTACCTACTGTAGGTATCCAAACCAGGATCGGCAATCGGCCTGAGCTTGCAGATCAGCCAGCTTACAGCAGGTAGTTATGTAGGAGACATCCCCGTCAAACAATTGTTCGCATTGTTGTAGAAATCCCCCCGCGAATGTGTGGGGGAAAGGGCGTTGATATATTTGTATATTCCATATCGGGTAGTAGGCCCTTATTAGCTTAGACAGGAAGTAGTATTTGAATTTAACAAATTGCTTACTTAGTGGTTGAGTGCTGGAGTATGCAGTTCTCCTAGCAGTTCTCTTGGTTCGTATTGTTGATTCAAGACAAGACACGGACGCAGTCCCCCATACGAATATATAGTACCGGCGTGCCTATATTGTAGTTCTCGAGCAAGTACCAGTTCTGTAGTCTCGTTGGCGCAAGCCCCTTGATAGAGGATTAACTATGCTTTGTCATGGGCCGGTCCAGCCATAATTATCCCGGGCGCAATGTAGCCTGCATCTATTACCTTAGAGCAAGATAGCGATTCCGAGATTGGCCCTATATCTCAATAATATCTTCACACCTTGAGTATACATGTGGAGGGGTAGTGCAACCAGACTAGAGTATACATACCTTGTTCTTGTGCCCCCACTTATACCTCCTGACCTGCTTAGCACTTTATCTCAACCAGACTACTTTACACTCAAACCTTGCTATACCGGACCTCGCTATAGCGGATCCCTTGGTATACCGGACGGCTCAAGCCAAGGTCACAGAAAAGAGTACAAGCCACGGAACAACAAAACAGTAGAACATTATATATCGGGCATTCCTCCACCAGAAAGTTCTGAAACTGTAACAGCTTCCAATTGCCAAATAAGCTCAATAAGATGAGAGTGTGCCTGAGGAGTTGTAATTGGAGGCATAGGAGGTGGCGCATAAAGGTCCTCAACCCCTTCCTCTTGTTTGTGGCATTGGGAATCCAATATATATTGATAGATTTCCGTATAAGCAGTCAACGGTTGCGTAGATATAGGTAAACATTCTCTGGAAGCACTCAAGTTCTATCCATTTAACCCACTACCCAACCAGGCTAGTGTTAAAGCAGATGTTTAGTACTCGCCAATAAGCCTGTGATTAACACCATAACAAACCTTATTTTTTTTCCCTAAAATAGCAGTACTTATAGTACTCATCATTCAAAATATCCTTCTAGACTATCCCCATCTCTATAAATTCAAAAATTCTTCTAGACTACTCACAATCTCCCCCATTTCCATAGCCAGCTACAATAACCCGCTACACCCCAACTACATTTTCTCCTTCTTCCCTATCTCCTTCAAAAAACCTTATGTTCTTACCTATAGTATCCAAAACAGTCTGTAAAGCCTTAATCATACCTGCACTATCTTCATCGTGTTCTAAAAGATCTTTAAGCACTCTCAGCTCCTGCTTTCCCCGTTGCTGGATATCAGTTAGTTTCTCCATTAGTGCCATAACTTCATCTTTTTCTTGGTTAATGAGGTCTTCTATGTGAAGTTCTTTGATAATGGAGCTTGCGTCCTCTACCTCCTCTATCAGTGCAGTTAAACGGGGTATAATGGCTAGCTTGGAATCCTTATTATCGGACGACATAGTTTGTGCTTGCGGTGGTGCTTGCGGTGGATCTAATTTCAATAAATGTAGTGTTTAGGAGGCTAGAAGCAGGATGAGGACATAACTAGAAGGGTGATGCTTCAGGCAACTTATTATTTTCAGATGTTGAGGGTCATACAACCTACACAGGAGTCATGGGTCAAACACCACTGGAACTGTTTAAGACCTGATGGCCACATAATCTGGACAAAATACTATCAAGAAATAATAATAAAAAGCAAGATTCCAGGCCCAAAAAACTTCCAACAAACTAGCTAATATACCGACCATCGGAATGGCACAGGTTCGACTTCAAAGTGATCCGAAGGACCATTCCACCGTTTAGCTGGTGGCAGCGCAAAAGTACTGAGGGAAATATGGCGGGGGAACGGGGTTCACCACCAGACTTAGATTGAGAAACAGAAAGGTAGGATTGATATGTATACTGATAGAGCATGATGGTACTGACTCATGCGCGTGTGCACCTCGTATGACCGAGCAATTTCACGTACCTTAGTGCAAGAACGGCCCCCGCGCTATTTTCTATACCGGATATTAGCTATACCGGACAGATTTATGCAGTCCGGTATAGCAAGGTTTGAGTGTACCTCTAATCAAGTGCCCTTACCTCCCTGGGTTATCGTCTTCCCCCTTTTTTTTTGGAGCTTAAGCCAGCAGTATCAAATATGCTAGCAAGAGTGTGGGATCAGTGAATTGCTGCTGATGGGAAGTATAGCCAAAGGTCCCCTCGAAGCCCAAGGGCAAGCTCCAACTGTGTGTCAACGAAGAATTTGACGTACTCGGTGTGACTGGGAATCGATTAATCCATAAGTCCAAAGACAAAGCAGTGCCTGTTACAATACTGTCTCTCATAATTGAAGTCACCTCCATCTTGCATTTAGTGGGTTCCTTGTGAGCATTAAACACTGGAGCAGTCAAGATTTCGATCTAAGGTATGAGGTTGGACTTGACCCTAGTAGCTGGGTATGTATACTCCTGCGGGTGTCGAGGGTATCAATGACAGCGCTATATTAGTAAGCTGGATGCCCATTTTGAAGGTATTGATATCTATCAGAATAGATCCATCGGGTCTATCGATTGACTTTGAGAATTCAGTAAGGATCATATAGCTGTGAAGTGTGAAAAGATACGAGATACCTGTTAGTTTCGTTGTAGAATATTTTTCTTGGAAATAGGGTTAATTTGATTTCGGAGCCTATACTTTGCACCATCGAAATTTAGATGCCTAAAGTTCACTTTATAAAAAGAAAAGGGATTTCTTTTTTTATTCTCTATATTAAAAGCTTTTGATAAGTTGTTTAGAGAGGGGGTGATTTAATAGAATGATAGAAGGTATGGCACATGAGAATTGAGGATCAAATCTCCTAAAGTTTAGGTACTCACAGAGCTTCAATGGTCTGCTCTCGATGTCTCACCAGGATACAGTCCGGGAAGATCGATATCTGAGGGATATGGATACAACCTTCAGACTTGTCTTAAAATGTGATCATCTCCTCAGTGCCTAACATCCCAGGCCTCCCAAGACTTTGGGGGTGGCTGAAAAGCAGAAGCGAGAAGCTGTGTGGCGTCGGATCTTGCGGAATAACTCGCGAATCAGATTCTGTGCTGTCAAGGCGGGGATCGTTCATGGGGCGGGGCATCGCAAACATGTGAGCCTGTCAACTTGCAAACAAAATGGTGTCCTGCGGAGGAGTTTCGTTGGTTTATTTGGATGGGTTGAAACAAAAAACAAAATTCATACCGGCCGATCAATCATATGTTCGGGCACCGAACCCATGAAGATGCATACTGTACCCGTGAAACAGTTCCATTTTGATCTGTTGAATGAGATAAAAACCCCAGGTGGTACTCGCACTGGTTAACCGCCACCAGACTAGTATGCATTCCTGACAATCAGTACGGTACTCCAAAAGCAATCTATGATATATATGTTTGGAATAGCACTCTTTTTGGCGTACGGCCATTGCTATTATTGAAAACCCTTCCACCCCTTGCAAGTCGCAGTTAAGTAACTTCGAGTTCGTGTTATTTTGCTGGATGGGTTTCTTTGCGGACCAAAAGGACAGACGCCTCCCGTCTCAAACATTTCAGCGGTCCTGCGCCATACATCTCAGCCACATGGCGAATAGTTACTGACATGTATTACTTTACAGTGGAAAGTCACGTCACTGGACAAAAGTGTCCCTGCATCGATATATCATCCTGCATTCCCAATGGTGCTGGGACAATATATGCTTCTCATCTCGATCGGTATGCTTGGATGGATGGCCCCTGTCCCCACTCTAAAATCACTGCTTAAAGACCAACAACTAATTGGACATATGTTGAATACAGGGCGCAAGGCCGTTAAGTCATTTGAGTTGCTTTTTTTTTTTTTTCTCTATCGCCTTGGGGACCCGTCCTCCCCCCTGACTACGGATTTGTTGTTTTGTGAGTTCTCAATGTCTTCGACAATGGGTGCATACGCGTCACTTAATCACTTTGAGGAGGCGAGCCGACTTTTTGTGCAATATTAACACAGGCAACAGTTGAAACTACCGATGGCCAAAGTCGACAGCTTTATCACCAGAGACAGGCTCATACCACCACCGGGTTTTTTTAGCGGGATATATATATTTGCCACACCAACAGCATCTCATGCTCACGAGACTTCAAAGACAAGGGATGACTGCGGCGTTCTGCCCCTGTCCGGTCGGTGCTAGCGGTGGTGCTACCAACCAAAGTCGCCTGTGGGTAAAGCCCTGGACTGAAAACTTGGCGAACATAGCTTCTTGCGGATCTTACTCGTCGACGCTTGCAATTGTTCATGCCTACGATGCCCCCAATTGCCCTGCTTGGGCACTCTTATTCGTGCCTTTCGTTTCGTTTGCACGCCGACCTCTCTTTCCGGGCGGGTATCCTTGGAGTTGCTACTGTTTGGTGGGAACTGTGTGACTGATAACATCTTCCTCGGTCTATTGGTTCTAATAACTGCTATGACAGTTCCATTGGATGAACGCTGTTCGTCATGTTACCCCTCTTTAACTCCGCCGGAGCAATGCGTGGATAGGCGCTCCTTTGACAAAGGGCCAAGATTGATTCATGTTGAAGTTCAGTATTTTGAGCAGCCAATGTTGAACTTGTGGTTGTTTCAAAATTACGACTCTCTGGGCTCATCTGCCAGAAGGTACATTATAGTAGTCTGGCTGCCAGAACTCTGTGCACCTCTGGCCTGGGTAGACAACCTATGGCGAACCACAGAACGTTCTGAAATCACATGGATAGGGCGCCTACCAAACCTTTTTCTCAAAGTTGCAATAACCCTGGATATCTATTCGTTAGGAGGAGGAGGTTGCCTACCAGGAGACGATTTGGTTGGGCTAAGTGCGGGTGCAGAGCCACCACCAGGTTATTGCGACCGACCACCATATTTACCGCTCTTCCTTTTTTGGTCTCTTGTGTCGCATATCTTAATCCAACCGGAGTGCTGGATCCAAGATGGGGGTCGCACCCATGGAGCTGACTGGTAGGGGAGGTTCACAATTTGTAAATACTTGTTACCTGCCTCTCCATAAGAACTGTTATAATATAGACAATACCAAACTATTTCTTTACTCTTTCTACCGTTTCGATCTCTTGATTTCCGCGATTTCTCACTGGCCATTCTGTTGTGGAATTGAGTACTTGTTCTGGAGACATACCAATACCCAGTGCTATCAAGTTAACATCTCGTTTATTATTGTAGGTGAGGTGTAGAGGGTATACGCGGAGTGCACTGCAACGAGAAAAGTTTGTTTCAACCTCAATCAGGGAAATACCGAGTTGTTTATATCTTCCGCAACCACACATCCAGCAGAGGGCGAATTCACAGTTATTTGCATGGTCAGGTCAGTTTTCAGTGGCGCGGTCGCTCGCCATGTGTTGGGGAAATGCGAGTTGACGATATTTGCGCTGCAGGTTGCTTCGCCCCGCGAACCTCGCTGAGCCCCTCGCGCAAGTACAGCTGTCACGGGCGCAGGTGTAGCAGCACTGCGCAATTGAAGCAGGGCTGCTCAACACGTCGCCGAAGCACGTGCTTCTGGCACTGGCGAGGTTACTTGGACGAAGGTATTACAATCAGGATTCCTGTGCTCCTTCCCCGGTTGCCCACTGCTCAATATCCATCTTCTGTCGCAGTGAGAGTTCAGCTCAAATTGTTGCTGCAAGGCAGCCACTAACCAACCTGGTACGTCGCCCAAACAGGCAGCCACCCCGGCACCTCTTTATTTTCCTGGGTCCCTTCTCAACGGCAGGGTCCTTCGCGCATTCACAGCAGGAACTGTTGATTATTTTCCTTGGAAGAATCAAAATAAATCAACGGCAGGTCTTGTTGGCAGATGCAAAAGCAGGAGCGTGTCTGTGAGTGATGTACTAGGGTGCCCCGGGGTTAATATCACGCCTTCCATCCGTGAGAACATCGGATATCAACCATGTCCTCAGCGTCATCCGCAGTAAGCCCGTACGGCTCAGCAGGGGCGGCCACTACGACCTCTGCGCAGTCATCAACTTCCAACTCCTCATCATTAAAACCAAAGCCTTCCACCTCTAGGCTGAAGCCAAGGGGTTTCCTCCCGTCGTCTACTCTTTCGCCACCTCCACGTTCAAATTTTGCGCGGGCTAAAACCGAACCGACAGCTTCCCTTCCCACGAGAGGGCCTTCGGGAGGCTCTTCACTTCCTCAACGGAAGCCATCGACTTTGTCAAAGGTACCGTCAAGCATACCAAAGCCAACAATGACTTCTACAATACCTACAGTAATGCCTACGACACAGGGTAAACTCAAAACAAGCCCCCCGTCAAGACAGTATGCCGCCTTCTCGATTGGGTCCTCCGCATCACGACCATCTCCCTCATTGGGGTCTACTGTATCCTCTGACAAGTCTGAGAAGAAGCCTAGGAATGTTATTCGAAGGAAAAATTCTTCATCCAATTCACAGTTTACGTTTGGGCTGGGGAGTCTAAGAAGTGGGTCTACTACATCTGCAAATGGGTCTACAACGTCTATCACATCGACATCCTCGTATGCCGGGATGGGATCAAAGTCTGGAGCATCTGCAATGGTGCTGGGCATACCGTTGCCAACCAACATGTCCTCCTCGTCTTTCCATCATTACTCTAACAGCACCGCTTCGTCTTCGGTTCCAAGGATCTCAACTCGAGATTTGCCACCTCCAGCCAATATTAATGCAGCTCACTCCAGTGGTTCATCAACCCACCGGAATGAGTCACCGAGCAACTTCAGCATGGCTTCATCACCCTCATCTAGTTCTTCACATTCTCCTGGATTTCCTCCTCCTGGATTTCGACAAAGGACACAGAGTCCGCATAGGCCCCCAGTAACACGCAACCGGTCTGGGAGTATAGGGCAGATCTTAAATGACTTGGGTGATTGCAAAGCTAAATGTGATGCCGGAAAAGGACTGGATTCTGTGCGAGAGTCTACTACATCCACATCATCGAGCTCGACTGTGCGTGGTGGGGCGCAGGAATCAGAGAGGGGGGGTCAAAAGGCAGTGCCCAGCACACCACCCCCGCCTCCATTACCTTCTTACCTGAACACATCTAGGATGGCGTCTCCGCCAGTTCCCCCCAATAATCAATCCCCAATGCTCCCTTTTGGAACCTTTCGCTCAAAGAACAGCAATGCCGTACCTACTCGACCATCTCGGGATGGAACTCCAGATTTGCATGCCTCAGGCCTAGGCCTTTCAATCCCGGTCATTCAAAGCAATTTAACGACTGGGCCTCATGTTAAAACCAGAAGTAGGTCTATAGGGACTGTAGGGCTTGGGATAGGGATAAAGCCAACGGCTCAAAGAAAAGGGTCAGCACCTTCATCTACACCCCCTCCTCCTTCGCCATCCTATTCTCCATCAGCTAGTGGTTCTAGCAGGCCGAGTGTAACGAACACAGGGGCTGGAACCCACAATGTGCCAAATCTAGGTGTCACTTCTCCCACTGTCGGCTTCGCATACAATTCTTTGCCTACAGCAATCCCGACAAGGAAGCGAGGAGACAGCATTGAGAGTGGACCAAGGGAGAGAAGCCCGACGCGGGCGAGTCCTGGAAAGCCGCCACGTCCGGGACTATTTTCAAGAGGTCGCTCAAAAACCTCTGACCAAATTGAGCTGCGTAAAGGCCCCACGGCAGGCACTGGACACGAGGGCTATGGAAATTATGCACGACAAACTAGGGGGAGAAGCGGAAGCAATACGAGCACTAGTGGCAGCTGGGGCCGAAGTGGAAGCCAAAGCAGCATCACTTCTGATAGCAATTTTGGAAGCGGGGGTGGTAGCAGGAGCGGACGAAGGAGTGGGAGTAGGGAGGGTCGAGTGGACATGGATGATTACTTCATGAATAAACTCAAACCAGTCGTTCTCGCTGGTGGTGGGGAGGTTGTTGAAAATCAGAATCTGAGTTCCCCTGAATATCGACCACGAAACGGGAGTATATCAGAACAGGGAGGATTCACTATGTCTAGAAGCGGAAGCGAAAACATGAGCTCGGACAGCAGAGAGCTTGGGAGTCGTGAGGGCCAGGGCTACCCTCAAGTCAATAGTGGAAAGGTATTCGGCGCTCGACGAGCAGCAACACCTATACCAGCACCAATAAAAATTTCCGGACAACCATTCTCTCATGCTCGAACGCCTCCCATCATCCAAGATCCTAAACGACCAAGGGAGGTCAAGCAGGCCGTCAGCGATGCTCATAGAAAGTTAGAAAAAGCTTTTACTCCTGTACTTGGGCAAGAAGCTTGGGCCGGTGATCTATACAGCCAGATCTCTCCTCCTCTTGCGACCGATCCACTTCCAACTGTCCCTACAAAGACCAAAAGGTGGAACTTCTTACAACGATCCCAGAACTCCTCTAAGAATTCCTCAGCGGCTACGGTGCCCATTACCGGAAGGAGACAACCACGCCCAGCGCATTATGCTATTATGGACTCATTAGAGCAACAAGAAGCAGCACATGTTAAGGATTTGATGTTGGAGCTCAGGAATAAATTAAAGGAACCACAGGAGCAACTGGAATCAAATCGAAGCTACACGACAGCGGTGAGGAAGAAGCAGCATGTTGACTCAATTCTTTTACCTGATCCTCCGCTCCCACTACAACCTAGTGCATCGCCTCGGCCACCATCTCCTCCCACAAAATCGCCATCGCCTGGAGTGAATGTTACTCCTGCATTGTCACCACTCCCACTAGTTCAGTCTCCTCCATTGCCTCGGAAGAATACCCCAGAAGCTGAATTAATTGAAGCACACAAGCACGAAATTCGACAAGCGAAGGCTAATGAACGGAAGAGGCTTCAACAAGCCGGAGGTCGCCTGCCTATACTTGGGTTTGGAAAGAAGAGTGATTCCTTGAGGCAGACTGGGACTCTCGTCTCCTCTCAGCCAGGGCCGTCTAGCCATAGGTCCAGGCCCAGTGAGAGCGAGATTCAGCAATCTACAAAATCCGGCCAGAAACCAATACCTGGGAAGCTTCCCTCGCTGCAGATACACTTTCCCAAGCAGGTACGATTTGGAAGTCCAGAAGGCTGGAGCGCCCCGGCGCATATTGCAGCAGGTCATGTCGAGCATTCTTTAGCACAGCAAATAGCGACGAAGAAGCTTGCCCTGCAACCAATTACTGCCAGGGAGCCACAGCAGCAGGTTGAGTGGTCTCGATATGCATTGGGGAATGTGAATGCAAATACAACCACTCTTGATTTCCCTCGTAATGAAGTTTGCGATCCCTTGGATGCTATAGGTGCCAATGTCAAGAGTTGTGACTGGCCCATCCGGAAGGATTCTATTCCATCCATTCCTGGGGACCATCTCCTGACTATCCCGTTCGTTCCTGCAGACATCCTGACTCCACGTGCTGCTAAAGAATTCGAAAGAGCGGAGCTACCCTTCGCTCCTGAAGAGGAGATGGACGACGTTTGGTCTGAATATGATGACTTGCTTGAAGATAACGACTATTTTGGGCGACCATTCTCTCTTGAGCTGGAGCTTGAGGATGCCATAAGTTCTCCACGCAGATCCGGATTCAAATCCAACACCTCATCGCTTGGATCGCCCTTTCAGTTTGATAATTACTCATTGGTTTATAAGGCATTTATGGAAGACGAGAGTGTGACTATCAACAATGCATACTGCAGAGAGTCACCGACCCTTCCCAACCATGATGACTTGCACCCATCTGAATCCTCAGCGACTTCTGACAAGACTAATTCTACTGTATTCGAGCTTGATGAATCTCCAATTCTCGAGATGGCTCAATTTGCTACCGCTACTTCCGCACCTCCCAAGATCAAGGTAATCCCACTTAGAGAAGGTCAACATAAGAACCAACCTCCTCCTACCCCTTTCTCAATGACAAGGTTCTTGCAATACTACGCTGGGGCAGGGATTCAAGAGAACGATGACTCGGGAGTACTCAATGCTATTGATGCTGTTCACCATAGTAATAGGTCAACAAAATCTAGAGTTTCTAATGGGTCAAACAGCTCCAATGGATCTACCGGGTCATCTGCATTCTCAGAAGTGGGTTTGGGCGATGAAATGAAGTTGAGGTTGTGGGCGCTGATGGCAAGTACCTGGCTGAATTTTGATAGGGTATTGGTTAGCCCAGCTCATGAGGAGTTTGGGGGTGTGAGCGTGAAAGGGAAAGAAAAGGCAACAGATAAATTGCGAGAAAGGGTTGAGGGGAGGATCCTCGTAGTGGATGGGTTAGGTACGGATGAATGGTCCTACTATTGTGCCTTGACCTACCCGTCCTGCAAAGTTTACAACTTAAGTCCTTCTCTCAACTCATCGGAAGATGGTGCCATGAATGACTCACCTACGGGACTTTCGAAACCGCCAAATCATAAGCAAATTCACCATACGTCCTTCGACACAGTCTTCCCCTTTCCGGTTGGATTCTTCAGTGTGGTCTCTCTGCGGTTCCTTCCCTCTAGTTCTTATCCTTCTCTGCCCTTTATCCTTCAGCAGTGCCAGCGCGTTCTTGCCGCTGGAGGCTACATCGAAGTTACAGTTCTTGATGCGGACTTGGTCAATATGGGAAATAGGACCAAGCGTGCCGTAGATCTCAACAGAGGAATTATGGTTCGGGAGTTTGAGGAAACCGCCGCGAATGCTACCCCTGGAACAGTGAGTTGTTTATCAGCTTCCACAATTGCAGCAAAGGCTGCTTCTGAGAGAACCCTCAGACTGCTAGAGAAGGGATTTGAGGATGTAAATCGGTGTCTTGTGGCGCTTCCTGTTGTGGGGCACATCGATGGCAGCATATCATTGGGCTCTGTTCAGGGGTCTATTGATCAAACCCATAATCCAGCGATTATTAAGCCAGCGGAGCTCGCTGGAGATGAACAGGGGTCCCTCCGCAAACCCATCGATGCCCACAACTCAAACATCGCCGACGTTGTCAGCAAAGTGGGTCGTTACTGGTACACCCGTACCTATGAGCGTGTTATGACTGGAGAGAGAGGAGAGTCAATGGGGAGAAGTATGTGGAATGATAAGGGACTCCTTAGGGAGTGTTCCAAGAAAAAAACGGGGATGAGGATGTTGGTAGCATACGCAAGGAAGCCACTGGCTGTGCAGGTAGAGGGGAAGTCAACTCTGAAGTTAGCGGTGTCACAGGGGGATGGGCGCAAAGAGGATATGAACAGCGACATCACCATCCCGATTACACCCGGTGTGTTTCCTAAACCTCTCTCGGTGAAGAAAACTGGTCAGAAGTCAGTGGCGTTTCGGGAGTGATTTTTCATTTAGGTTCTTGATGACACGAGATGACGATACGATACATATATTCAATTTGTTCATATTTATCGGTTGGGCTTTGCTTATTTCTAGTTTCTGCAGCGGGGGGTTTAACATCGATTTGTTACGGAGTTTATGATATGTAATGATGGTTTTCTTATGACTACTACTAAGACTGGAATCAAATCTTGGGAAGGCGCTTTGTTTTGGTTTATTGTTATTTGCTCATTTAGCCCTTGTTTTGCTTTACTCGTTTGCTACTTGGATTTCGCTTCTCTTATGTCTTTTATATTAATCTATGCAGGCTGGTAGTTGCACGCAACATTACATTCACTTGTCCTAATACTTGGGATTTTACTTGTTGATTTTCTGCTATTTACTTTCGCTATACATCTCTACCTTGCGGTATCTTATTTGGTCGTGATACAACTCTTTCTTTGTTTTACCCCAATCTATGATATCAAAAAATTCCTCACAATCCCTTTCTCTTCAACATCAAACATTTATAGCTTATCCTTGCCCCACCCACGTCAGTAAGTAGCCCTCTTTCCTTTATGGAGGTTGGGGCGGACGGTTAGTAGTTAATATATAGACGTACAGTATTGTTCCGTATGGGTCTTCACCGCTTTCTAATTCAAGCACTTCAGTGAATCTTAGACATGCAGCATAGTGGAAGAGGCTCTCGCCAACCTTGATATAAGGCACGCATGCGCATATGCATAGCAGAACAATCAACGTGAGAATGGGGCTTCGAGTATATGTTTGATATCAATTCAGCACCCTTTACTTATTATATAATTATTACCAGTCGAATCTTATGATATGTATTAGATCCACTCTTAGTGAATTCTTCCTGGAAGGTACGTGGTTCGAAAAATTCTGTCAGGGGAGATACCAATACAGTAGCCTGATACTAGCCTTGTAGATAGATTTATTATTTATATGGAAAGGGAAAGTTTCCTGCATCTTATAGACAGACACAGGAGGAGATATGTCCTTGTCAATATCGTACTCGCTCTGACAAAGTTTCAGGTGAACACCATGAAACCCTAGGAAACGGCGAGTGGATGTAACAAAAGTTAGCCACCTCTCTGGCAGCTTTCTCAATGAAGCTAGGATCCTGACAGAATCGTAGAAGGGAATACAGGAGTGCCTTTTTTTTTTTTTTTTTTTTAAATGTCTTTTTTGCAGGAAACGCCAGTCGATTAAGCCAACACTTCCCTTTAGCTAGGCTAGATTTCCAAAACTGAAAAAAAAAAATAGCCCGCAATACCTATTCAATGCCCAAAGAGTATTGACCTTGTATTCTAATAAGCAAAGTCCGACACCAGACATACCTCGATTATTTTTAAAAAAACCATTTCAATATAGAGATAGGTGTTGGGGCTTCCAATGGACACGGTCTATTCGCAGCAATTCCCAAGACTCTAAACTTCTTTTTATATGTGCATGTGCTCGCAACTGCGGGGTTAATCATCATTGAAAGCACCACTGGCCAGCAAATGATTTAAGCGGGTCTCAAAAGCTTTGTGGTGGAAGATAGTTGGATTTAGAGGTAGCGGAAGTGGTGGAGGAAGCGGCGGAGGAAGGGGCGGCGGAGGAAGGGGCGGCGGAGGCTGTTGCAAAGCACTAAGAACCGTCATAACGCAGGCTATCCCACATACTTACGTATATAATGTAATATTAGTGATATTGATATCTACGACCATAAACTAAAGAATCCGAGGCATCCCGCCATATATAAGTTTCAGATCGCCAGGCTAGTACTGTAGTGGGGTGACCATGTAGGAAAGTCTCCCACCGCAGCACAGGCAATCTGCAATTATTTTGCCTAGCATTGCTTGATTACTGTTTTGGGAAGTCACACTAGCCAGTCCCGATTTGGCCTCTACCATTTCTGGTCTCATAGAGTACTATTTTGGGAATCATGCTAGTCCTCTTTTGGTACATATAGAGTACTCTTTAGCCTAGTCTGGTTGGCACAAGTTAGCCCCTACATCAACTTTAAAGGGCTTGCTTTATCTCCATATTAGGGGTTTTTCAGCCAAGCCGTTAGGATCAAAAACTATATATTATATGGTTATTCCCTCCTCCTTAAACCACTAGTCTCTGAGTCCTTCCAGTCATCACTCTAGACCTCAGGAAATACAAATTGTAGTTGTACTGTCATTTGCCTCATAAACCCCGTATTCTTTATAGTTCCTCTTTATCGCTCAAATTTATTGCAATTGCATTTTTCCAGTGTCTCCGATAGACCTTCAAAGTATAGTCATTTACCTGCTTCATAAACCACTATTGTCTGCAATTCTTCTACCGTCATTACCGATAGTACATATATCATTTTAAATCATTGAGAATGTTCGAATATATCATAAGAAATTATTATTCATCAATATTGAAATGGCTAGTTGCATATGCTTCAAACGGTCATGCCCGCTCCCAAAGTAGGCACTTCCAAAAATAGACACTTCCAAAAATGGACAACTAGCATCAATATCAAGTTAATATTATATCAAACCTTGTTCCCACTCCCTCCCCAGTCAACAATTAACGTCAAAACTACCACCATGTCATCATCTTCCATTCTCGGGCATTTAACAGGCACCAGAATAGACGCATTCCAAGACCCAGGGATTAGAAAACGTCTCGAAACCCCGAGTCATGTATAAACTTGTTAAAGGGATAATGGTGGAAGCCCGTCGATCGCAAAACCGTAGCATCCCCTTCATAGGTCTATGGACGTATCATGAGGATAAGGGTCATTGGGATTACTTCTTACAACTCTGTAGTTCATGTCCGTGTAGACAATTTCTCAAATGAGTGATTGTCAAACACACTTGCACTATGGAGTACACTACTCTAAGTATACCTAGAGTCCATAGCGTAGGCCAGCCCTCCCAAGAATCGTGTAGCTTCCCAGGCAGGCGGGTCCATTCGCGAATCAGCAAAATTCTCGGGTGGGCCAGAACAGATTTAATTCATATTTTATTTTCAGAGAAAAGCAAAAAGGAAAACAAGTTGCCGGTCAGATCCCATTAATCCTTCACTTTGAGGGAAGAGGGGAAACATTAAATGTCCAGTTCCCATGCTACTCCAGTTAGAGCATGTATTTGATCAAAAATCCTGGAACTGCGGAACAGCAAAAACTGCCCGCTCTCCCACCCTTGGGTCAAATGCCCCAGTATTCTCAACCGCCTGCACCATTTCCACTTGTGCACGGACAACATTCTTAGAGTGTATGACTTTTTCGTGTTCTTCAACTCGAAATGTAGTGCCTTTCAGGAATATCTCGACTTTATGTGAGTGGAATTTTCCTACTGACCATCCACTTGCTGATCCATTTTTGTAACAAAGCGCATCGCACAAGTTTCTGCCATCAACTGCTCTAGTGATCTTGCCTACAAAACCAGCAGCATTACCTCCCATTTCACTGAACAATTGTAAAAATTCTGGTAAATCATGCCAAGCACCATTTTTGCTACAATATTCAGATTCAACGTGTATCAGTGCAACGTCTTCCCTCCAGGGTGGACTTATCTACTCCTAATCTGCCTGCCACCACATGTCCATAGGATTTCTCCACAGCTAGAACCCATGGGGCTAAAGTAGTGGCATTAAAGAGGCCCGAAGTTTGTAACTGACTCAGAATTTTTAAAATGTGTGAAGCTTCCCAGGACTGATAATATTGGCTACTGTAACATCCTCAACGGAAGCTGGGAGCGGCTGATTGTAGGTTTTATATAGCGTAGGATCAAGTTGCTTCACAATATGGGTGGCAGTGAGTAAAAAGGTTTGACCATATGGGTATCTCTTGTTAAATATCTTTGGCCTGATGAAAATTCCTACTGAACCGGCGGAATCATCTTTATTCATCGTGCTGATCAAAGAACTCGGCAGAATGGGGGGGCTACTAATATTCGCTCTCTGAGGTTTAGCAAGCTTTCGTAGGATGTCGTGGCGTAACTTTCTGCCTAGTCCAACAGTATCACCATCGAGGAGCCTGGTTGCTTTCTGAACAATGCTTAAATGTAATTATAAGCTATAAGTTCTCATGAGTCATGGCTGGTTTGAGCTAGCTGTAAAACAATTAATAGCTCTTACAAAGGACTTAGACCTCTTATAAATATTGTATTCTCATAAGTGGCCTAGAATATATAAGACTAAAACTCGAGTTATAAATGCCTGCTAAATAGTAGTGGCTAAGGTGATTATGATTAGTTAAGTAGCTAGAAGTATTTGTAATTTCATCTTCTTTGGTTAGATAAAAGGTTGTGCTTTTTTAATAACTTTTGGATTTAACTCTTTATTATTGGTTTTGGCATTGTCTTACTCTCGAAATTCTTATACCGGTACTAACTATATCACCTACTACAAAGTCCATACACCTATAAATTTTAGTATTTTCCATCTAGACTCAAAGTAAAGAATTTATTTTCCATACCATATAAGTAGCCAACGTACTTTCTAGTTGTTCCCCAATAATAACTAATAAATATTTTTTCCTAACATCCATAAGGAATTATACAATACATATTAGAGATCACACCGGAGAGCTGCCCAGTAACAAAGCTCTCACTTCCAGTAACTATCTCTACAACAACCCTGAATCTTAAGTCTGTATAAGAGCCATCCCTTATATCGATCATAGCGAGTATCACCAAATTGCAAGCAATGTGGAGTACCAACGTAGGGTACTGATGAAAGGCGTCTTGTGTTCCACTAGTGAAAAAGGTTCCATAGGTTAGATGGAGATCTGGAACGCTCGGGAGCAGCCTATTGCCTGATGCTTGAGTGTGCGGATATACAACCAGACTAGCGGATATACATAATGGTAGAGTTAGTAAGGTAGTAGTAAGATAGAAAGGTAAATAAATCGGTAGAAAAAAACCAAGGGTCAGGGTGTTGTAATGTATTGATATTGAGAAATGAATAAATCTCACATCAGATTTATTTACTGAATTCAGTAATTATATTTATTGCCCGTGAGGGGCACAGTGGGTATGCTGCCCGCGGGCGGCCCAGAACATATATACGTATTAAAAAATAAGTAATCGGAACAAGGTTATACAATTTATATAATAGTCTCTCCCCGATATACGCACCCATCATGATCATCACTTATATTATATTATATACAGTACATGAGCTGCCATAGCCAACCCCATCTATTCCCGCCACACCCTTTCAAAGGTTACTACGTTCTTTCAACGAGAGAGATAAGAGTATATTCGTATACTAGAAGAGGAGCTTGCTTGATGATAACATAAAAGTAAGGAAATCCGCCTGTCTTAAATACCGCGCTGAAAAATCTTGATACATAGGAATTATCAACCGCTCAATCTCACTCAGCTCATTTTCCGTCTTCCTATTACCCTTGTTCCAACAACCTTCCTACATCTCATTTCAGAAGAACAAGCAATTGACCATCTTCAACATAGAGCCACCGTCTCTCTTCCCTACTCCTACTAGCAGCTCGCTGCAGGAATCTGTTCTCAGGACACCGACCTTCTTGAGTTCAACCACGTCAACCTCATCATCCCCGCCCTTATCGATGTATTCATGCTTACGTTTTCTGCTGCGTGGAATCTCTTCACATACTACCCAGTTATTGGAGTGCCGCGGGTCTGGAATAGCGAGTGTGAATTGTCGATTCTCCGTATCAATTGACTCTTGATACTGGTACGGACAATAGAAACCGAAATACTTATCCCCAATCTTGACTTCGTATTCATTGGCATTGTTGGGGTCAGTACTAAGGAGAACATGCGAGATTGCCCAGATTCTGTCGACAGAGAATGACACCTCATCTTCAACTTGAACTAGCTCTGAGGTTACATCATCGTGTGGCCACTTTGCAGTAGTGTGTTCGTATGTTTCATCACGCTCCGGCCACTTCATCAATTGGACCCAACTTGGATACCAGTGTTCAGGACCTCGATATGGAAAGTCAAAGAGGATCTCAAGCTTGCGCCGAAATGGGAGAACATGGAAACATTTCCTCCATGCCTCTTCATCACTCATTAGCTGGTCATAAGTTGGCAGTTGGGTTGTGTGCAAAAGATAGAAGAGTCCTGCGACCTTGTCTGTAGGATGGGATGCACAACGCCTGGCCATTTCTCTGGCAAGGTCGTAAATGCTACAGCCACCACGGTTACCTAAGCTAGCCGCAAGCTTCAGAATAGGGCGAATGACAGCTCTCAACGTTGTGGTCTGGCCTCCTACTTGTCCTTTTGTATTGAGGATGATACGCTTGTTGTCCCGCATATCAAAGCCTCCGTTGAAGGTCATATCCTCTGTACTGATTTCCTGCAGGGTCCAAGCTCGCTGAAACCAGTGCCGTGGGTCGTCCCAACCATGCTCACTGAAAGGCCTCCCTACACCATTAAAATAACGTATAACACGCTCTGCAGCACGGTATATGTTACCAATGGTGGGAACATCTATCTTCCATTCGTTCTGTTTCATTGAGTCTAAGGGACTATGATCATTTGGTTTCTGCGTACCAGAATGCTGTCGAAGGCATAAGACATCCAGCCACACGTACTCTGCTCCAAAGCTGAGCAGTTCTGCCCGCACGTCACGCTCCAAGTCGATATCACCAGGGAGTGGGATAGGCCACTGGGACTGGTTAATCGGTGTCATAACCAATGGCTTCATGTCATGAGTCCAGCTGTGTGTGATAGCCCAGAAGAGAGGGTATAGCGGAGACTGGGTGTGTAGATCGTTACTCATGGTGGACTGCATTTCGGCGAGTAACATCCGGTACTCTACCACACGATTACTCTTCAGGTCCCAGATGCGTCGTGGCATGATAGAATATGGTGACCGGATGAGTTCTTGGCCGGTGCTATTGTGTTTATAGATTGCCTGAGTCCGCTCTTCATCAAGTTCCTTTGCTTTCTTCAGCCACCGGGCCCTGTGCACTGAGATACTAGTATCATCCGCCACTCCGTTGAAATGCTTCCACCCGACACGGGCAGCGGCATATGCTAGACCAAAGTCAAGCTTCTGTGAAATAAAGTACCGAATGTCATTTCGAATCCATCCTTTAATACCTGCAGCTCTGGACTCTTCGGCCTTATCAATATCAATACCAACGAGGGCTATGAGCAGCTGACTCAGCACTGCTTCATTGAGCGCTTCACATGGAGAGTCGGCTTGTTCTGGCGTAATGGCAAACCCTGCATGGAAGTCAAGATCTGGGTGTAAGCAGCTCGAGATTACCGGTAAGTGTAAGTCGGCTGATGAGATATCAGCTTGACGTCTGGGGTGGCGAAGGTGATTGTGCGATAACACTGCAGCTCTATAGGATGGAGTATACGGCATTGGAAAGGGAGGCCAGCTTGTGACTCTAATATCATTGCGGCTGTGATTCACACTCGTATTTTCGCCCATGGCTCTTGTCAACTGCTCTTCAATAGCATTTGCCACCAGCGCAATTAGATCTGGGCCAGCTTTCCCGGACCGAGCTGCGTCCAAAGCAGTTGGATACTCACCTTGGGCAGTTTCATAGTTACCACCAACATGGATGGCATCTGCCCCTCTGACCAGTAGCAAGGTCACAATCTTCTCGTTCCCCCGGTATACAGCCACTCCCAGTGCAGTCCCATACATGCCACCCACAGTGTTGACATCTGCGCCTCGATCCAGCAGCAGGTTCACAATCCCCTCGTTCCCCCGGTGTACAGCCACTCCCAGTGCAGTCACACACTCGCCACCCAGAGTGTTAACATCTGCGCCTCGATCCAGCAGCAGGTTCACAACCCCCTGGTTCCCCCAGTATACAGCCACTCCCAGTGCAGTCCCATACATGCCACCCACAGTGTTGACATCTGCGCCTCGATCCAGCAGCAGGTTCACAATCCACTCGTTCCCCCAGTATACAGCCACTCCCAGTGCAGTCCCATACATGCCACCCACAGTGTTGACATCTGCGCCTCGATCCAGCAGCAGGTTCACAATCCCCTCGTTCCCCCGGTGTACAGCCACTCCCAGTGCGGTCACACACTCGCCACCCAGAGTGTTAACATCTGCGCCTCGACCCAGCAGCAGGTTCACAATCCCCTCGTTCCCCCAGTATACAGCCACTCCCAGTGCAGTCCCATACATGCCACCCACAGTGTTGACATCTGCGCCTCGATCCAGCAGCAGGTTCACAATCCACTCGTTCCCCCAGTATACAGCCACTCCCAGTGCAGTCCCATACATGCCACCCACAGTGTTGACATCTGCGCCTCGATCCAGCAGCAGGTTTACAACCCCCTCGTTCCCCCGGTGTACAGCCACTCCCAGTGCAGTCACATACTCGCCACCCACAGTGTTAGCATCTGCGCCTCGACCCAGCAGCAGGTTCACAATCCCCTCGTTCCCCCGGTATACAGCCACTCCCAGTGCAGTCCCATACATGCCACCCACAGTGTTGACATCTGCGCCTCGATCCAGCAGCAGGTTCACAATCCCCTCGTTCCCCAAGTATACAGCCACTCCCAGTGCAGTCCCACACTCGCCACCCACAGTGTTGACATCTGCGCCTCGATCCAGCAGCAGGTTCACAATCCCCTCGTTCCCCCGGTATACAGCCACTCCCAGTGCAGTCACATACTCGCCACCCACAGTGTTAACATCTGCGCCTCGATCCAGCAGCAGGTTCACAATCCCCTCGTTCCCCCAGTATACAGCCACTCCCAGTGCAGTCCCACACTCGCCACCCACAGTGTTGACATCTGCGCCTCGACCCAGCAGCAGGTTCACAATCCCCTCGTTTCCCCAGTATACAGCCACTCCCAGTGCAGTCCCATACATGCCACCCACAGTGTTAACATCTGCGCCTCGATCCAGCAGCAGGTTCACAATCCCCTCGTTCCCCCGGTATACAGCCACTCCCAGTGCAGTCCCATACTCGCCACACACAACCTTAACATCTGCGCCTCGATCCAGTAGCAGATTCACAATCCCCTGGTTCCCCCGGTATGCAGCCACGCCCAGTGCAGTCCCATACTTTCCACCCGCGAGTTCGTAATCACCCACGGCGTTGATATCTATAGTATGATCAGTGTCTAGGAGTCTCCGCACATCCGATTCGCCCTGGAATTGTACTGCGTCCAACAACTCTCGATTCATGTTCCGTCAGCGCGTTATTATAAATAAATGGGTATAGGTTTGCGTCAATATGCAAGTTGTTAGATATCCCCGTATCAGTGAAACCAACCCCGTGAGGCTCAAATGGGTCGATCGACCCGTCGTAACGTATTTGCTTACATTAATTTTATTGGACGAGCTGTCCAGTTGCATGGGAAAATAAGAAACTCTCGTTATGGCAAAGTATGTATCTACTTGGCCATACATATGCGTTGCTCTCGACGTACTGTACATACGAGAGTTGTTTGCAATGCACCTCGCTTGGCATATTACCTTTTACTATATCAGACAAGCTCATTTCCCCTGGACAAGTAGGTACATCTATTCACATGACCAGGCGCTGCACAACTGCAGGACACTCCTGCTAAATCAGACTGCTCTAAAACACCGGTACCGCGGCATATCCCAAGGTCGACACTATAGGGAGGTATCCATGCCTCAAAGGCTCTTGGAAGAGGAAGATTTAGGCTATGGAAAATATTGACTGGGGGAGAGACCAGGAGGAGAAAAGGCAGGAGGATGCCGAGGAGGCGGATGAGGGAGATGAACTTGAAAGCTTTCGCCCTCTGCTTTCACACCTTCGACTCGAAAATCTACCTGAGCTTGCCACTTCTCTCAAAACTGCACAGCTCGGGGCTAACGCCAGTACCGGTAGCCCTCTGACCTGCACTGTCAATCCATAACCTCTGACTGGTGCGTACAACATCCTGTATCGTGTACGCTTCTCCGACAGTTCAACATGGATTCTCAAGATCCCTTGCATTAGGTACTTACCCGAATGGTCGGAAGTGAGCGGAAGAAAGCTCCGATCAGAGGGAAATACGACGAATTTTATTCGGAAACATACCACAATCCCAGTACAAGAGGTTAATACGTCCTCGATTCCCGCCTGGATAACGTGATTAACGCTCCATATATTGCAATGGAGTTCATTGATGGGATTAATATGTGCCAAAAATGGTATGGCATGGCAGATGGAGACGAGCAGCGGAGTGAAGAGCAGTTGGAAGAGGGAAGAGTTAGGTGGCTTAAAGGAGTAGCCGAAATTTTATTCGAGCTCGGGAAATTTAGATTTGACAAATGTGGGATGTTGGATTCTATCTCTACTGTAGTGGGTGAACAGCCAGCGGGTTCTACCGAATATCTAATGAAGGAAAGGAGATGTGAGGATTCTAATAAGCGTATTGAGGACGTTATAGCACAGCTGTAGGATGTATGCGAACGTTAGAATAAATAGAGATATACTAGGATATATATATGAATGAGATTGAATTGTGAGCTGATGATACTCTAAAGGGGGGCAATGCCCCTCCTATATACTTAATACATGATTCCAGCGTACAGAGTCGTGACAAGCCCCTTTGTGTTCCAATCTAGGATCGGAATTGTCTTTGGTATAGATCTGGGGGCCCTTTTGAGTCGGACCAAAGCCTCCTCCATTTGAACCCCACTAATCTCTCGAAAGTATATGCTAAAGTCATGCCCAAAATTCGCCCGTACCCCCTCGAAGACTTGTTTGTTAGTTGCCGGCTCAACGCGAATGTTCTATTTGATCCTCCTTTATACAGTCTGAATACACTGGTCGTATCCTAGTCCAAGCTTCAGTTTGAGATTTTCAACCAGGAGGGCTTGCGCCTTATCCAGTATGCAAGATCACGAAGGATGCTCTTGCGGGGTCCCTTCCCTTTGCATAGATATTCCTCAGGAACTCAAAATACATGATAATAAATGTAATTCAAACAATAAGGTCACGTAGAATAGCACATAGTCAATCGCTTACTAAGCAGGTTCTTTTTTTTTAAGAAAAAATAGAATCTATTCGTCTGTGGAGCCTAAGGCTATGAGACGGACTAAGCAGGTACTGCACACTAAAGAAGATAAAGATGAGCACACTCGGATTAAAACTCAACGCACAGTCGTCAGTCGTGAGGAAATCTGCAAAGTGTGTGTCTATCGATTGATCAAGCGATGGGTTTCTTGTTCGATGTTGTAAAGAAAAGAAACGAAGACAGAACGATTCCCCGAAATGGCCAAGACCTCCCGAGTCAAACCTTCTTAAACTTTTAACAACTAAATCTCAAGTGTCAGATCACCCCCCGTTCCGCCGCTATGTTTCACCAGACCCATCGCAGAGAAATATAAGAAGGAAATCAAACAAGCGTGAGATGCCTCCTCATCCCGTATCTCATAGCCTCAAGCCATATATCCCCATTCACCCCATATAAGAATGAAATAACTTGGTAGAAAAGACCGTGCCTTTACCCCTGTCCCCTCCGGCAATGACACATCCCTTCCACACTATAAATACCACCCCCACCTGGGTTATAGACATTGCAATAGACAGCAAGTTGATCCGCAATCAATCCCACTCCCAGTATTTGCCTAAATGACTTCATAAGATCCCTCACTCCCGTTGGCTACTAATTTGCTTTTGTATGTGTTGTTGGCAATTGGCTGTACTCTGAGGCAATCAAGGAACTTGTTGACTTCAGTAGTATTCGGGGTTCCACGGAGGTCTTTGTGTAGGATATTTGAGATCATTCGCAGTTGGGTCCATTCCGTCTGGATTGTTGAATGAAGCTTTTGCTTGTTAAATAGCGACTGTAGGTATGGAATGATGGTATCGGTGGTATATTTTACCTGCGTCATGTTTAACATGTCGCAGTAGAATTTGCTGAACCGTTTCTTAACGCCAGTCAGCTTTCTCATTATTCCCTTTAAGCTTTCTTCGGGATGGAGATATCTTCGGTTGTCAGGAGGGCTTGGAGACACTGATATTAGATTGCACTCCTACCAGGATGAGCATGATTGAAGGTATCGAAGGGGTCAGTACTTAGTCATGCCGCCTAAGGCAGTTGTAGGAAGTGTCTGGATTGGTGTTGGCACTGTAGACATGATGGCAATGTTGTGAATTTCTATTCAGCGAGGAGGCAAATGACCGTACATAAATACATTTAACTACTCAGCACAGCTGGCATTTGGGATCCAAGTCAGACTTCAAACATGGGGCTACTCTGAAATTTTTGTCTGCAGCATTACGTGTTAAGGGCTCGCCTCAGCTGCCTATTGGCGTCGTGGGACTGGTGGAGTCTCGATCTAAAAATGATAACCAGACTAAAAATGTGTGGAAGGGAGACTACCAAGATAGGACTAGCTTAACTACAAAAAGGGTAGACTGGGAGATACCAAAAAAGGTATGGGCCAAATAAGGACTACCTGTATGAATTCTTAAAAAGGCAACCATCCAATGCTACAGAAAGAAGCCAACCAGACTACAGAAAGAAGTAAAAAATTCTAAATTCCCATTGCGTGCTGTGGTGGAAGACTTTCCTCACCCACTGCAGTACTCTGAAGCTTAGATATGGCAGAGCGGACAGGATGCCTCATTTTCTTCAGTCTATGGTCGTAGATATTATACCTTAGAATGAAGCAGAATAAAGACCTACTATTATTGTGGACAAGTAGAAATGACCACTGCATACTTGACATTTTCTGGGATGCCTGCAGGCAGCATATCCACTATGCCCCTCACTGCAACGAATTTAATTACTGGATTTGGAATATAATGCACTATAATAACCTTATACCTAACTAGACCTATATCAAATATATACACCTAGGCTATTATTAATCCTGGTGCAGGAAGTACTGGCCAGAAGCTGGACTGGGAGCAGTGGGACGTGTAACAGCTGCTGTCACAACCGCCTCTCCTTGTCCGACTCTCGTTGTTGTTGTTATTGTCTTCAACATCACCTGCGACGCAGGTGATGGGAGATTGCTATTGTTGTTATTGTCTTGGTTCGGGTTTGAGAGTCGTGCCAGTTTCCGGCATGACTGTCGGAGGTTCCCTATCTCGGGACGCTTATTCTCTTGTCAGTCTTGGCTCTTTGAGCCACCATGTATATATATCGTCCTGATCTTGCACTCACGTTGGATTCCTATCCAACGTCTTGTATATTAAATACAGACATTGCTTCTCCCTGCGCTGGTGCACCTTCCTCGTGCACCCCCTTACTCCTTCGAACAACTCTGTAGCTCTGCTGCCCCACCACGAACTCTCCTTTGCCCCTCCGTTTAGGCATACCCCTTGGTCGCCACGTCCCCGAGCCCCTTGTTACAGCTGCATCTAGTTCTGGGTCGATTGGGATCTCCTCCGGTTCATTCTCTGAGTCATCCTCCAGGTCAATTGGGTTATTAACTAATAGTCTAATTTGTGCTCATTCAGCTACCTAGAGCTGAGAGGTTGCCATAGTCTTAATCTGCTAGTATTTTGGTATGACAATAAATAGAACATTTTAAGTCATTTTGTAGCATTGGCAGCAATAATTGGCACAGGACTTTTTTACAAGTACATAAAACTGAACTAGCACAGTGCATTGACAGAGAAACAATGCGACTGCCTACTCTATTGTCCTGAGCCTGGCACTCCTGCCAGTGAGGACGCTTTTTGGAAGTGAATTAGTACTCGTATTTCGCATTCTTATCGTAGCTATGATATAAGATATCTCTTTGAGCCGTTCCATGTCCTTCTCCCCTGAAAAAAGTTAGAAAGTCAAATAAACACAGGTGAGATATCTCGTAACCATCAAAAAAAACTCATGATCGCAGGTGGAGATTCCCCAATTAAGGTGCAGGTAATAAATCCAGAAAAGCCTGTATCTAAAATACTCATAATAACTTAAATTCAAATAGGTATTCCTATCCCTGTCCAACTCAAATTGCCAGTGATAGATCCCCGGCTGTCAAAAATTCCTTCAACACTCTGCACAATTACCTGTCTGCTTCAGAGTCACCACATACCTTCCTATTCGTCATGAGGTGATCTTTGATGCAGCTGGTGATACTGCTCATATTGTGGGCTTATCTTTCTTGCTGCGGTGCTAAAGGGGAACTGTGTATACTGTTTGTAGGAGTTGACACAAAGTTCACTCCTTACCAAGAGTTATGCTACCCTGAACCCACTAAATAAATTGCCATCAATGAGAGTACAAGTGGTAGTATTTCTTGGGGCCCCAACAAAGTACAAGCCCAGTCTAATGCGCCATTGGGTTGAGGAAGGTAACGAGAAGGCTTAAATTATAGGCATTTGCTGGTTACAGTAGAACAAGAACCCAGGAGGGTCGGAAAGCTGGTGATACTTGACGATACGTACCAAATTCGCAATGAATAGGGGAGATTAATCCTTACTCGAAGTGAGTGTATTAACACTGAATGGAAAAACTCTATGATAACTACGAGGGTCTGATCGAGACTAATGGAAAAGTCAAAAAAGTAATCTACAACACCAGGGATTCCCATATGGTCACCCACTGCAGTACTAGCCTGGCAATCTGAAGCTTAGATATGGCAGAGCGGACGGGATGCCTCGGATTCTTCAGTCTATGGCGTAGATGTTAATATCACCAATATTACGTTATATAAGTGTGCAGGATAGTCTGCGTTATGTCGGTTCTTAGTGCTTTGCAACAGCCTCCGCCGCCACCACTTCCGCTACCTCTAAATCCAACTATCTTCCACCACAAAGCTTCTGAGACCCGCTTAAATCATTTGGTGGCCAGTGGTGCTTTCAGTGATAATCACCCCTGCAGGGCAAAAGGGTTGCGAGCACATATAAAAAGAAGTTTAGAGTCTTGGGAATTGCTGCGAATAGACCGTGTCTATTGGAAGCCCCAACAACTATCTCCATATTGAAATGGTTTTTAAAAAAAAATCGAGGTACGTTCTCCATAGATTCTGGTGTGATGATGACTCTGCCGAAGTCAAATCCTCCCAAGAACGCCTGGGCCGGCTCATTGACCAGCTTAAACCTGTCATTGACCTCTTGAAAAAAAATTGATGATGTTGTCGTTCCGCAAAATGAATTCGACGACGCATTACGGAACTGCATCCCCGTTTCGCGAGTCAAAACCCTCCTCACGGGCGCGGTGGTTACGAGTGGGTATGCTTTGGTGCTCCTGGGGGAGTGGGTAGAGGTGCGGACGCAGGGGATGTCCCCTATGCAAAGAGTGGGGTCATTCAAATGCTGCTGCGTCATTGGAGATTACCTTTACGAGTGGCGAGGAGAAGACTGCAGAGGATAGAGCTGCGGAGAGTGCAAAGAGAAATATGCAGATGGAGCAGAATGCCCCGCCAGTCTGGCATACGCAGAGTACGGTTTCAGGAGAGATTACGAAGTTGGGGCTTAAAGAGCTTGCGGCCAGGCATGAGAGGGAGGGGTTCCTTGGAGGTGATACTACGACCGAGGATGTGGTGAAGAAGGTGGGTGGGGAGGGGGTAGGGGTAGGTTTGGGGGTGGGGTCGGAGGTCGATGCAATTCAGGAGTATTATGCGGCAATGGCGGCGCAGAAAGCCAGGGAGTGGGTGGAGGAGGAAGAGGAAGAGGAAGAAGGGGAAGAAGGGGAAGAAGAAGAGAAGGAGTTTGAAGATGTAGTTACTACCAAGTTAACTCTTTGGCCGGGGGTGAATGGTGGTGGTGGTGGTGCTAGGCAGCGGGGTAAGGAGGAGGAATCAGACTCCTCATCGAGTTCCCTGGGGGGAAAGAAAGCTGGAGGCGGGATCGCCTTGAATCAACCAAGGAATGGACCGCCGACTAAGAAGAGGAAGGTTGTTTCTCCCCCACCCCCCCTACCCACGAAACCAGCCGCGGACGAGGATGATGATGATGATGATGATGATGAGTTTGAGGACGCAATATAGTTACTATTAATATGCTTTACTTATCATCAGCGTTGAGGAGGTGTTTATTGCACCTGGGTTGTGTATTATTACTATTTCTTTTTTTTTTTTTTTTTTTTTTTGCTCATGCCCTGATTTTGCTTTTTCTTGCGTTCCTGATTGCTTATACTGGAGCTTCCATGGCGACAGGGTTATAATATTTCTACGGTTCTACAATACCACGCGTAGTAAATAATTAATAGAAGTATATCCAATATCAAAGTGGAATATGTCGCTAGAGCCAATAGTTCTGTTATCCTGGCAGATAGGGCTATTTTTAAGTAAATGGCTGCCTTTGGTCTAGATCAAAAGCAGCGAAACCAGGGAACAGCAATGTACTTACGTTACATGGGTTTAGTCTTATACTTACTAATCTCATGCCAAGTCTTATCTGTACATACCCGACACATATTTCATCACACAAGTCTTGCGATAACTATCACCACAAACAATACTCTCTACGACGCTCTACAACACTCTACAAAGCTCTACCATACCCATACACAACCCCACACTGTGTGTTATTCTCCCCGATTTCTTTGCGTAGTCTGACTCCTTGGTTGCCATCTCCATCCAGCCGTGACTCCGCCGCGCCCACGCTCGCGCAAATCTCCCGCCCTCATGGCAAGCAGCCCGCTCTCCGTATCTGGGCATGAATATGTCTCCGATCCCGTGTCTTCGCTCTCCGGAGGTCATGCTTCAGTATCCACTCCACCTGCCACCGTGCGCGATTCCGTGGACTCCGGTATGTGCCTGCTCAGTGTTTCCTTCTATAAACACCCCCACCCCCCCCGCATTTGAAACTAACCCCGTGCCTTCTCAGCCCCTCTCCCGACGCTCCATGCGCTCCAAACCTCCACCCCTTGCAAGCGCAAAGCGGCCAGCATCCCTCTCTCCCTTGCACTTGACCCCGGCTCCGCAAAGCGCCATCACCGCTCCGCAAAACACGTCACACCCCTTATTGCCTCAGAACTCGTTCAGGCCACACACTGCTCTGCCACCTTTGCGGAAGACTTTCTCCTCCGCGACTCCTGGGACCTTCATGTCCCTGAGGCAGACATCCTTCTTGCGGCTATTACACGATCCTTGCCTCCTGCCGACAAGGTGCGATACCATCGGAGGACAGGGGAGTACACCTGCAGCCCCCCCGCCTACTCAAACGCCATGTATCTCGAGTGGTTCTGCCGCCTGGCAAATGCAATCTGCAATGCGAATAATCCCACCCTAGCTGCGCTTCACTCAACGTGGAAATGCACCAAGGACACCGCTCCCACCGGTGCCCGCAATGGGGAATTACGCCCCGACTTTATTCTTACGGTAGATGGTGATGCCACGAGCAGCAGCTCGGCAACTCCAACATGGGACTCTATCCTAGTGGTTGGCGAGCACCAGTCAAAAGGCTCCCAGCCCTTCACCCAACTTGCCCAGTATGCGGAACAGGTCTTCATTGCGCAACCCTTCCGCACTGCAGTCCTTGGTATTATCACATCAAATACTGGTCCACGACTCAGATTCTGGAGATTCGACCGAGCGGGCGCTATAGGATCAATGGACTTAGATTATCAATCTACTAGTCGCCAATTACGCACTATTGTTCGCTGTCTATACGCAATCCCGTTCTTGCCTCCAGAGGCGGTTGGGTTTCACGTCAGTAGTATTATTACCAACCATTTTCCACCTGAAAACCCCTTTCCACTCAATGATTCCCTCCCGTGGAAGATGCGCATGTCACCATCCACGCCATACGAAGGCGAAGCGTTAATGAATCGTCTTCTCTTCGTCGCCTCTGGAATTGTTACTCGTGGCACTCGCGTATGGCTCGGTACTATTGGTGGCACTCCTGTCGCAATTAAATACAGTTGGCGGAGCAGCACACGACCGCCAGAGGCATCTCTTTACCAGCTTGCAGCCTCCCACCAGGTGATCGGGCTCGCTACTCTAGTTGCATACGATACCTATGAGGATATCGCTACCAATGTGCGCTTCGACTATTGCCTAGCATCAAAATCACATAATCGCCACCTCACCCGACTTATCCTCACCCCCTCCGGCAGAGCAATTAGTGACGAAAACCTATCCCCATCACAAGTCGCGAAAGGGTTGTTTGCGGGGTTAGTGGGTCATGCATCGTTGTACTTTGATGGAGGGATACTGCATAGAGATTTGTCACCGCAGAATATTATATATACAAGCAAACCTCAAGTTGCAGTCCACCAATGGATTTTAGGAGGGACCAGAGATGGAGGGACGATGATGCATTTGTATGGGGCGCTAATTGACCTAGACTATGCCATTGAACTAGGTTCTACTGATGGACGAGCATCAGGTGCCGCAGATCGTACTGGGACGTATCCGTTTATTGCAATGGGGGTGTTGGGGAATGGAGAACTACATCAGTACAGACACGATCTTGAGAGTTTTCTCTATGTATTGTTGTGGGTATGTTGTTATCCCGTGACACCGGACCCCAACCCTAAGCAGAGGGACATAATGGACAATATCTGGCCGTGCTCTCATCCTTTGAGAACGTGGATATTTTCGGATGAAGAGACGGTTACAGCACACAAGGAGAAAAATATAGTCATTAACGAGAGGATGTTTGAGGGGTTGTTGGGGCGGTTCAGAGTGGGATTTGAGGGGTTCAAAGCCGTTGCCAGGCGGTGGAGGAGGACATTATGGGGGATAGAGGGGTCGAGGCTATGTATGATTGTCCCGGAGGGTGAGACAGACGTGGGAGGCGAGGGCACGGGTGGGATGGAGTTTGCAAGCGGAGGAAAGCGTGATTGGTTGTTGCATGATGAGGTGAGGGTTGGAGTGGTCAACAGGGAGGCATTTGGTGAGGCAAGGGATGCCTTACGGGAGTTGGTTGAGGCATTAGCGCCGGGAGAGGGTGAATTACAGAACTAATGGTATGGCCATAGTCTGATTGGTATGGCATAGACCGTTATACTTCTACCTATTTTTGCGCTCGGATACCTAGTGCACTTTTTCAAATAAACTGGGGACTGTTGTATAGAAGCTAATGTATCCCACTCCGCGCTAAGAAGTGTCCAACATGCATTGCAGCAGCAACTAAGCCAGAGGCAGTAACAACATTAATAAGCTGGTGGGCACTCCTCTCGTATGGTTATGATACCGTATCATTTACGCGTTAATGCTACCCCATCCCCATAACACAACATCCTCGATAGTACTACATCCTCTATTGCACATACCATCCTATAGATCTATAACTTAACTCATACACAAAATCCACTGTACACCCAGTCTCGCTACATGTACACCTAGTCTCGCTACATGTACACCTATACATCGTACCTATTTTAAGTTTATCTTATCACCATCTTTCTTGCCGTATTGGCTACTCACGTGGTAAGTCATATGACTACCACCACGACCAACAGTACTACTACTACTGCTATCGATCTGATACAGAGATCGGTAGATCGCCAACTTCTGGCGGACCAACGAGCTCGCCAGGTTCTGACGGAAGACATATATCCAAGTCACGAAGTTCTAGTGCTGAGAAACAAACGGGTCTCGCGATACTGCGATGACCAATTGGAAGGTATACCAGACAGAGGAGCAAAGATACAGAGGACACTGTATCATCAGGTTGCGAAAAACTTTCTTGTTTGTCACTACCTAGAAGACAAACCCAAGAAAGTTAGGTGGGCTGATGGGTATGACAACTGTGAGCTGTGGTCATTGACGGAGGCTGATACGGGGGCTTACGATTATTGAATAATCATCTTCCCACCCCCCTCCGTATCAACAACCACAACAGCTGTTAGAATAAATGCCCATTCACCCCATCTCCGTTAGTTGTTGTAAGTTTACTATACGTCAGTTGTTGTTGTTGTTTGCAATATGCTCGCTTCTACCCCTGTACGTCCCCACTTAGTACACATCTCACGAGATATCCACACGCCATGTGATTCGCACATTGTTCTCTTAGTCTCAGGTATCAAGCTCGGCCTTCACCTACAATCATGTATTTAAAACCCTGGCTTTCCTAGCTAGATCAATACAATCAAATAAGTTCGGAATATCCTCGCTCTACTGCCTCATTGCCACGATCCGATTCTGCTTCACTTAGTCCCGCCTATCTATCTCCACGTTCTATCTAACCTGAGCACCTCGCACAACAGCATTGCCAAACACTTCATTTTATTTTTCTCAGACGAAATGGATTCCTTTGCCAAACTGACGAATCTCATTCCCTTCGCCCGCAGACATGTTTATCAATCACCAAGGTCTGTAGGACGTTAACGCTTGGAGCTCTACGAAGGTAGAAGGGGCGAATATTGGATATACCGCACACTGAATATCAAGCCAGGGAAGTGGCGAATATTGTATATATCGCAGGCTTACTCTCCAGCTGGGGAAGGGGTGAATATTAGATATATTGCAGGTTGTATAACAAGCTGTGGAAGATGCGAATATTGGGTATATCGGAGTTAGCGAGTCAGAGTAAACACGAGTATGGTAGATATGGAAGAATAACGTGGCCATATGGCTAGGTGGTTGCATGTCAAGCTAGGAACGGGGCGAATAGTGGGTATATTGCAGACTGTATATCAAGCCGGGGAATACGGAATATCAGATATATCGCAGGCTGAATATAAAGTTGAGGAAGGGGCATATCGCCAGCTTACTATCCAGATGGAAAAGAAGCGAATGTTGGATATATCGCTAGTTGAACATAAGAGGTGAATATTAAATACATCACAGGCTGTATATCGAGCTGAGGAAGGGGCGAATATTATGTATATCGAAGTTGGCGAGTTCAGGGTAAACATGAGTGTGGTAGATATGAAAAAATAACGTGGCCATATAGTTAGGTGATTTGCACGTCAAGCTGGAGATGGGGCGAATATTGTGTATATTTTAGGCTGTATATCAAGTCAGGGAATGTGGGAAGATGTGATATATCGTAGGCTGATCGAGGAGGGAATGGCTGTACAATATATAGTTTTTGATCCTGAGGGCCTGGCTGTAAATCTCTTGATCTGTCATACATCTCGAGATAAAGCAAGCCCTTCCTTCAAAGTTGGTGTAGGGGCTGTAGACTAGGCTGGTGGCTGCAGAGTAGTCTCGATCAGACCCTCTACGATAACTCCGAGGGTCTGATCGAGACTAGCTGCAGAGTACAGGTGCGGTGTGCCAAAAGAGGACTAGCACAATTCCCAAAATGGTAGTCTACGAGACCCGAAGTGGTAGGGGCCAAATAACCAGACTAGGGCCAAATCGGGGCTTAACTAGACTAATCGGGACTGTCTAGTGTGACTTCCCAAAAAGGAAATCTAGGGGCAAAATAATTGCAGATTGCCTGTTTGGTGCTGCGGACCTCTCCGAGGGTCTACCGTAGTCTCGATCAGACCATCGAGCTAGCTGCGGAGGGAGACTTTATCGCTCGATCGAGACTACTTGATCGCTACGTACAGTTGATCGAGACTCGTACAGTCAACCCTTGTTAAACCGGACTGCATAATCCCGTCCGGTTGAGACTAGCGTCCGGTATAACAAAAATTTGCGGGCGGGCAACAACAGCACCTCATCACACCGCAACACGAGGGGATTAAAGGAAAGGCATATGGCATAATTTTATACTTAAAAAGTAAGATCTATAATGTTTTGACAGTGTAAGGAGGTCGCTAATAATATTATAGGATGGGATTTGTCTGCAGCACTGCGTGTCAAAGGGCTCGCCTCAGCTTCCTGTTGGCGTCGCGTGACTGCCGATCTAAAAATGATAATCAGACTAAAAATGGTGTAGTAGGGAGACTACCAAGATAGGATTAGCTTAATTCCAAAAAGGGTAGGCTGGCAGATACCGAAAAAGGTATGGGCCAAATAAGGACTACCCATGTGATTTCTCAAAAAGGCAACCATCCAATACTACTAAAACAAGAAGAAATTTTAAATACCTATTGGGTGCTGCGATGGGAGGCTTTCCTATATAGTCACCCCCTACAGTACTAGCCTGGCGATCTGAGCCATTTTCTTTGTAGATATCAAATACGAGAGTTAATATATTATAGTTTGACTAAAAAATAATTGACTTTTTTACCGTTATTTACTATAGATGAAATCTTTCCTCTCTTGTTCTAAATACTAATTGTGTTTGGGGGTCATCACTATTCTCTATATAATACACATCACTCTAGATGACGTTATTCATCTGATCATTCAGTAGTCTAACTTTGGGCAGGTGTAGTTTCTTTCCGTTTCTCTTGGGTTGAGTGATGTCTTCCCTTACCACACTCCCACTATCACTGCCAGAGCTCCACTCAGTCAAGTCTCCTTAGAGCGTAGCTCAGTTAAGGAGATGTAGAAACTGTATTTCAGAAAAGTAATAATAAGGGACCCCGTTCCCAGGAACGAGGTGTTGCTACCAATTTGTAAGATGGAGACTTGTATGCAGGATGTATTCCAAGTCTATCTACAAGGCGAGCTAAATAGATAGCTCTTTCAAGGGAGCTAGCCTCCCTATGTAGTCTAAACGGGCTAGTGTCTCACACGACCTAAGGAGCTAGAGAGGGAGAATAAAAAGGGAATGCTACGTCTCGTATAAGTACTCATATACATATCTACGTGCTCCCTTATACATTCGCACTAGCTTATAGTTATTCACATACCCATACACGCATATCAGGTGAAGTGTACCTTTACTGGCCATTCATCTATCTATTCGCTGTCAGTGTTGCTATGCATGACCTCTTCATTTCAAGAGTACCCATCTATGACCTATGCCGTTGTCTAGGCGCTGTCTCTACTATTCTTCAATTACATCACCTGCAAACCTTCACAACTGCTCCATCCCCCCCCCCTGCTCCATCTCCCTGCTCCACCCCTCCCCTGCTCTCTTCGTGTTCACTAACTAACCGTGCTCTGCATCACTCCCAGCTGTTGGAGTTGCAAGGAATATGTCCCACCAGGAAGCTACAGGTACTGAGGCTGTCGCTGGTCTTGACCACCAACTGTTCGTAACACGTTTGGGCACCCCTGGCACTGAGACTCTTCTCTCGTTCCCCTATCCATTCATCATTCCTAAGCGGTTCAGAGTAAATGAACACGCACAGTTCATGTTTTCGGGTCGAACTATATTCAGACAGCTCTATGACTTTGCAATGTCTATGAACTCGTTCAGTAAGAAGCGCTTACATGTGCATGGTCCGTTGGGGGTTGGGAAATCACACTTGCTTGCAGCAGTGGCAGTTGCGATGCAGCGAGCCAGTAGAAATATTATCTATCTACCAGACTGTATTGAATTACTTTTGGCACCAACTCCAGCAACTTACGTTATTCAGGCCATCCATCATGCGTTTGCAAAACATCCTATGCTAGGCGACAAGTCTAAGTCTCTGGCAGATTCACAAAGACACAGTCGGGACCCCGAGATTTTGGAGCGAGGGATTTCTGACTTCTGTCAGTTCGCACGAGATAACAATGAACCAATTCTTCTCATCGTGGATCAAACAAATGCCCTGGATGCAGCAGTTCTAGATAGAGCTCCAGAAAAGAAGAAAGAACAAGCCCACAGCCTCTTAGATGGAATAACATTTTATCACATGAAGATTGCCATTTCGACTACCAATTACAAAGCAGCAGACTGCGTGCAGTCAGTGAAGAGAGAATCTCTATTTATATGGGTTTGAATCAAGTACAGTGGAGTCTCGATATAAGCAACCCTTGATATAAGAAACCTCTCGATATAAGAAACTCTGCTCCGGTCCCGCCCAAATTTGTATGGGAAAATAAACCCTTGTTACTAGCAGGTTTCTTAAGTATTCGCTTAGTAATACATACAAAAGTGCAGGTTTCTTATATCGCGAGATCAGCCGCAACGGTTACCCCGCATCAAGAACAGCATAGGAATTGTTTCTTAATAGGTTTACATCGTAACCAGTTCTCCGAGGGTTATTCTTCTTGCTTGTGTTCGCTATTCTGAGATAAATTATTGGCTTCTCTCTTGTCGCGGGTATTATCATGCCACCAAAGGTGTCAGTTCGTGTGGTTGACGCATGGAAGCATGGTGTGAAGCCATCAACTCTCGCTCATTGTTTTCAACATAGTCAAGGTCAAAGTTCACGGCCTGTCCCCGATGCCTATCGACAACGACCTGAATGAGGTTGAGGAAGAGATATAGGACTGCATTCGTGTTGCACATCCCCGGTTTGATCGAGCAAACCTTCCGGAATTCATTAATCCTGATGAAGAAATTGTTACAAATTCAATAGCGGATGAGGAGCAACGTATTCTGGATACATATGAGCCCGCTCCACTTCAAGAATCCGATTCCGACTCTGATGATATCCCCAGCATCTCCTATAAGGTAGCACTAGAAGCCTTTGAAACTTTACGTCTCTTCCGTCTTCAACATCCGCATCTTAGTTTACAGAAAAGAGAGCAGTTAGAGGGCCTTTTGTATCGAGAGTCTACAAGGCATGGCTCAAAGGACGCAGCATCAGACAAGTATCACGGGGTTTTTTATGCCGCACTCGGACATTTCCTAGTTTTTTGTATATATCTTGATATAAGAAACCTCGCGTTATAAGAAACCAGTGGCCGATCCCGAGGGGGTTGCTTATATCGAGACTCCACTGTAATCAGTCCCTCTCCCATCTTTTGCACACGACTAAATTTGAGGTTTACAGGAAGAAATGGCTAGTTTCTGGAGAAGTGCACCCGGGATACTGTCAAATCTCAATCATCAGCAACAGGTCAGATTAGCGGAGCTCACTGGCAGATTACCCATTTTGTTACGTGTCCTTACGGAAGTCTATCACGATATGAGGAAAAATGAACCGAGTGAGGCCTCTGAAGTTGGGCGAGAGGCTATGGTGGAGAACTTAGTCGGTGTTGTCATGGAAAGTGAAGTGGTTACCCTAATGAAAGAGCAAATTTCGGCATATGCCTATGAACAGATATCCACGCTCCGACAAAAAGATATCAATGCCTTAAAGCAGTATGTATTCCACATACCCCTAAAAAGTGATCTAATACTCACTGACAATTGTCAGGTTTGAAGATGGTTGGTCGAATTGCATATTCGAATACCCTATGGAAACCAACATGGCTAGATACCTTGATGGGCGGTATTTTTACATCGACGAATCAGGGTATGGGCGCTCAACATGCGGAATTGCACGCGCCAATGCCTCGAGATGTATACAGCAGCTTCAGGCAATATCGCAATATGTAAGCCCAGAATGGCTCATCAGGTTGAGCCTTGCAAAGTCAAATCCATCTGTCCGCGGCTTCATTCTCGAAAAGATTGTCATAGCACATCTTCTCACTAGAGACTGTAGTGCCGCCGGGCCTGCGTTCAATCACCCGCTACGGCTAGTTGATTTTTCTGGCCATTATCCCACTCCGAGAGCAAGCACCGTACACGATCAACAATGGCCTGCCATATATGTACCGCTTACATTCAACTACGGGTCAATTGACTGTGCTCTTGTGAACATCAAGAAGAATTTGAATGGCAATATCACAGGCACAGTTATCGGCATACAAATAACATGTGCAAAGAAGAATGAAAATTCCCGGAAAACGTTCATGGAAAGGTCCGACAAATGGCGATTCACCCTTCTCTGCGATAATATTAAATTTAAATTCCTCTGGATTGTGAAGGGTCTACCAAAGGGGAAACGGGCAATGAAATGGGTGGTAATGGAACAGACACCACGGCATGAGGAGATGTGGCTGCGTGTGTCCGACCTTGCGCCCGAAATTGGGAAGACACTTGACGAAGCTTGCAGTGCAGATGCTCAGGCAGTGCTGAATGACGATAATATGTGATTGTTGCCTTGCCTTCACGATTGTTGGCTGCAACTCACTCGTCTTCTTCACCATTACAACTCTCCCGTTTCTCCATGTTACAGTTCTCTCACCAAATCCTGGATTCATGTGCTTCTATTCCCATTTGGGAACGAAATACCATGCGGCTTTACTCTCTTGCCTCTTTGGGTCACGTTTGTGTGCGAGGTGCCCAGGTTAGATAGAACAAGGTGGAGAGTGAGCGAAACTATGTGAAGCAGTGTTACCGTGGCAGTAAGCAGTAGAGCGAGGATATTCCGAGTGTGAGTTGATTGTATTGATATCTCTATAGATATAGGGAAAGCGAGGGCTTAAAATACATGAGTGTAGGCAGAGAACGAGCTTGACACCTGAAGACATAAGTGTGAACATACAGGGGTAATTGCGAGCAAACTGCAAAGACAATATACATGCTAGTATATACAAAACAGCGAACGTGGGGTGAATGGACATTATTCTAACACTCTCTCTTGAACAGTGCACCCCATAAGGTCGGTGAGATGTGTTTGGGCTTCAGCCTTAAGTCCTTGGTCATAAGGTCAGCGAGATTATCGGCTGATGGAACGTAAGTGAGTGTGAAGTCGTTATTGTGAAGTCGTTCGCGGGTGTAGTGGTAGTGAACATCGATGTGCTTTGTCTTCGAGTGGTGGACTGGATTGTCTGCAATCTTCATTTCAGATTGATTATCACACAGCAGTGCAATATCTATTGGAATTCAGAGTTGTTCGAGTGCGTGTTTGTACCAGATTGCTTGTCGAGAGGTAAGGGAGAGCGCCATATATTCTGCCTCAGTGGTAGAGACAGAAACGGACTGTTGCTTCTTAGAACACCAGGAGATACATGAGCGTCCCAACATAAAACAGTAGCCAGTAACAGAACGACGGGTATCCAAACAATTAGCATAATCTGAATCAGAAAAACCATAGAGAACCATAACGGAAGACTTAGATCGAGTAGAAGACTCGGAGTGAATAGAAGACTCAGAGTGAGTATAAGTAAGACCAATATCCTGAGTGCCTGCAAGATAACAAAGAACACGCTTAACAGCATTATGATGATCAAGAGTAGGATAATGAGAAAACTGAGCAAGAAAAGAAAGAGTATATACAAGATCAGGACGAGTGCAAGTAACCAAGTAGAGAAGTGCACCAATCTGTTGTTGGTAGAGAGTTTGGTCGAGCGGAATCGTGCCCTGTTCAGCTGAAGTCAACTGGGTTTTGGGATCAAGTAGTGTCTTGACAGAATGGCAATTCTCCATTCCAAATCGAATAAGAATTTGTTCAATGTCGAGTGGTTGTGCGAGATAAACTGATGTATTAGAGAATCTAAATTCAATTCCAAGTATATAGGAAAGGGGACCTTTATCAGAAACTTTGAAGTTTAACTGTAAGTGTACTATAATGATTTTCCTGTCTAAAGTACAACCCATAACTAAGATATCGTCAACATAGAAGCAGATGAAGAGGAGCTTAGTAGGGTGTATAAAATACAGGGATCAAAATGTGATGGGATGAGGCCAGCTTTCTTAAGAATAGTAGATTGCTTAAGATACCACTGTTTAGGAGCTTGTTTCAAGCCATAGAATACCTTTAGAAGTAAAAGGACTTTACCATCTAGACCAATACTAGAAGGAGGTATGATCCAGATTTCTTCATCTAGGGGTCCATAGGTAAATGTGGATTTAATATCAAGTTGTATAGTATCAAGGCCGAGTTGAGCTGCGAGGGCAAAAATAAGGCGAAGTGAATCATACCATATTACGGGTATGAATGTCCCATTATAATCGATACCGGTTATCTATAAATAGCCCTTAACTACAAGTCGTACCTTATACCTCTCAATAGATCTATCCTCTTTTAGCTTAATAGTATATACCTACTGTGATCTAACCGGCTTTCTGCTACTAGGAAGTTCTTCTTTTTCATGAACTGACCATACAGCCTGTTTGATATTCCTTATACTGCCATCTCTTCCTAACTTCTCCTTCTCTATTAAATTCTAGTAACAGTTTGCTATGACCAAGGCCTGATCCTTAATAAACCCTAACAAGACACTTTTTTGAGGTGGTACTATCTTAATAAACTAACCCAGCTGGACTCTACTTCATGCTTTAAAGTAAGCGAACTAGTAAGAGCTTGATTAGTTAGTTGTAAGAGATAAAGATAAGGGTCTGCCGGTTCCATTGCAACGGAAAGATCCTGTAGCACCTGGCGCTAGCTAAAGCGTAACAGCCCCGGACCAAGGTATATATGGGGCGGTTGCCACTCAGGCAAGGATGAATTTAAGCTTGTCACCGATAACGGGGGTGTCCTGGTAATTGAGTTCTCGTAATCACTCAGTCCTTGGAAGTTGTTGTGCAGTGATATAGACTGCTAGAACCTCTTAAGCAGAGATATAGATCAATCAATCAACACATCCCTCTCTTATAATAAGCCTCCAATACCTTCGTTCCTATCCTAAGATCTCATAATCCTTATGTAGTTTGTGGAATTCTTTTTTTTTTTTTTTTTTCCCAAAAAAGTGGAGTTCTATACCTTGAACGTGGTGCCAAGCTCCCCGACAATAAGCCTCATATAGAGAAGGAATATATCCGTGCTTGACGTGGTGAACAACCTCTTCTTTCTGAACCAACTTTCTGAACCAAATATCTCAAGCTCGCTATAATGTGAACTGGATCCACGTCACGCACCAAGTCTGTTGTATTTGAGTTTGCAGAGGCCTAACCAGAGGGGTTTTGTGATGTACGAAAACGAAACGCTCGTGGGATCATTAGCCTAACATAGAGCCAACATGAAGCTCGTAGATGAATCAGACTACAGTAGATGCGAACTAGGCCTCCAGAGGCCCTCGGGGAAATGCTGCCCAGGACAGGGACCACTGCTACGGTACGCAATACATGTCCATGCCCTCTGGTATAATATAACAGGCCATTGACATAGATCAGCCAATAGAGTAATAAAGCACTCATTCCTTATATGAACATTTCTTTATCTAGAGATATACTGTATATGAATGTATGTGAGTCTACACCCCGGTGTGGTTTGTGAAAGGCCCGTGGCTTGATGTTTCTTCATTATAATCTGTGAGTTTGAATAACTTTACATAAGTATTAATGTGAAACCACCGTTTAGATACATTGACTTCTAGCCATGCATTCGAATCTGGACACTAGTGATTGTATATGTAGTTATGAGCATGCCATCCAATATCAGCCTTAAATACTCGGAAGCAGCTGTGGTCATACGGTCTCATACCCTTATGTTAGCAGTTGCAATTGCAAAATAAACCTACAGAAAAGGACAAAGGGTCACCCCTGGGCCCGGGCCCTCAGGGCCTCAGTGAAGAAATCAAGATTCAGCGTGTGCAGGTGTCGTGAGCTCAACTGCAGCGCATCCTGCGCCAGTACTCAGGGAGGTGGCTCTCAGCCACGTGTCCAAACTTTAATCATGAACCAGTCAGTGGCTCCCAGGCCTTGTAAGCCGTGTATGCTGAAGTCACGTATATGTATGTCTGTATGTATGTATGTGATATACCCATGAGTCACTGCGCTGTGGAGTTGAATTATTCAATACCGGGGTGGGTCCCAAAGATGTAACCCAAATCCTTCCTGGATGCAGCTGGCTTTGGGGTAGTCACGTGCTGTTTTTGATATACAGACGCCTTGATTAATACGACCATTCAACAGTCGACATATCGCAAACCTCGCGAAGCTTAACAATGCCGGGCCAAGGTAGCGGGAGCGTAAGTACATTCGAGCTGGTGATCATCCACCCCAACTCTTGCGTCGGCACAATTATTGTAACTACTCACCGAGCAATAGCTGATATATGATATTTACTATTGCACAAATTACAAACTGTAAATGGTAGTTTGTTGTACAATTCACGAGTCAATGCCTGCGGCCGTAAATGCACATGTGCTAGCGCTCCAGCTATCAAATAAAAACCTGGTTTTCAAAGAGCCTATAAATACGAGGTTCTGATCGAGACTACTGTACCTCGTAAAAGAGCCTTATGGATAAAGTTCTCCATTGATCCGTCAGTTTAAGTCATAAACTTTATACCTATCACCCCATTTGCCCACATGACCTGCTGCAGCTATCCAGTAGGTGCAGGTGAAAGGTCTGACAGAATGTTTTGGCTATTGTCTGTCCTTTGGGAGGTGTGTGTAGTACTAGTATATTGCCGGTGTCACTCCGAGGGCTCAGCATGCCGGCACGTTTACAAGAATATTTTATACCGGATGTTTTGTTTATATATACCAGAATCGAGGCACCTCAAAATTTTGTTTTGCGAATCTTGGTTGTCATCCAAAGCCAGCAAGTCGATCCCCTCATCTGGAGCACGAGCTCTCTCGATCCGCTACCCCACCACTCGCTCGAATCCGATATCACTACCAAATACCCGAGAATTGCGACATAGTCTAGTTATAACTTACGGCAAGCACCAATATGGGGATTTATAATATTGCTTCCGCTAGTAATTTCCGTCTTACGGCCTTATACAAACTCATGACCTTCTACACCTCCTTCCTCCTTCTCATCCAGTTCCTGCAAATTCCGTCCCTCGTCTGGGCAAACCCCTCAGCGCTACGCCTCGCCTCCCCCATTCGCAAAGTCCCACATGAATTCTCAAGTGGCCCGTCCTACAACTTTCCCGGCTCTATCACAGTCTGCCGCCGGGACTACTACGAGGACTGCATCACGCTTGTAGAAATGCCTGACTCGGTGCAGCGGCGATGTACAGAGGCTCCAGGCGGGTTCAATGATCGAATTTCGAGCTTAGTAATACAGAACGGGTGTTGTGAATTTCACAGGGGGTTTGACTGCAAGGGAGGTAGACTTTTAGCGGCTTGTAATGAGCGGAAGGGGACGCTTTTTGGAATCTCGAATAATCAGATAAGTAGCTGGAAATGCTACTTTGGTGATAACTGAGAAAGGGCTGGTAGATTTGGTAGTGCAGGTTTCACATTGTATAAGTTTTGGTAGTTGGAGTTGTTGTATGTTATTAAAACGTTGTGCTCTGCAAGGGATCTGGAGGATATTTCGATACTTATAAGTAGAAGATACCGTGGGGTTAAAAGCTGTCTAGGAGAGGTCTTTCTTGTGACATAATAGACACTCAAACTATCCCTTCATAATATTGTCAGTGTGATACAATCAGTTTGCGTACCAACGGTAGGTTCGTGATTCAAGTCCACATTAATTTTACACTCAGTATATTTCCTTTTATGTTTTTATGCTTGGATTTAGAGGAGATGGAAGGACATATGGCGAGGGGGGGGGGTTCGACGTATTCTTCTTAATTTTAATAAATACATGGAAACATTAAATTTATGTCGAGGCAAGGTATACGGAAGTTGTTTTTCACATGTTTGAAGGAGATCCCTCGAAGACACTGTGATACCCGAGAATAATATACCTAAGTACATGTATTACATGTAAGAGGTTATCCTTTAAGTTGGGTAATAATATCAATGATTAAGCCCCATAAAATTCCATATCTAGATGCTTATCGTAAATATGCTTTATATGAAATATCGTCTGGTCCTAGTAACAATCAGCAATTGCAATGCATGGTGATAATCACATTCTCGATCGTGAACGCACATTGGAAGCACAAAGGATAGTACACTCAATTAAGCACTTGGAGAACGTCAGACCGGTTACCTACAGGGCTGAGAAGATACACTGAGAAATATTGCCTATGGACACGCAAGCGGAAGCAGCTGCACCAAATTGGAACATATCTAATTGAGCAAAAGATTAGTAGGGAAGAGCCAACCCAGCAGAATTAACATTTCATCCTACCGGTAGTCAGAGACCTACGTTAACATAGAACAGTTCAGTTACCTATGACCTTGTGTATATAGGTAAATACCCACATACAAATCAGTCAATAAAAATCTAACTAACCCGGATCGGTACTACGAGATGGGCCTGGCGCTAGCCGATAACGAACGCCGACCCTAGCCTGGTTGGCACAAGCCCCTCCACAGGAGCCGACCCCTCTTCTCTCTAACCGTAGGCCTCATGTGGGCAACTATCGTCGTCGTACTTTGCGCAGCAAAAATTGTGACCCCTGCCCCATGACGAATGCTTTGCTCTGATGCGAACAAACAAATTTCCATTCTAAATAGTTCGAAGCTAATCTCAGTTTGTGGCTCTGCGTGGCTGAGACATTGGTGCATCCGGCTTTCGCAATTCTAACAAAACTTGAGAATCGTGGTCTGGTTGGAAGCAAGGCAAAGATAAATACGTGGGTTTTTGCTCACGCGACCGGATGCATTCGAGGCGGCAGTGCACAAAGCAGGTTTACCGCTTAATGATTAAGTCAACGTCGATCGCAAAGTACGGTATGGCCTGGACAGTAAGAGGGGTATCACAACTGTTATAGTTGTACTTGTGCGAGTACGTCACCCCCCGAATTGATGTCATATGCAATTGCCAGCATCCAAACCTGGCCATGATTTATGAGGGTAACATCTTGCAACACAACATATTCACATTGTTTGTTCTATTTTGTCTGGCCAGATGATGCTGAGTGGACGTACGTATACCCACATATGTTATACGTACTTACCTCACCCCACCAGCCTTGTATGCTCTATATCAGGATTTTTCTCCACCATAGCCCCTTGCCAGGTACTCGAGGGACTTGAATGACAACTACATATATAACACATCCACTCCCAACTTAGAAAGCTCCATCATTCAGCTCCCAAGCTCTAAGTCACAAAGCACGATCGTTCGCTGCTTTGAGCAGTGTTAATTGTTTGTCAACTCCCTCGTTGGAAGCCCCCACGAATTAGCCTTCGATACTCAAGAATCATTTACTCGCCTTACATACCTGAATAGCAAACCGGAGTAACCCCAAAATGGCAATCAGCAAACTCCTCTTCCCCTTCGTCCGAGCACTCCAGCTCCTAACCCTCATCCCTATTTGGGGCATGCTCGCCTGGTTCGTCCACCAATACGATAAGAACAGCCAATCTACCCCAGCGGAGATCCTCGTCCTTTTCATCGCCTCCCTAGCCGGCACCGCCTGGGCCCTCGTCTCCTTCTTCCAATTCCATCACTCCATCGGTTTAAGCCTCCTCGTTTTCGTCATGGACATGGTCATCCTCGGCGGGTTGATCGCAGGAGTGGTCTTCCTCCGGAGCGTCAGGAACCAAGATTGCACTGTTGTCTCAGTACCAATTACAGTAACATGGGGAGATCATAGCTCGTCGTGGGATAATGGGAGGGGATGGGATATTTCTTTCAAGAAGAGCTGCATGATGCTAAAGGCTGCTTGGGCGTTGGGCATTGTGGATTGTGTATTGTTCTTTATTTCGGCGCTGCTGGCATTGTTCATTTATAGGAGGAATGAGAGGGTTGTGGTCAGCAAGAAGGGATATGTTGATGATAGGCGACCAATTAGGGGAGGACGCTGGTTCTAATTGAGACGGACAGGTTGTAATGTTTTAGCAGGGGGCCTAGGTAGGTGCAAGGTGAACTATATACATGCGTATCAGGTTATTCCTGCCATATCGTATGGATCTTCATGAGACTATTGCCCAGACTATTCCTTTAATTTGTTTCGATACCTTCTTAATCCTCATTATGTATATTCTTGCATCCTTAGTGTTACTCCCCTTCCTTGTCTTAATAGTTTATACTTTTATGATTATATTACGATCCTAATGAACTTAACTTTTGTTTCCCCCTCCACCAAACTTCCTAGACAAAGACTGTGAGCGTACAATATATTATCGGTGTCTAGGCAAACCTGGCACCCAGTGGCCATAAAACCCTAGCTGCCGTCTGTTGTGAATGAAAGTTTATTAGCTTTGAGGTGTTTACCAGAAGCAGTAATTGTTGATTTGATCACTGTGGGGAAAAGTGTGCATGTTGGGGAGTGGTAACCGCTATGACAAAACGTGATCACTGGGTGCCAGGTTTCCTAGACACCCGATAGTATAATGTACGCTCACAAAGACAGCTTATCTGCAGCACTTTTGCGCAGTAACTAACAGTTGTAATTTGACATTTCTTGTAAGTGATTTCCCCCCACCATCAACGAAATTATACAGATATAAGTAGCTCCTAGTTCTGATCATGACCAGTAATTGGATTTCTTAAAGTTCTGGTTGAGATTGCAAAGAATTTGAACATGCAGCACAAAATGGGCTGCACGATAGGGTGAAATTGTTAATATCTGTTTGTTTGCTTTTTGAGACAGGCTTAATTGGAAAGTCAGAAGATTATACTACATACTTAGACGCGTTCATTCTTTTACGGGATTAATCATCCGCTCAAGTGTTGGTATCTCTTTCCAGAGTCACGAGACGCTTCATAAGTATGCATAAACTTACATTACCGCATGAGATTTAGGTTTCAGGAATGCAGACTAATGTTTCCATGTAGGTTAGTCAACCATTCCCGTCCGAGTGCCTCGTATACGTCACTATTCCTCAGAGTCGATATATGTGGTCATCATCACCATCACCATAACCAGACTCCATTGGTTCAACGAGTAACCTTGGCACATACTTAGGTGAGTAGTGCAAGTGCTGAAAGATTAGGGAAGTTAATAGCTAAAATATTTTTTATTTATTTTATAGGTCCTTTTCCCTTTCACAAGGCTCGTTTACTTCTGTCCCATATGCGTACATTCAATCGAAAACCTCCATGCAATATTCTAACCCATACTCAAGCAAAGGAAACATAACTCTAAACCTTTCCGCCGCAACCTGTTAAATCACATCACTTATGGCAAGTACCATAATTAACCTGGCACCAGTTTTCAGCGCCACAGACTGTAAAAAATAACATTAGCCTTCTAGTCGCAGCTGGTATCACAAGTTCGTGCAACTTACAATCTACGCCTGTGCCACAGAAGTTACTTCCGGAGCAGCACTGCCCGGTAGGACACCTCCTATTCACAATCGGTCCACAAGTCGAATCGGTCGAAATACTTGGCGGGGTCGTTGGGTCTGCTGGAGTAGGCCTATCCGGATCACACAACCCGAACTCAGGTTGGCATCCAGTTCCACAATACATCTCGTTTCCTTGCTCAGCATTCTTGGGGCCACAGTGGCCGGCGGAGGACTATATGGCCATATATATTAACTTACATGTCACACTGTAATGGCTCTGTAGCGGTATGAAACCTCGAGACTTACACAACATCTATAGTAATATCCACCAGATCCGGCACCGGGGCAGGAAATCCCATTCGAGTTCTCACCACAGACATCAATCTCCGGGATGGTGCTCATCCAGACATTAGTAGTTGTAGTGGGAGATGGCGGAACCGTCGAAGTTACGTAAACGATTTGGGTGCAAGTTTGGGCAATGACTCCCGTGACTGTCATAGCGCCGAGAGCAAGAAGAGTAAAGAACTTCATTGTGAATAGGGTTTACTTTCGATAAAGAGCTTTCAAAAGGACTGTGGGGGACGTGAAGCGGAGAAACGAGTGAACGAGGTCGAGTGATCTTTAGAACGAGCGAAGCTGCTGGAGATACAAGAACTGAGCTTGAGGACGGATAAAGAGCTCTTATACAGAAAGAATCGTGAGGGCCTGCCTGTAAATCTCTTTTGGGCCCACAAGAGCGTAAGCTACTTATGCAGATGGTGTTTCAGAGACCGAAAAGCCAGGGCCGACACTTGGTGAGGAGGAAGAGCACCCCACGAGGGCCGGAGTATGGAACATCACCACTCAAACTACTACTACATATGGTGAATGCGCACATGCAGTCGATGAGGACGGTACCAGTGTTGACTGCTGACTGGTTAGCTACGTGCACGCCGACGCTAGCCCACACATGTGGACCGCCGCTCATTCAGGGTGCACTTCGCCGTGGATGTCGACCCGAAGAGGACTTGTGTCTCTACCGTTCTTGAGTCGAATTGTATTGCACCTGTCCTTGCAGCCTGTTGCTGCCAGTGAGGCGACTACGACAGTTGACGTAGACCTGGTTGAAATTTTTCTCCTGAAACAGTTTGTCTACTATCAACACTCTTGCATAGTCCAGAGATTTTTGCGGTCGTTTCGCTTTGATTCATCATAACCATCGGAGTATGCCAGCTACCGTTACAACCTAACATGAAATGATAGCACTTTGCATTCAGCGGGATCCCGTTCAATGCCGATTAAACATCCCTAATATGGAGGCAAATGAATATTGAGGCGCTGGAGCTTGCGACCTGCTTAAATGCGTATCTGAACTTTGATATTGAAACGAAGGCCATCTTCGGCAAGGGGTGCAGGTCTAATAGTTTCTGGTTGGCACTAACCGCCCACTGTGAGGTTGCGTCAACTACCGGTATATACAGACCACAGATCAAGATGAGAGGAACCTGCAATTTAAGAGGAACAACTCCCCCTGGTTGTCCGCGTACCCTGCATTGCAGGGTCTCTGATCTTGGGACGACCCTTGTGGCCAACCAGATTTCTCAGATCATATACTTGCGCATCAACCGTTGTCCACCCGTGCCAGCCGTATTTGGCTGTTCGATCATATGATACCAGTCGAAATACTTGTGGGCTCCTTTGTTTGGCTGGACAAGCCACCATAAATAGCCATGCTTGCTGGCAAAACTTGTCCGCCCAAGTTTAAAGGGGAAAATCTCCCAATATGGCCTTTTTGCTGGAAGACTAGGCTAGAAATGTAGGTACACTAGGTGAGAAAAAACAACACACACAGCTAGATGGCTACCTAGCTCTACGATGCCTTGATTGGGCAGAGGGGACCAAATTTCGTTCAACTAATAGGTCATGATAATAATTACAAGAACATAAAAATGTAAAAAGCCTTGGATCCACAAGAGTCTCTTTTAAGGTAGAAAGAATCCAGCAATCGATGGGGGGCGTGGTAGGTAGGTAGAGAAGCGAAGGATTGATTGTAATTGAGAGGAAATCATGTAAACTTCGTCGCAAGGCGTAAAATCTGACTCATCCCGAAAATCTTGTTTTGACCGAACACCCACAGATTTTGCAGTTGTATGAACTTCCGAGTTACACCTAGCATGTCATACCTTCCGGAGCTCATGCCATTTTGGGGAGCTGAACTTGAAAATGTTGAGTAGCTCGGTTTCTATTGGAGAATTGAAATTGCAACAGGTCTATATCGCTTTCTTTTTTCCCAAGGTTTGAAGACCACCCCCCAAAAAAAATCAATTGGTGTTGTAGGTGCCTAATAATAGCACCGGAAACTGGATACCTTTTCGTTGACAGTCGCTACTGCGCTATTCTCTGCATTGACCTCGTTGAAAAGCTTATACTGGCAACCATAGTCACGGAAGAACTCGCACCCGCCGTCCATGACTCTGAAGCTGTTGATTGCATCGTTCCAAGGTACAGATTTGCAGGTTCCACTCGGTAAGAAGCTGACTCCACTGCCTTTTCTGGTGTAGTAGTTGCATTTCTGAAAGGTCTGGCGTTGGCAAATGGTGAGCTTGAAGGCTGCCAATGTGACACCAGCAAGGATTGCCAACAGAACAAGGAGGCTGGGGCCGCAGTTGAGGACACAGGACTTCATCGTTCTTCCGTTCGATTTCCGGCGGGTGACTTGTGGGGAAATTAGGTAATATCGAGGGATCCAATTCAGGTTGAAAACTAGCTCGAGTTTGAGTACCTGTAAAATCCAGCTATCTTGGTTTCCTTAGGTTGCGAGTATGGGTTTATATAGCCACCAAGCCAAAAACCCGAATTTCTCCGCCGCTCGTTAGAGGGGTAATGGAGCCATCTCAATTTCAGACCCAGGGAGCAAGTTAAACTGCAGTTGAAGTTTCTGCACGTCGGGTCCAGCGAAATAAGGTTCTCATAATTGAATGTATTGTAAAAACTACGGCAATTAGCCTTTATGTGCCTTTTTTTTTCAGTAGATGCATGCCTTAGGTGATTAGTCTGGTTTTAGGTGATAGTTAATTGTATCCCCCGCCTAGGCCTAGGGTGATACAAACAATGGATCTGGACATTAGGGCCCATCTGCATTGAACGTCATAATGACTCCTGTTAAAGAGCCTGATTTAGCTCCTATTGTTTCCTTTTGTATACATATCTCCGCTCTGTTAACGTGATCAGTCCGATGTGGTGCAAGCAATATTGCAAGTTATGTATAGGTGAGTTGATGCAGATATGAGCATGCCTGTAGCCCGGTTAGCATGCCTGGCATATTGTAAAGTCCCCGGTGCCGGCTCGAGACTGCCCGGCACCTACAGTAGCAGGTAGTTATGGGCTACTGTAGCTCACAATCATTTCCTGCCAGAGCTGGCTATGGATACTTATGGAAGGTGCGAGACTGGGTACGAAGTTCCCCAGTTGCCCAGTTGGGTAATTGCGAAGATGAGATCCTGGAGCTGGCAACTCCCCGACCCTTTCTTTCTAGATCTACCATTTGCTACGGTTCCGCCCATCCAACTTTTTTAAAATTTGTTAGTTTGTTGGAACATTAAGCCGAACCTACGTAGTCTGAACATCAAACCGATACCTACGCAGTCGACGCCTTCCGCACGCCCGGGGGCAGCTGTCACACTCCACAGGCTTAGTCCTGCACCGTATTCGGCTTTTCGAGCAAATACCCAAGGTCAAGGTCACTCTTGTCCCTCCCTGACTATTACCTAGACCTCTTTTTACATAGTTGGCCCTCCACCCTCACCTGATGCCGAAATCGTGACCAGCTAATTCTGAAGCCATCCATCAACACTATAGCTATAGGTTAGGTAGCATTCATGCATTGAGAACCATGCCGCCCACGTACAACAATCCGGTACATCGACGTAGAAGGATCCACTTGTACGAAAGGCTCCGCAAGGAAGCTGAAAGGAGTACCTTGCCGACCTTCGAGCCGCCCCAACAACTAAGGGAGAAAGTTCCCGCCCGGGATATGGAGCTTAGTGAGATGCAGGAAAAAAACCTAGATCAGAAGGATGAGATCAAGGGCCTCAAAGATGAAGTGAGAGACCTGAAGAGGAAGCTTATACAGAGGTAGGAGGTAATACGCTGCATTGCAAGCCTATGCAACACGGCTATCGAGGCCTACTATTGCTAATCGACGAGCTCTAAATTATAGCATAAGCTTATTGAGAGATGCTGCGCCGATCATGTTGTGTGGTTGAAGGTGTTCTTAGTCCAACGGTTGTGGATAAGCTTAGGACGGAGGCAGGTTCAGTGATATGCCAGACTGAATTGAAAATGTGTTGGTAGGTGTGCTTATATATAGACAGAAAACTGGTGCGGGCAGGGGGGCAGGGCTAAATAGCAGCTTGCCCTAATATTTGACTGTCAACCAAAACCTAAGTGACTCCAATTTTCATGAGTAAGCTGCCTATCTACCCGCCTAACTTTGAACATCATATAAATACTCCCGCGACCATTTCTGCACTACCCAAACGAGGTCCCGCGGTGGAGAAAATATCACATGGGCGATCAATAGTTGGTCCCTGCCCATAGGGAACATCAGCGTGCCAAATTTGGCGGCCTTATCGAAATTCCCGTACCAAAGCCTTTCAAAGGACTTCCAAGTACCAAAAACTCGAACCTGTATTTTATTAAGAAAGGTCTAGTCTGGTTGGAAAGGCCCCTTACTCGCGGAAGGTACGAGAGGTACGAGGATATGAAAATATGGTAGCTACTTCTTCCCATAGTCCGTTAATCGCCTAACCGGACTATTGATCACTAGAAAGATTAGGTACGCAACAGGAAAAAAATTAAATCAAAATGTTGTAGCAAAATGTGATTTTCCGTAGGGCGTGGGGGTGCATCTCGATTGCTTTCGAACATTAGTCATATTCGGTCCCAATGGGAACAAGAATTTATGATATATATTTAGAGCCTCTGGATCCCACCTTAACCAATAGTCCCAGGAACCTATCATGACTGCTACCATGGGGCTCAGCAGCTGCAGAGAAGTAACATTGTCTCTTGACTCATGGTTAGATCGTCATCATGTATTGAAATATTGCGGAATGCAACCACAGAACTAACGGCTACAGGAGGAATTAGGACCAAGCTTAATCACAATGTACACGCCCACCGCCATCGAGGATCGCATCCGGCAGACTGGTCACTCTACCCAGCCCTTTCGCTTCAACGCGTCTAGCTGCCTCTTCCATACGTTCTGACCTAACACGGCAAACTCATCACCCCATTCATCCAACATCGTGTCCAGATTTAGGCCTTCACCAACCTCCACCAAACTTCCAAGGCCTTCTTCTCCTCCAAACGTCATAGTATACCAAGCCTGTTTCAACTCTTCAACCCACACCTTACACACATCCAACTCTGGCTGTACATTGGTTGCAATAAGATAGAAGCTTGATCTTATAGCATGAGACCATTCAGGCTTGTAAAGTGCGATATTTGCAATCCTGCTAAAGTTGTACACAGTTGCAAACGTATTCCAGACCTCGAGATTGTGCAGTACAATCAACATAGAACCTCCTGGTTTGACGAAGCTCAGCCCAAGGATAAGCTTTGAAACTAGCGAGCGACCCGCTTCCCAAGGCCGAAGCTGAGCATGCACGCAACGGCGGAGATGCCCACTACCAGAAATTACAATATCGTATACTCGGTCTGAGGGTTTGCTTGGTGGAAACTGAAGATGTGGAGGCAGTGGTGGGTTGTTATCGAATGCCGGCTTGTCAGGGAATTCTTCAGGATAATTTTTCCCTTGTGGGAGGAATAGAGGATGGAGTGTTATGTCGGTCCAGGTAATGTTAACGGTATCTTTATCTTGCGGTCGAGGCCTCGCCCCGAGGATCTTATTGGCACTTTCAAGGAGCATGGCATAGCCACCACTTTCTACGGGCAACGATAACCCGTCAACAGTTGCGCGGGGATTCTGGCGCAAGAAAAACTGAGCAAAGGCACCAGGTGCCGTACAGGTGTCGAGGCAGCGGACGGGCTTCTGCAGTACGGACCTAGGATTCTTAGGCCTGACACTTGTGAAGACGCCAGTGCTGTCTTGTATATCTTTTGCGATCGCTAACATCAGCTTAAGGAAGCCCACTTGGGTCCCAACGTTTTGTGCCGAGCCATCCGCATTCTCTCGTTGCTTTTCAAAGTGTTTATCTGCTTCCTCAGACTGCCAAACCTTGATAACCGTCGATCAACCAGTCAGCACCGTTCACCAGTCATATCAAATGCAAGGTGCACAATTGGGGGACGGTGGCGATATGAGCCTCGGAGCTTACCTTCCTCCTTATGTGGGCAAGCTCGTTCCATATCTGAAGATCTTTGGAGGCCAGAAAGACCCTGATCCTGTCACTTTTGGCGTGATACGTTGCCTGGGTAATCGCTAACTGTGGAGATACCAACGATACCCCATTGCTATGATCACTTTGACCGCTATCAGAGCAGGCTCCATCCGAATCCATTTCGACTTGGTACCGAAAATCGAATAGGTTCCTTCGATATACTAGTGGTGAGTTGTAAAGCTGATTTTCTTCAGCAGACAGCTGGATCCTATGGTACTTAAACTTTCCGAAATTCCTTTCCCAGGGCTTAAAGATTTGTCGGCCTATCACTCCTGAGGCTGATTCTAATTTGAATGTTTATGAGGTTCATCATGGAGGGCCTTGGATGGCCTGACCGATAACTCATTACATCATATGCAGCAAGGGTCCGCAGTGCGCCATTGCACATCTCCACATGTGGGTGGGTAATCTTCTACAGAAAGTGATGGATACAAGTCGAAAATTATACTATATATATTAAGGGAGATACGGTTGATTGGTACTGATGAGCATGTTTTCCAATAGGCCTTCCATTAACTATTTACTATGTGAACATATGTTAGTCAATGTTGAATTTCTCATGCGTGTTTGTCAGGCCTCCATCTTTATTTACCAACCCCTGCATCAAACTGAGTATACACACGTGATAGGTGATAGCTGTAGGCCTTAACCCACGTAGCATTGAGATTGAGTTATCTCGAGCTCCTGCGGTGCGAGGCAGGCCTCGTGCTAGTGAGGGACCTTGAGCGCAAGAACGGGAGTGCGGAAAACCTCTCAATTATGGAATTGCGCATGGGTTTGAAGGCCATTGAATTAAAAAGGAGATCGGATGCAGATGATTCTTTCAATGATTACCCTCAACTGAGATCACTATTTCAACTAATTCATACCAAGCACATTCCATTATCAAAACACCAATATAACCCAGAACATTTCCGTAAGGGGCACACCAGGCCACTTAAAACCTAGTACCTATACTATAGATGAAGAAAATCAAACCAACAACCAACATAAAAAAGGTTATGAAAAAGGAAGGTTGGAGAGAGCGGGGAGCGAAAGATACAGTCAAAATTACCCAGCAAATATGAAACAAGAATCGCTAACCAATAGATGACCCATAAGGAGAAGTGGAAACCAAAGTGACACCCAAGAACAGAAGTACGCAGAATCGCTCGCTGCGCCTGCTATCCGACAAGGAAGCAGAGGCTTCAAGAAAGAGATGAAATACCAAACCAAATAACATACCAGAAACCATATCCCATACTATCAAACAAATCTTTTCCATTCATCTGGCACCAAGACCAGCCAGCAGCCAGTTTCCCCAAAATCCACAAACCAGAAAATAGAAAGATGCAACCAAAGCGTGATTAAAAACTCCTAAAAATTTGAAACCAAACAAAAGGAAATGGTAGTAAGTCCTGATGCTAAATATGAAACCCGGGGTTATACCCGAAAAGAACGCAGAATATGTTCCTAGCCAAAATAAAGGGAATATAAGAAAGCACCAACCACCACCAAACCCCCAGCACATAGTATACAAGTCGGATCTCCATGCTGCCTAATTTGTGTCTTCCATTTGCAAATCCACCTCACGTTCCAAAAGTGGGATATCCCTCGCGTCTCTCATAACCACGTCTTCATCCTCCTCATCAGCTTCATCATCACCTTCATCCCCAGACATACTGGCACTCCGCCCACTCTTCACAGGCGCGCCAACGGTATCCACCTTTGGAATTGCCTTTCTCTTCCTACCTCCGTGAATCCGACTATTTTGATACCCAGATTCCGTGTCTGTCGTATCCCCAACGCCAACCCCAATCGACCTCGAGGTCGTCGGGTTTTCACTGTACATATCCCCGCTAGTTCTAGGTGGTGCGGAACTCCCTGAATTAGAAGTAACTACAGGTGTCAGCTGAAGCTGGGGGTCGTTATCCTTTACTACCCAAGAATTCCTTCTAGCGTCCCAAGTACCCATGACCGTCCAGCAATGGCTCCTCGTGTGGTGATCATCGATTCCCCCAGGAACCTCCTCTGATGGAATTCCGCCGCTAACCCAAGGAGGGGTGCCCCTCAGCTTACTGTTAAGGAAGTATTCAACCCCGTCTGTGTACTTCAATCCAGGAGCGTCTCCGGCAACTGTTGCCAGCGTTTGCAGGACACTGTAGATGAGAATCCATCGGCCCTTCCGTCCCTCTGCGGGAGTAAACTCGCCGTTACTTCGTTCCTTCTCGTGCTTGGTAAATGCGTCGACGAGTTCGTTGCTCGCTGTTCGAGAAAGGAGACTGTGGATGTTAGTTGACTCAGAGAGGGCAAGTGCAGCGGCCTTGTCCATTGCAGCAACAGCCGACGAAGAGAGGGTATTTGTGTTTGTAGTACCACGTTTAGCTAGGAATCCATGCTTTGATTGTTGATGTGCCATATTCTGCATTCCGATTGCACCACTTGTGCCCTGCCGAAGCATACCCCTAAGCTCCGGGACTAGAGGGTATGGATGTGGGATATGGGGAAATCCATTAGCCCTGTCAAAGCGAATCAAGATCTCAGTGAGTGGAAGGTTATCATCATCTGCTCTGAAATGTTTCCTATTGGGCGAGACCATCTTGGGCTTATTCCTCAAATTAACCCCGCCACCCAGCGTGGTTACCGAAATCCCGGCATCGACCATAGAGGTTGGAGAAGAATTTCCGGGAGGTGGGTATTCCCAGGAGACATCCTTATCGACCACGTAGTCGTACAACGCGGCAAAGTCCCTTTGTAGTTGGAGGTATATCTGTCTAGAAAATACACCTGTTGCACCGTTTCCACCTCCCAGTCCAAATCCCCAGCCACTCCCAGAATTCGAGTCCTTTTGTGGCGGAGGGGGCGGCCATGCGCCGAATCGTGATTGGTAATGTTTGATAAGGAATTTTTGGAACCTCTCAAATGCGATTCTGCTCGGGGAAAATGTAAATGAACTTGTCGGCCAAATATCGTCGTACTGGAACGTAGCGAGGCGAGAATCTGCGGCACCAGTGCGAACCTGGATTTCCAATAACGCACGATCGATGAGTGCCTTTGTTATGGGTGAGATTTCCATATACTCCTTCCCTCCTTCCATCTGGTTCAGCATGCCAACACAATGGCAGAAAGCCTCCTTCCATAGATCTCCTAGCTGGAATTTTTCCGCAAACACTAAGATTCCAGCAGCTACATCAGGGCAATTCCGCAAATCGTCGAATTCGCGGTTCAGGAGGTATTCTAGTACCCTGGCGACATTTCCACTTTTCCCTTCCAAATCCAAGGATCTGTTCTTCCTCTTTCTCGCTCCTTTTAAAGTTACCGAAGATACCTGATACTGCAGTCTTGGCTGAGTTGTTGGCGGAATATATACGTCCATCCTCTCTACCAAATCGAGTAAGGTTGCTCCCAAAGTTACACCTACCAGAGCCTTCCCAAACAATACTGCAAAAACATTTCGTGTGGTAAGATGATACTTGTGTGTCTGCTCTTTGCTCAAGCCAATTGGAGCTGGAAAGTGAATCTCGTATTTTATTCCCTCTGCACCCGAGCTTGGAGTGTTACTAATGGTCTGTGAGATACATGAGCTAGTATTACTCTCAATAAAGGACGATATTCGGTCCAGCTGTTCAAAGCTCTCGGAAGTCACACTCATTAGCGATCCAGGAATTGAGGGAGGAGTTGGCGGGCGGTGGTTAGTTGGAGGTTGAGGCCGTGGGGGCGCAAATGACAGGCCCTTATTCTCTGTGAGTATCCCAATGAAGTATGGACTTTCTGTTGCCCTTAGTACTGATGAGTTTATCCGGAAAGATGGTCGTAAGTACTGATGTGAAGGGTGACCATGTGGGCTAAGATATACGAGAGTATCACCATCCGATTGCCATAGCTCAGGGTCCTGTCCACGTATTAGCACATGTGGAGTTTTTAAGAACCATTACCATTTACCTTCTGCAAATTGTCCCACCCTGCAACACCCGTTTTTCCACCGGCATCCCATCTCTTTACAGGTAATAGTTTATCCTCTCTTATGTCTCCTAGTTTCTTGAGCCCAGTTCCCAACGTATAACCGCTGTTGGTAGAGCTTGCAGACGCCGACTTCTTATTTCGTAGCACATCCTCGATTCTCCCTCTTATTTTGTCACTTTTCCCCTCGAATATGGCCCGTATAGCCGACTTCCTCACTGCTGCGCCATTTTTATTGTAAAATGGGAACCCATGCCTTCCACCTCCGGAACCCCCTCCAGGATGCGAGTGCTGTGAAGATGAGTAACCGGAGCTACCTGTTGCTATTGAGGATGCTGATGGAGTGAGTAGCCCAGTAGCGGGATTGAATGATGTGGATCTTGACACATTGTGATAGGCCCCAAGGGCGGCAGGTGAACTGCTACCAGCAACACCTAGTAAGGATGGAGGGGCTGAAACAGTGGAAAGGCCTTGATGTGTGAATTGGGATGGACCTGAAGACTGCGAGATTTTGTCCAGCTTCGATCTAGCACGGGCAGAACGTTGAGCCATTTTGTAAAGATCGGTTTATCAAGTGAGCCTAATATTGACGGAGTCTTGTAGACCTGAGATATAAAAGATAGTTAGTGAATAGACCATGTAAAGATTGAGTAAACAAAGTGAGGTGGGGGGGATATTATCAAGACTGGGCCAGAATCTGAAAAGACTGATACTATTACCAAGGAAGACATTCTATGCATGTTTTTGGGGGAGAGGGGGGGAGTCGCAACCAGACTATTGGGTCGGGAACGTACTGTACAATTGTTATCAGTGGCACCGTTGCCTCTTCGGGTCTGGTGCCCAGAATGAAACGTATTGGTATCTCTCCTTCCAGCGCCAATTATGATATTTTGTCCTCGCTTTCTCCACCTCAACGCTGCCACACCCCGTGATAAGCCTCAATATGTATTCCACCTGATTCTTTCTAGCGTAAGTCGGGGTGTAAAAATTCCGGTGCTGATCTCAATTCTGGAATGGCGTTCCCGGGGGCTATATGGCTTAAGTAGTTGAGAAGGAAGTCTCAGGCTTTTCGTCGTTCAGCTCGGGTTCCGTACGCACAAGACTGGGCTGTAGATAGGGCGCGAGGTGATAACGGTGCTTTAATTAAATGTATGCTAGAAGCACCAGGACAATGAATTTTGTGGTGCTTGGGTCTTTTGCTACCTACTGCAGGGCAGACCTCGGCGTTCTGAGATGGGGACTCCCGCTGGGCCTTTTGTTGGTGAATCTTTGGACTCCAGAGACAGGGATCCGAAGGGGCCTACGCAGTTACATACGTTGTTGGCTGCTCCCAAAGGGCAATTGCCTTGACGACGGCGTGTGCTTTTTCTATGGCAAATGTATCATGTACCTGCGCCAGTCTTCACTCGATCGAGCCGGACTCCTGTTTTGACCGCGAAGTGCTGTGACTGTCGGTCGATGTTGACGCCCTGGCTGAAGATTTGAAGGAGCCCACTGGCATGTATGTACCCGTTCGCAAATCTCGGCGACCTTCTGGGGTGAGGTTAACTAACAACACGCCCCCGTGGCGGTAATGATTCCCCGCAAGGACTTTAACTGTAGCTGAAGCGGGCGTGGCAACTCCTACTTCAACCAAGTGCCAACCAGAAAATTCAAGGAACAAGCTTCCTTGACGGAGAGAGAGAGGAGAGCCGGGGGGGGGTAGAACGAGTAAGTTCATACTCATGATCATGTACCTTACAAATGTGTAGTCTACTGCAGCATCACTTGTTTGGGAGGTTTAACCGGTGTTCAAGATAGGATATAACCCCGTTCAAGTCTCACTTCCGGACCCGAGCTTGACGAGACAGGTCTTTCTGTCAATGATCAGAAAACTCTCCTTCCCAGCTGACGGCTATTAATTTGTCACACGCCATGCAGCTGCAGCTGGCATGGGTTTGCATACGATCGACTACCTCGGTCACCTCCATGTTCATGAGGATATTCGGTGAGAGAGGTAACTACCGGTAAGGTTCTCTTGTACGGTAGCTGGTAGTCGAGATTGAGTGGTCTCGCAGGAAACGAAACTGTGGGGGAACAGAGATCATAAACATCAATCCCAGGCAGAATTCCGCGCATATGACCACTCGATGACGCGTAGTAAGCAAATACTCCCGATTATGTAGCACAAGTATTTGATCAGAAACGGTTTAAAGTTATCATCATGTTGTGCCAACCAGACTACATCATGTTAGCCATCGCATCATTCCCCGACTCTCCGAAAGGGGGCCTCATCTATTGAGTTATCAGGCTAACGGATAGCAGTCTTTAGTCCAACATACCCCAGTATCAAACAATAACTATGGCCATTCAACCAAGCATTCACCTTTAAGGAGGGGCTAGTGCAAGCCAGACTACCCATGAGTATATTGATATATATTCTATTCAGATCACTTCAGCCAGCAGCCTCAAATCACATCATATATGCAGCTTCGCAGGGTGCAATAAATACAAACTTAAATTTAAGTACCTGAGCCTAAGTAACTAAATGAGAGTTTAAATGAGAGTTCCAGGAAGGTTGGTCGCCGTTGACTACCTCCAATTATTCCCGACGCTAAGCGCAAACCGTATTAGTGCTGCTTTTATCGCTTGATATAGGAAAAGCCCGGGGAACTGGTCGCCGACGTCGGGAACCGTGGATCAGCAACAACGGTGCCAAACCCTGGAGATCTTGGCAACCAATCGCCGGAAAATTAGTCGGTCACGTGGATCTCTGTGGTCAATCAAGTTATAACGCACCGGAACAGCGGTACATATACTGGAAGTCAATACAGTGCTCTTACACGTGAATTTTTCTTTTGAAAAAATCTGCACTGTTACATGCATGAGGGGGTGGTACAGTTAGTCCTTGTGAAAGAAGCAGAATATCACCAACATTTAGAATTTAGTACTAGGAGCTCCACCTGTTTTACACGCTGTCTCACGCATGTCTCACAAACAACTTTTGTCCAAGAGTAACTGGTCAAAGATATCATACTTAAGCCGCCAAAGACACTTGAGAGTTTCGGTCAACAAGCCTTATGGATCCACAGCGTCACATTAACTGCCGACATGTACACTTCAGCCGACTTCTCGCTCCACCTGTCATACGCAGTTGGAGCTTTGTACAAGCTGGGAACGAGACTACATAGAGGTTACTATGTTCAACGTTATGAATGAATAATCATGAAGTTAGTCAGTCAGAGTAGAAATAATTTATAGTACCTCATCAGGTCTGTTACCTATACCGGTATCAGGTACGGAACTTTTTGTACTATACTTAAGGTGGTAATGTTGTCGATGGGCAGGCGCTACCTAGTCTGGTTGGCACGGCAGGCGCACGAAAAAAAAAAAAAAAAAAAAAAAACTTCCTGCATTTAATGGGGATCAAACCCACTGCAAGAGTAGAACAATACGAAGTCTCATACCAAAAAAAAAAAAAAAACATGACACATACATAGACAGAAAACCTGACTTGAGACGTAATTTATTAGATCAGAAATTACTTGCACCCGCCATAACAAATTTTTTGGAGATCCCTGCTGGAAAGTAGGCCCGCCAGCGGACTAACTGGTACTTTGCTACTGGCATTAGCTTTTCCAGCACGACAAGCCAAGGCATTGTAATTGGGTTAAATTCAAAATGACCACGAGGAAAGCTTCGATCCACACTTGTTGGAGGATTTAGCCATCAGAATTGTAGTCTGGTTGGCACAAGACTCTCGTAGAGAGCTACTTACAGTAGATGCTAGGTTACATTTCAGTAGAATTATCCGATACGGTATGTTAAATAAACAATGAAGTGTCACGTCCAATTCGAAGGGATGGCATGTGGGACGGCAGGTTGTCCACATCTGGCCGCCTCAGAGGTGGACTCAGCTAGATAAACATCCAAAGTTCTCTTACATATTCATGCTTTTGGCGGGAAAATCATGTGCTTTTTACTTATTCCAATCTTAACACCCTAGGAGGCGGACACCAGCCTCTTGTAGAAAGCGATGGTGAGAGAATCCCAGACTTAGCCGGGGATCGGAGTCAGACAAAAATCTGGCGAACATATACCGTAGTCCCCATACAATTTATTTGGGGCCACAAAAGTCTGGCATTACATAGCTAGAAAGACCTCGGGGTTTTTGCGCACCCCCCCGCCCCCTGCCAGCCAAGTCAGACTTCGCCAGACTTACCCTCGTTCCCCGAAGCTTTTACTACGGCGAATGAGGTATATTGAAGTGACCTAATGGGTAGACGTACCTCGTCCTTCCCTATTTAAAAAAATATCACACGAGCATTGCTCAGGCACTACGTACCGGTACACCTTCACTGGCATCTCTGATATCTTTCTAACCGATTCAATGCATATATAGTTCAGTATCTGGCATAATACTTTATCTTTAGCTAAAGCCATGGATTGATATCGCCGTCGGCGGGCCTGCGGGAGAGTCAGGATTTTAGGGAACGTTATTGCGGCAATACATATGTGCTGTGCAGATCTGATTTGATATCCCCGCTATGTAACATCCTAGAGTGGGGTATGGGGAACATATTGCCCCACAATTGGGCACGTGGTATGCAGTAGACAGCGGGGAAGTGTTCTAAGTACTGTAGTTTGGTTATAACTATAGTGTTTAGTGTATGTTGATGTTTCAAATTTATTTATCCTGACGATTCCTGAGGTTTGAACGTAACTTTGCGAACGTGCAGACGTTATATGCACATATGATAACTAAAAAGCAATATGGGAAAGAAAGAGGCCTTGACTACTCTACTTCTAGTATATGTAATAGGAGTGGTAGTTTATAGACTCGATTATGACTCCAGGGCTATAATGTTTCAATGGTATCGAGTATGAATAGTAATTATATACTTAGGTAGACCTTGTATTGTTCCTTTATCTTATTTCATTAATGGCACGATATATAGCTTAATGGAGGAAACAATCTTGTTTTGTAAAGACTTTTCGAAGGAGGGTAATAATACTGTACTTCATATGGGACGTCAAAGTGCACCGCACTCATCTGGCAGGAAAGAAAATCACCTATTGGAAAGTCTTTTAAAACATATCGAACGCCTTAGGCTCTAAATATGCGTGGCTATGATTCCTCCCACGATACATGCTATTGGCGGTGCTTGTAGGCAGTTTGATATTTACATATAATCTAAGATATTTGAAAGAAAAGAAGCACAGGGAACGGATATAGGGAATGTATTCTGGACTTCCCCAGAAGTAAGTAGGGAAGCAACAACGGACATCCACCGTTACTACATCATGATAAGTATCTAGTTTGGCTTTCGTCCACAAATAAACCATCTATGGTACGGTTTTAGGTTAGCTTTGTTACCCTCAAGATAAAATATGACTGACAGGCATTGAATATCCTTACCCCTCGCAATAATATTTACTTCCCCCCTCCCAACATCCTTCTTTGCTTTTGCACACAGTTCAGCAATTTCTTCATGCGTCCAACCTTCCCTTGTCAAATAACCCATCGCAAAAGGGACAATACTATCAATCGCCCCAATACGCCCCCATCTCCCCAGTTCCTTAAGTTTCGGGTCCTTAGGCCAATCCCCAATAGGCCAAACCACCCTATGCTCCTTGACATTCTCTAAACCAAGTTTCTCAAACCTGAATTTCATTGTCTGGGCTACTTGGATTGGGCGCTTACTTTTGATTGATGCGTCGTTGACGACTTTGAGGTAGTATACGAAAGCACATTTCTCGACGTCGTCGTTGGGAGGGGTGGTACCATCATGGTAGAAGACCTCGCTGGCATAGTCTTGGTATTCGAGGTACCCTCCTGGCTCAAGGTGCCTGGGTGGAGAGGGTGGATTAGTTAGTGAAATGGGTTGCTGATGTGGGTTGAGGATGAACTTACGAATAGGCGTTGAGGAGTACTTGGTCCCAATCTTGGAATGCACCACTGAGGGAGCGGATATGAATGAAGTCGAAATAGTTTGGTGTATAGGGCCAGTCTTCTTCCATATCCTCAACCTCGAATCTGCAATTTGGTGGGACCCTGAGGGAATTGTAAATACTAGTTTCTGATGAAGATAGCTTCAGCCTTGAAATGTATTTACCAAGGTGGCTGAATAGGGCTCAGATCGGTCCCTACGACTTCCGCTTGAGGATACTCACTGGTTGTAAGAAGGCTGAATTAGCAAATGGGGTGGTAAAATCACCAAAAACACTGTTGTACCTACTCTGCCATATCCATAGCCCAAATACCGGTCCCGGTACCCACGTCTAGAATTCTCTTTGGATTTTGGAGCGGGGAAATATACAATGCCCCCCCTAGGAGCGAGAGGAAGATATGATGGTATAGATCAAGTCGATCTTGCTCACGCTCGTCATTGGGCAAGTAGTACTCGCTTTTGAAACGGTCAGAATGATAGCGGCGTCCATTATCATACGTGAAACTGAATTGGCTCGACCCTGAGGACGTTGCTCCGTCACCAGCGGATGTGATTTCGCTAAGATTCAACAGAATTTGGTGTGTTAGTTTGCGCTTATGAAAAATCTGAAATTGAGAATAATTATGAAGCTACCCTATGAAGGACTCAAATAAGACTTCTTTAGCTAAGGGATACTCGGCTGTCACTTGGTATTATACAGAAATCCCGCCTGTATTGCAATGCGAAGTACTGTGGTACAACACGGAACAGGTTGTACTCTTCTGGTTACTTACGAATTACTATCAGATTCGTACTCGAACTCGGATTGATCCTACTACCCGTCAGTTTGGTACAGCTAGGATGGGGAAAAGTTGGCTTGAGCGACGGCTGCAGTAAGCCGATCTCGCTACCAGACTCTCGGGGTAAACTCACACCATCCGTCTCCACATACTTCAAAGAAGTCATGCTCGGCGAGGTCGATATCGAGTTAGGTAGACTGGAGGAGGACCCAGCCATTGTCTGGTAGGTATTCGTGGGGTGTTGATGGGCTTTCAGATTCAAGAGCGTTATGCCTATGCCCCGCTTCTTCGGAGCTAGCCCCAGTACCGTTGTCTGAGCGCATAGCTGATCATGAGGGGAATGCAAGCTCCTTTATCTGAAAGAGACAAAGGCCTAGTCAGCAGCATTCAGACCTAGCACAACAAGGAGTTAATCTGATTCAAGTGCCGTACGAGTCATGAGTCTCACATTTCGCACTACCTCCTTGCTTAATTAACTCGTGGCATCTTCGAACTCGATTAATGCTGAGCGAAGAAGTATATATACTTAGTAGACTACTGAACCTGTGGATAGATATAAGTTACTGGTTCTTTAGTCATGACCGATGGAGCCGTGCCATAGAGTCGGCGCCATATACAGTCGGATAGAGCCAGATGGTATCGTATGTATATGGGGATCAGTTAGCTTTTTTTGATGTCTGCAAATTTGCCCCTGTACATTCAAGTTGGCCCAAATTTAGTAACATTGATGCCGACTACAGTACATACTAACAACCGCTCACTAGTCACTCTAGGCGTCGACTTGATTTGAGGACTCCAAGAAATATCTATCGATGGGCTGGGTTCTAGGTGCTCGCCCGCCAGGCCCGATGAATGATATAAAGCCCGGAAAAGCTGAAGCGTGTCACGGAGAGTCCTGGCAGAAGTCGGTATGGAATCCAACCAGACTAGTATGGAAGCTCATGATATTAGACCAAGAATGCCACTGTCTTTGCATTCATCAGCTGTCACAAGCCAAAGTTGCAGTTTACCAGTTGATACCATCATTCAAGTCCCTGCTCCAAAGGACCTTTACTCCCTCAATCTAGAACGCAAAAAAGCTATTATGGATGAAATGGAAGAAAGGAACGAAAAAGGGAGGCGATACACATATTCACAAGAGAAATGATAAAAGGCAGGGCGGGAAAAGGGGACAAGCCCAAAATGAATGGATCCTAAGCCGCGAGAACAGATACTGGTACTTGAGTATGGGTTTCTTGACTATTCATGATCTGATTTTTATTTTAACCCTCTTATGATTACATCAAATCGCCTCGCTATGGTACTGGTACCATCTTGAGTAGGATTTACATCGTTGAGACTTATCACTGGTGGGATAGGAATCTGGTTCCCAATATAGGGGGCCGAAGTATAGATGCAAGCCGTCGGGAATGGCATTTGCATATCTTTCGGATCGTGTGGTGGGCTACCACTGCTGGAAATATAGGGGTTACTTTTCGCCATGACTGTGTATCCCCTGGCTTAACCAACTCTTGATGGTGGTTTCCCGAAAATGATCTCGGTGGAGCTGGCATGTTGTGCCCTGCTTATGGCGGTAGGGGTTTTGGGCGTTTGTTGAGGCAGACGGCCTTGTATTGGAGCGTAGTTCCCCCAACCAGACTAAGTTCCCACCACCCTTCCAACTGATGGGGGCAATGTTTATTTTCCCTGGAAAGCTAACAGCGCCTCCAAGGACTGCAACCGGAGGATAGTACTGAGAACTTCGTGGCCCCCATTTTCGACCCTTCCTATAGATTTGACTAGTAGCTGGAGAGCCATTATATCAAATCTCAACTTTTTCTTGGAATAACGGCCTTCCGCTCCGGTTGTTCCTGGTTTTGCCTTCATCAACCAGACTACCTTTCATCCGGTTCCATGATGCCATGTCTTCTGTATCTGCGCAGCAAGAAGATTTAGCAGCCTAGTTCAGCAGATTCCCGTTTTCTCTTCTTGCATATTAGTACCATTCCCACAGGGCAGTGGAAGAAAGAGCACTCCACCCAGTACTTCACCCACTATAGTTGCGAAGTTTCTTATTGAATCCGGCTGATTTGTTCGAGAACTAGGACTAGGGATTTTATTTGGAATGTTCTCCATCTCGGAGACGGGATTAATAGAATTAGGTGGAGCCAGAACCGGAAGTGGCAGCTGCCCATGGACCCAGACTCTCGGGGGCTAGTGTAGCAGCTCTGAACCTTCCAAGGCTTTTGACAGACCGAATTGCATGTTAAGTTCTGTCTATATCCAAGGATTCCGGAGCTGTGGGCAATTATAATGGGGCTGAGTGTTGGGCTTCAAGTAGCTATGATTATCGTTCACTAGCACCTCAGGCAAGATGTCCTCATTTTTGCGGATGCATTGGGTATGAAAGCATTCAAATGCATACCGACGCTTTAAATCATTTATACACATATTGACATACATACACCTTTTTCCAAATACCGTTATCAAAATGCATTGCGATGAACATCATTTCTTATCTTCCAACAGCAGAAGGCGTCCAAGCGCCTTCCTTCCCGAGGCTAATCCAACAGCACCACCCTAAAACCAGATTATGAACAAACAGTATACAACCACCAAGCGATATTACTAAACAATCTCTAGCACTGGGTCCTGAATGAGGAAAAAGAATCTAGAAGGACTTTAAAACCTTCTCGGTGTGGGCGTTGGTTGGCCTGCGAACATACAGTAGTGGAGGCAAGAAAGAGAGGACGACGGCCGAACCTGTCGACAGTGAAGGCCATATCAGGGGCAACGACTCAGTTGTAGATGGATAACGTACCATTGCTCTTGACTTGAGTGTCGGCATTGGTTATACCAATGGTGTTGAGGATAATGTTGAGGTAATAGGAGATTAATCCGTTACCTGACCTGGCTGACCATTGAGAGAACAAACCAGCAGTCATCAACAAGAAAAGGCGTTGCCTGTTACCCTTGGTGGCAATAACTTCAAACATCCACCAATAGCAACAGACTGCTCGAGGGCAATGGTCTCCTTGATCTCAGTGTACTGGAATTGAACGAGGGGGCCCTGCTCGTCTCCACTGCCGTGGTAGGTAGCAATAACCTTCAGGGCAGCCTCGTGCTTGTTCTTAGACAAGAGCCATCTAGGAGACTCGGGGACCATCCAAGAGCTTGCATTAGACATGAGGCTCTTCAAGACCAGTAATTGCCGATCTTGGAAGTTCCGTAAGTGGTCCAGGTAGCAATGATAACACCGACATGCCATCACTGCTATGTAGTGTTGTAGATGACAGTGACGACACCGCGGTGTTGAGGATGGCACAACTCAGTAAGGAGCATGGGGCAGAGGCCTGAGCAATAGAATAACCAAACCCAATGAAGAAGCGAGCACCAATGAACGTGCTGAAAGAGTCTGAAGGGCAACACAACCATCATGAAGAAGATACCGGTGTAGAGGGCAAGGCGACGACTGAAACTATTTGAATTATTGGGGCGAAAGCAGGAACCAATACCCATGATTCATTGAACAGCCCGAGGATTCCACCACTGGGATTGTCGAAGTAATCCTTCCAGTATTGAACCATCTGCAGACCGTTCATCATAGAGCTATTATGTCACCTGTTAGCTATTGGGAGGAAGCAATTTCATTGTTTCAAGCAACAATGTGCACAAGGTAACTTAAATTACCCATCGAAACCAGTAATTGCAGAAGACAGGATAATGACGGCGCAGAGCGCGTATAACCTCCTAAGCCCAGCATCCTTGTACGAAGTGACTTCCGCGAACTGGAGGGCGTAAACTGTGCACCATGGCTGGCATTTTGGATGTTGATAGTTGAGGATCTTCCTATGTCGAGCCCGATTGCTTCTCTAGAAGAATGGTAGAGGAAGGCCGGGAGTCGGTCGGTTGGTTGATTGGGAAAGAGGATTTGGGAGGGGCAAGGGACGAAATATAAGTACTTTCTCATCATTTTACGCATACTCTTACGCTGCCTATATCGATATCGAGGCAAATCTGTAGAGAGAGGAGACTATGCATCTCGGATAGTACCCAAGATATATCCTTCTCCAAACAGGGCCGGGGTCCATTAACATACTGTCTCTGGTGTTTTCCATGACCTGTCCCTGCCTTTGGCTATACACTGGGCTAGCCGTTGGCTGAATTTGGACTACGCGGGGAGGAAGTGTGGAAAATAGAGTTACATGTGCTTCTATCCTGGTGTCATCAGGATCTTTGCGTGCCTAAGAAGACGGTTGCCAGAGCAGATGCTAGCTCGAGCTTTTAGGGCCCAAAGTGAGGTTCTATTGAGCACATCTGACACGCAATGACAGGGGGTTCGCGCCGCAATGCGCCTATCGTTACTAAGGTCTACACATCTTGAACGTCTATGGGTTGGCACATGGCCCGCGGTACTAAGGCCTGTAGTCCCACCAAGCAGCCAGTTAAGTCATTAGAACGTATCAATCCCTACCAGTTGGTCTTGGTTATGATTGAAGATAATTACCGGTATTAGAAGGCTAGTGATAGGTTCCAAAACTCTCCATTTCAACTACTTCCTACCCCACGCCCTTACTGCAGCCTCCCCCCCTCTGGTACCTTAGGTTTACATGATACTCGAGGGAATTTGTGTTTAGGAATTCGTCAGTCAATACAGTATTATATGGGCTAGATACTGTGCATTAAGGATTGCTTTCATATCATCCATAATCTACTCCCCCAGTATGCCCTACAGCAGTCGCCTTCACATCCTTTTTCCACTGTATCAACTTTCTCAATGCTCTAATTAGCCTCTTTCAATATCAACACCCTGTTCTTACCTAGATAAGCTTTGCTGGGATCTTTTGCTACTTATGTGGGCTACATATCTCAATAGCATTATCGAATAGCTGCTGGATTTTTGACTTTGATTTCAGCAGCATTCTGCTTCATCCTACTAGTGGTACTGGTAAGTAAGAAATTGCAGTTGCTGCTGGAGTAGCCTGAAATTCACGAGTGAGAGCCTACTGGAGGGGGTGGATCGGCTACTAAAAGGATTGTGTATGATACACTTTAATGCAGCATATCTACCGGGATACCTAACTAGAGCTATTAATTAAACGAGTTCAAGTTGATCTAATTGATATGCGCCACGAGCTTGATGGACAATATAAATGGATCTGTTATATGAAAGACCATTATAGCAAGTGGTGTTATCTTGCTCCATTAGAGGATAAATCGTTAGCTAATTCTGCTCGGCAGGCATCTACAACAACTTGGATTTCTGTCTCATGTACTTGCAAAAAGTCCTGTGCCAGTCATCACTGCCGATGTAAAAAAAAATGGCTTGAAAGCTCAATCTGTTGTCATACTGCGGTAACCTCTCAGCTCTAGCTGAATGGACAAATTTTGGACACTACTGGATGACAGCCCAGTGGAACTGGAGGATGACCCGAGCTAGATACATTTTCCGCTCCTAGCTGCGTTCCAGATCAATTAGGCTATTATCCAGGCAGTCCAATTTCTGAGAGGGTACCGCAGTCACAACCAGACTAACCGTAGTCATGATCTGCTAACACTTTGGTATGACGCTTTCAAGTCATTTTTTTCAACATCGGCAGTGATGACTGGCACAAGACTTTTTGCAAGTATATAAGACAGAAATCCAAGTTGTTGTAGATGCCTACCAAGTAGAATTAGCTAACGATTTATCCTCTAATGGAGCAAGATAACACCACTTGCTATAATGGTCTTTCATATGACGGATCCATTTACATTGTCTATCGGGCTCATGGCGCATATCAATTAGATCAACTTGAACTCGCTCAAATAACTATTGACATACAATTGGCTGGAGTGGTGGCCTTGTTTAGATTTGGACGATTGAGTCAACACACCTATATTTCTTAGTATTTTTAATCTAAAATCAGGAATTTAGTTTTCCATACCTTATAGTGTTGAAGTGGACAACGCACTTCTGGCTGAATTGTTCCATCTCCAATAATATTAGATGTCTTTTCCTGACAACCATGAGGAATTGCAGAATGTGTATTAGAAATCACACCAAAGAATTTCCAGTCACGAAGTACTCGAAGCTCTCTTCCAGTGTCATCTCTACAACACAGTAAGATAAAACTTCTGCAGAACTCGAAAGCAGGCTTTCCTTTCATTTCTGCTAAGTTTAGGGCCATTGTCTGAGGTTGCAAAGTCCATTGTTTATATTGATCATAGCAAGCATCATCAAATCGAAGGCGATGTGGAGTTTCATGTATATATCGATCAGTGTTCCATCTTTAAAAGGTTCCATAGATTGTCGGTCAGGAACTCTATGAGTTGAGGAATGAATAAATCTCACAATAACTGGATCTCAGCTCAGCTTTTAAACTGCGAATACGGTTCTCAGCATCACAAATTGCCCCAGATTAATAACTTATGTCGGATATATATTATCTCACATCAGATCTAACCGGTCATCTAGCTCACATCAGATGTATTAGATCTACCAGGTATCTGGTTAGTTCATCAATCTCACATCGGATTTATTTACCGAATTCAGCAATTAAATTAATTGCTCTCTGGCGACTGATGGGTTGACTGTATTTCTACCATTCATATACTCTAATTCGCGTTCTCCACTCCAGGTGTCAGCTCGGTACTCAATTTAAGCTATAATGAACAACTAAACTAAGCTATCCCTGTTCCTAGTCTAGTTCCACTACAACTTGATCCCTACATACAGTACCTAGGTAGTGCGGTAGAATAAAACCCGGATAATTTACGCATCGGGAAACGTCAGAAATTCGTCATGATTATGTACCTATTCGAGATGCATGGGGGGGGAGGGTTGGTACTGATTACTAACGTAGGCGGTGGTACTCCCACGTGGATTGGTATGTATACCTATCAATTCATACCATTTCTTGTGCCACTTCAAATGATAATTAAGAACGGTTAGATTTTCTGGAGTGCTAGGGGAGCTTTATTGGGCTACCTAGATGTCTTTCGAATAAATTTTCTGATCTGGAGAAATTTTCCTCCGAAAAATTTACCACACGCTCGGCCGTCTCTTATGGGTTTATGGTCACTTGCAGAACTGTGAAGCGTAGAGTAGCTGATGTCCGCCAGAGATATGCAATCCCAAGGGATTGATGATGGCCCATACTGCAATTAGAGCTATCAGTCCCATGGTTATATAATCTATAGGTACCCGAGGGGAAGGGAGACTGGACATACTTATCATCCAGAGTGCCCTAGATTTCAGTTTCCTGGTCAACATTGAACCTTCTAGCATTTGAGGTAAAGTCCATTGTCAATATTTCTGCAGAATATATATCTGGATAAACCTTGCAATGTCATAATTTTAACGATATAAGTCTTTGCACAGGGGTTGCTCTTCCGGCAAAACTGCCTTTTTCCGCCTAAAAAAAGAAATTCTCAAAATGAAACAAAGTAAATGCTATATGTCCTTTTTAGTTTCCTCATTTCTCTGATGTAATTGGGCAAGCCTATCTACATTTGTAAGATATAGGTGGCTCAAATTATAGGCGAAACTATTGGGCTCTATAAATTTGTATGGCAATGTGATGTATTTTGATCTCTTGAGAGTTTTGCACCTTCTGTGCACTATACCCACCAAGCTGAAGAATAGTTATAGGGTGGAGGTATTTGATAACGTCTGAATGAGCAAAGTATTCCAAATAAATTCGAGCAAAGCGGCGATTGGTGTAGTTAATTTAAGGTTAAGAAACCTTGGTATTTAAAAGAAACTAAATATGCGAATTTATCTGTAAAACTGACCCTTATGACACGGAATTTGGGGCCAGGAATAAAATATTGGGTAGGGTTGGGTAGGGAAGCAAAACTTAGGGATATTAAACATTTAGGTTTCAAGGAGTCAGATCTGTGGAGTTAAGAATAGACAAAAATAACTAATATATAAGCTTAATACGGAGATGGGGTAGCAGTTAGAAGATACCCTTAGAAAATGACATGGAGAATCCCCATCATGAACAGTTACAAGCCCACATACCCAAGGGAGGACGATGTCCACATTTTTTTTTTTTCCAGTGCCCATGAACATCAGACGGAGATAGAACTAGGTTAGGAGAAAGGACAATGAAGATCAGGAAAGCCTGAGACACAATGGGAGCCCTTCTTTATATTTCAAGTTGGGAGATAGTGGATTCCCAACCTCTCTTATCTTGCTTATTCGACTCCCCTTCCTTATAGTCCAGTTATACGACCTTGTTTGTTCATATTTTACGCGGACGAGGTAGATTATCTTGCCTTGCCTCGCCCTTCAAGCAATCCGGAACTCCAGATAGCTCGTCATACTTTCCTGGAGACGAGTACTGATAAAACAACAAGGGGGTTAAACTAACTACACATAACATTGCAAGCTATTCGTTGACCGCAAAGTAAAATCGGGTACTAAAATAAGAGCCTCTCCCCAGCAACCTGGTTTCGGCTTTGTTTTAGAAACTGCACGTATAGGGCTTGATATGCACGCGTGTGGGATTTGGATGGGGATGTTGAGAGGGACAGCTCCGTACGATGGCTAGCTGGGTCCATTTATCATCCTTACATCGGGACACAAATGGATATATATTCACTAACCATATAATACCAAAATTAACCACAAAACCCAAAACAGGAACAATATAACCGAAAACCGCTAACAGTACGGAAATTCATACTTCACCCTCACCCCCTCCTCGCATTCCAACTCACAACTTCGTCTCCCCCCCAACGATCCCATCCCAATCCTTCTTTCTAAACGGCACATATCCCCCCCCATCCACCCTATTTCTCAACCACCACACCCTCTCCTCCTCCATCCCCACCCACGCATCCATCCCGTTCTCCCCCTCCGCCAACCCAACCTTCTCCGGATTTACCCCCTGCAACCTCAATCCCGTCTTGACATGCTTATTCGTGCCCGTAACCTCCATCTTCGCCATCGTCCTCACAAACAACGGCACCTTAAACTTCGGCATGACCTTCTTCATCCACTCCCCCAGCTCCCTCATGTACGCTTCTCCTCCCAACCCGGGCTTCAGTTTAATCGCCGCACATCCGGCCCTCCCGTCGTGATTTGGCACCTCCACACCATAGACATTAACTTCCTCGATTCCACCTCCCGGAAACCTAGTCATCGTCTCTGCGACTTCATTGGTCGATACGTTTTCTGATTTCCAGCGATATGTATCTCCAATCCGGTCAATAAAGTACACATACCCGTCATTACCTTGCCTCTGTAAATCTCCCGTACGGAACCAAACATCACCTTTCTTGAATACATCCCGTAGGATCTTCTTCGCAGAAGCCTCCTTATTGCCATAGTACCCGAGGTAACTACGTTCAATATCAGAAGCATCAAGTTCCCAAATCAGCTCGCCAGACTCACCAATGTCTGCCTTTCGGCAAAACCCCGTCTGTGGGTCTCGTAACGGATGTTCTCCATTGGGATCAAGCCGAATTATCACATGCTTCCGCCCAGTCAGCATCTTGATAAGCCACCCCGATCGCCCAATAGCACCGACACCATACGGCCCCGTATTATAATTCCACGAGCCAGAGTGACCCTCCGTCATGGCATAAAACTCGACAATAACAGGGATATTAAAGCGTTCCCTAAACTGCGCCCAAATCTCGGGGCGAAGACCATTTCCGAAGGCCAACCGGACGTTATGGTTATGGTCCTCTGCTGGCTCCGCTGGTTTCGGAGCGGAAAGGAGATACCGGCAGGTCTCACCAATGTATTGGATGATGGTTGCTTTGGACTCCTTGACTTCAGGCCAGAATGTGCGGTTGGAGAAACGTCGGCCAAGTGAAAGGGTGCAGCCTTTGGAGATACAAGAAGCAACTCCGAGGAGCATAGCTGAACCATGATAGAGGGGCATGCATGTGTAGAAGACGTCGTTCTGGCGGAGGCGGAGGAAAACTCGGACGAAATCAGCGGATGTGTAAAACTTTGCGTATGGGATATTAGCTGCCTTAGGGAGACCAGTTGTGCCGCTAAATTCCACCAATCAGCCTGTGCCATCCACAGCTAGCAAGAAGTCGAATTTTTTGGAGGAAATTGCTACCTTGTATATATCAGGACACCCATCTCGGATAATTTCCTATTGCCAATTACCTCCGTAGGCTCTCTCCTTCCAGTCCATGTATCCACCACTCTCTCCACTCCATCATCAAAAATCAACACCTCCCTCTCCGCAAACTCCGCACCCTCCTCAATCCCCTCACTCACCAGTCTTTCCCTACTCTTCTCCCCCTCTTCCCCAACCAGTACCTTCTCGGCAACCTCCTGGTCCACAATCACCAGTCTCCCCTTCGACATCCTCACCGCATGTACTAATGCATCTCCAGTCAAATTATAGTTCACAAGTGCCACCTTTGCCCCAATACTCCAAAGACCAAAAAACATCCACAAGTACGTTGGCTTATTGATGAAATCCATCGCCACAACCTCATCCCTCTTCACCCCATGTCTATCTTTCAACCACGCTCCATACCTCAATACAGTCTCATACGCTTGCTTGTACGTCCAGCTCCGGCCCTCGAAGATCAGAAAGGTATGGTCCCGTGTTTTTAGCGCTGTTGCGCGGTCTTCGAGCACAAGGAAGAAGTTAAGTCGGCCACGACGCTCAGCGTGGGAACTGGCCCGTGCACTAGCTATTACGGCGGAAAGTAAGCGGAGGTCATGAGCAATATCGGCTCTGGCGTCGAGGTACCCGAGGAGGGCGAGTAGCGAGAGAGCCGCTTTCACAGAGGGAACTAGGATTGCCAACGGGAGTTAGTATGAGCAACCCGACACTTTCGGAATAATACGTACAAGGAGCCATAATGAATTCAAAGGTGAGATGGACGACGCGGCGAGTGTAGTAACTTTCAATCCAGCCTCGATCGGTGGTTAATTAGAATTCGGTCCGGTAGACGTATTGGATATAGCGCCACAAAGCTTCAAGCAATCAAAATATCGAATAATAATAGCAAAAGATATACGTAACTTATAGCTCTAAAGAAAACCTGCGGGAAACGCTGCAAACGAACTCAGATCAAACAGCTAGCCCCGCGGAAGGCAAACTAAACACCAGGTGGAATGTAATTGCATATAAGCCCTCAGCTCTGTCCAGTGGGGCCAGCTGGGCCGAGGACATCCGATGGCCAGTGCCGTGCCGAGGTCCATGTGGGAAGACTAAACCATTATTCGGCTGGAACGGAGGGCCCTGAAATATATCTGTGTTGGTTGGTGTTCAGATACAAAACATTTCTTATTCATTATTCACGAGAAATCTTTAGGTACTAATGCTAATCAAGCACCCAAACTCCTTATTAATTTCTTGAGCTTCTCCTTTTCAGGGTGTGCGTCATTTCTAAGCAGGCCGATTGCAAAATCCCAAACAAAAGTGCAAGGGAACAGAAAAATCTCTCTCGGACAAAGTGAAGAAAAGGAAGATTACCGCGGTTTGTTGATTGGAGATGAGGGGGAGCAGGACTCTAACAGCGGGGCTTTTTTCCCCGGAATACTAGATATTCTAGAAATGCCCTTATGAAATTGAAGAGATTTATCCCCGGCACCAACAGGTACTCCCGTCAAAAAAGCAGTCGATAAGGAGACGTGCAATGTCTGGCCACACTATTCACAACACCGCAAAAACAATAGACTTACTGCAGGGCCTACCACTGCAGGGCCCATCTAGTTGGAGGCGTATATACACGAGCAAAGCATTATAGGTTTAAAAGCGTTGATACCAAAGCAAATGAACACAAACCATCCGGGTTCCTACCAAATAACATGATATATAAAACAACAAAGTACAAATTCTAACAAATCGTCAAATCTGTGATCACATGATCATGAATGAATTGGCCAACATAAATAAATCAACAGATCAACCCCTCATCTCCCTGCCTATCTTTGCCTCTCATCACCTCGTGAACCTGGGTTCACCTCCTCAAGTCTTCGTCGTCTCTCACCCTCTGGGCACTGTACAAAGGCTTTTTGTTTACAGCAAACTCTTCCTGAATGGGTGTGAATGACAAAGTCTGCCCCCCCACGGCGCTTGTCGCAGCTGCAATGCCCCATCTGTGGTCGTCACTTTCGTGCGAATCCGTTGTAGACTGAGTGCCCCTCCCTATGGCGCTGCTATATGGTTGGTTGGGCTTGCTCATCTCATAAGCATCCATATCGTCCGGATCGTGTGAAGATGTTGGTTGATATGCCGTAGGCTGAGGTGAGAGATGTGCTGGTCCGCTAGGAGTTGTTGACTGTGACTGATTGGGTCCTGTATACGTATCATAAAAGTCATGAGTTCGCCTTCTTTTACGTTCAAGGACTTCTTGATCCTCCAGATACTGACGTCTTCTTTGCTCGTGATCAATAGTGGCCCCGTCCTCCGGCACGCTCGATGCCAAGCCTGTGTCAATAAATCCTGTTTTGCCCACTTCTTCATCATGAGGAGTGCGGGCGTTGGATACCTCAGCTGTATGTGATGAATCCCTGCCCCAAGACCTAATTGGATATGCACGACCCTTCTTCCAGGGTTCGTTCAGAGAAGGAAAGTACTGACGGTACGCAACCCAAGCAACGAAGATACCAAGAATAGCGCTAGAAAGAACATCGAAGGGATGATGGCGAGCATCCATGATTCGAGATATAGAGACCATGGCGGCGGCAAGCAGGGGGATCAGGACAATGACTGTCTTCCAAACCTCCCCACGATTGTCCGAGATGTGAAGCTTTCCCGCAATGTAGAAAGACAAATATGCCAATCCACCAAAGGCAACTATTAAAATGCATCGAAGAAACTGTCAGGGACTATATTCGCTGTATAGCAATTCATCAATGAACACTCACTACCACTATGGCCACTAGGCCAACTCTTGAAACCATCTCTGATGAGAATAGGATCTCCAGTGCAATCCTCCCAACCAGTTAATCCAACGAGAGGTTCATTGAAGGATCTTGGTTTGCATCTGGCAATCACATCTGGCCGAGGCTTCCCTGTCAAGTTCTTCAAGGCGCCTATGATGGTGATAAGCGCAGCAACAGAAAGCCCAAGGCCTAGGATTCCGGCATTCATCTCCCAGAGCCTCTCCTGCATAGTGTAAATCCCACGGCGAGGATAGCCTCGGTGTCTAGCCTCCAGGTTGTGATGAGAGAACAGCCCATCAATCACCATGGTCCACAACATGATTACAGCCGCAGGGAAAGCAACAGATATTACGGCCGCCAGCCATGGAGCAATACGCTCAGGGTCCGCAAATGGATATTGGAGACTTTGATTATGAACGGAGAAACGTTGATGGAAAGGCTCAGCCTTATCTAGTGCTGAAAAGGCAATGACAAGTACTCTGTTGTCGATAGCTATATTAGACAGGTGTTGCATGAAGACATCCATAGGAAGGAGACAAACACTATGATAATATAGTCAAAGATATAACTTTGTGCATTCGTTAGCCGGCAGCTCGGATGGCGGGGCGGAAATCTTGTACTTACGATGCCTTAACCCTACTGGGCATGCGGAAATACCCACTCAACGCCATCCCCGATGGTATGAAAAACGCTCTGCGTTCTTCGTAGATACCCGATTGTAGCTTGGTGTGTATGTCAAATTGTTCAACTTCCAGCAATCGAGACCTTAATTTACAAAGAAGGAGCGCTAGGAGTATTTGGAAGCCGCTCTCTCGTGGGTGACCTGATCGTTAATGTAAGCTGAAAGCTGGGAGGGTAGATTGATCCCAGAAAGTGTCGTGACGTGGTAAGCCCTTGCCCAAAGTCGCCGTAGAATGCACAGTAACGTCAACAATCTGCCCTACAAGCAGACTGGGATACTGCTCGTAGGTATGAGATTGATTTTAAGAATTCTGAGTTTTGGCACCTGTCAGGGTTGACTTATGTAACGACGACGACAGGATGAATGAGCTTCGAAGTTTTTTGCCGTCCTACTGTTCTAACCGTTTATTACCCCAACGAAGGCGGAAAATTAGAGCGAGGATCCACTTTTTGAAACGAAATGGAGGATGATGTCTTCACAAAACATGCACAGTACACAAGAAAAGCTGAGCGCAGCCTGTGACTAGAGAAGAGTACGTACCTGCTCTATCTCTAGCTTGGCCAATCGTCCAATATCCTCGACTGTTAGTCTGACTATAACGGCTACAGGGAAAGAAATTGCTTGACTCCCAGCATCATGCAGTTGAAGAATTTGTATGGCCATCACTTTCCCCTTGGTAGCTTGAGGCCATCTTTGAGACCGGTGATCAAACGCCACCTGATCCCGCCGCATGTAGATGTACTGTGTAGAGGGACCTTGGCAACAGCGGCATTGAAGACAATCAAAAATAGCACAGAAGCGTAAGCTCTTGGGGCTTGTTAACGTTGGCGTTTTATGCCAGTTGATCGGCAGCTTTTTCGTAGTCTGAGTGCATATTTACTTGTAATGGTTTGTGCGTAGATCTGTACTCGTGAATAAATCGTTGTATCTGAACAAAGCTATTGTCCATTCCGATGGTTCAACAGCGAATCGAAATACTGCAGTAACAGCGACGGTGGCGCAGATATGACATTCCAATGCTTTGACTTGAATTCCAATTTTGTAACTGTGGCTGACGTTCTATATGTAGAATATGAGCCCCAACGAACATCAGTAACGACTGCAAAAGCATTGAGACAAACAAGCTTCAATGTCGATATAACATGTGGAAATGCAGGAAACGAGACTACCCCCAATAACACCAATTCTGCACACAACTTCACTTTCATTAGCTAAAAGCCAAATAACTTCAATGGAAAAGCGTAAATGCAAATTTACTGAAAATCAGTAGACATACAACATCAATAATAATAATAAAAAGGTTAAGTGCTCATTGTAGAATATACCATAAATAATTCCAACGTGGAACCATAAATAATTCAAACTCCATGTAACAAATCAGACCGGATATCAGCCCGCTATTCCCGCCTTTCTCACAGTAGAGAGGGTCTGATTGAGAGCCATTCACCGTTACTACCGATTGGGTTTAATAAATCCTCGATAGGCGTCCCAGCACCACTACCTGTAGGCCCAGAGTGTGAAGGTGTTAGAGGGGTAGTTGCGACTGGAGATTGTAGTCCAGTTGCTATTGGCCCCGAGGGACCACTATTCACAAGTAGATCTTCTTCTTCATCGTCGTCAAGAACAAGCAATGACACCTGCTCTGCGATATCCTGAATATGACCATTATGGGTGGTACTCGCAGTCTGGGCTTGGTCCTGCTGAGCGCCGGTAAGGTGCTGTTGGTACCCTTCACTGCCTAGCTGGACTCCACCTTGCCCGGGGATTACATCTACGTCGTCCTCCTCTGCCTCATCCTCAACCTCATCTCGATCCTCTTCCTCTTCCTCTTCGTCTTCATTCTCCTCCTCATCTAATTCGTCGTCTTCCTCATCGAAGGCACCTCCTTCATCGTCTTCCTCTAAAGGATCCAAAGCATCATCCTCCTCCGCTTCGGCTTCTTCATCCTCCTCATCATTTTCTGCTGACTGTTGACTATTCCCACCGGCAGACGGACCTATCCACAATGTTGAAATGGGTGTTTGCAAAGCCTGGGTATTTGATGCGCCAGGAGTTGTTCCCCCAGCGTGCGATGGCCCAGAATTGAAAGAACTCGACTCAGGTGATACATTCGAAGACGCCGATCCCAATAGTGGGATATTCTCGTCTGACTGATTTGAGTTTCTTTCGGCATACTGTGCTAGTTGTGCCACGGCCTTTCTCTTAAGATCGCCATCACAACTAAATGGTTTGCTCCCCCAACAGCCACGGCAGTAAAAGCTAATGGTACAGAGTTGGCAAAGACAACCGTTTTTCCGACATTCCTTACCGAAAGTTAGCCAAAGTACATTACCAAAGGTAAAACGTATACGTACCCTACAAACAAAAGTCGTACATCCTACACACTGCCGTACTCCGCCCATGTCACAGCCTACTACACCGGCACCCATTGGACCTGCATTTGCCCCAGCACCAACCCCCCCCCAATAAGCGGGAAACAAAACGACTTTCCACATCCACCTCCACATATCTTGCGTCGCTCCCACTCATGCTTCTTGCACATCCGCCTCCTACATGCATCACAATGTCCCCATGTCAGACCCTCGAAACACTCCTCGCAATACACATCCCCACTTCGACTAGAGATAAGTAGGTTATATGATAAAGTATCCAAACAGCATGGCCGCATCGCTGGTATCAGGCCTGCAGCAGTGGGATCCGCATCCCCATCTATATCGATATTTGGATGCAATCCGCCGGGGGCACCATCTCCAGAGCTAGTACTCGACCCCGAAGAGATGTTCCCAGATGAGAAAGGCAAATTCCAACTACATGCATGGCACAGCGTCTTCGCACAGTTCGAGCAATGCATGGCAACTGCACATGCTTCGCATCTTTCCCCAACTGGATCACCGCAATTATCACAATTGACATCTCGGCCCAAACCTTTCTTTAAAAGACTAGGCACTAACTCCGTCACTGCAGTATTTGTTTCCCTCCATCTTCGATCAAATGGCACACAGTATTTCTCCCTGATCCGTCTTGTGATCTCTCTCCGCCTGGGACACCTCAGTTTAGGGGTTGAGCACAATCCAACATCAACAAAAATGCCCAGTGCTGCAGCCAAGGTTGTCAAATATCTTGTGGGTTCGTCACCATCCGCTTCTTTTCTATCAATCAAAAAAGGTTTTCTCCTGACCCCTCTCGCTTTCCAGGCGTGTAGTGATTTCAGGGCGCGATTAGGCCTTTCCCTCCTTGTCTCCCAACCACCGCTCCCTGTTCCCGCAAGTTCCGGAGACGAAGAGATTGTGTATGGTTCGATAAGATGCTGGTGGACAAAATGTGGTACAATATGATGCTTTATACTAACCTTCCTACACCCACGGACGCTGAGATATTGCAGTGTAGCCGCGCATCTGTCCACAAGCTTAAAGAGATAGTGTCCAGTAATTGCTGTCCAGTCAACATTGAGCGAAACTAGGCGGCCCTCAAAAGGGAGTATGGACAATAAAGAATCAAGGTTGTAAACCTTGCCAATGCCATAAGTATCATATCCCCCCCTTCACGCACTACAAGATGGAAGTCAGGATGAGCCCAGAATGACGGGTACGAATGGCACAGACGTCGTAAGTGTGGTGACACATGGGTAAGCTGTAGCTTGTCGAAGGTATTGAGATGGTTTGAGAGACATTCCAGTATTGGAGTGTAGATTGTTAGCAAGACTTCAAACTTCGATAGATTTGGGTATAGCTCGTTGCTAAGGGGGAAATGAGAGAGAGGTTGTTGGTTATTGTTGATTGACATTAATGTAGCATGGTCATCCAAGTCCTGAACCGAAGGGATCTGTGCCGCAAGAGCTAGAACAGGCGATGATAGGTCGAGCTCCGGAGCAGGGAACAGCGCTGCCGGCGCTGGAAGAGCTGGATGGAGGTGACTGCTGCCTTCAGTCATCGCGGCGGAGGATTGTAAACCAGAAGCCCAGGCCTTTGTAGGCCTCTGTTTTGTGTATTTCGATCCTCGACCTGTGGAAGGCGAAAATCCGTTCGGGTAGAACTGTCGATGGACAGAGATTACACTGGGGGGGGGGCCTGCTTTCTGAAGGGCTTTACATAGATCAGCTAAGGGTTGGCCTTGAGATAAAGGAAAAAGTACGATCCCTGAGGGGGGTAACGGCCTTTACTCCCTTACCTTGCCACCTCTTGCCTGGGTGTCAGGAACTGGATGGAGCACGACGTTGCGTTAGTCTTAATTCAGGCACGTACCAGCAAGGTTTCAGAGTTCGTAGCACATTGGATACGCACCCCGAGAACGTCTCTGCTGTAATGCCAACTCCCGAGCTGTGAAGCTACCTACGAGATGGCCTTGATATTATTTGTGATTGTGATGTTCGTGGGGTAGGTTAAACGTTGGAGCCAGGTGGTGAATTCAAGGGCAGTACGCTGGACTAGCAATTAGCAACAGGTCATCCGCACCGCACATCGGACAGAGACACCCCACACCTCACACCTATGAGCTGATTAGAAGCATTGGTCATTGGTGATTACGTTTCTCGCACACCTGGGCCTCTGGTAACTAACTGTGCGAGATTCAATTTTCATAATTCCCTCGAAACGATCTAATTCGAGCGAGGCGAAATATGATGTATGCACTCACCGCATCGAGTAACCAATCGCATTTCCCCACTGGCAGAAACTTTTCGAGTACTGAATACTACTCATAAAAATAAGCATACAAAAATGTATGGCCTGAAAAGGCGGAGTACCGGAGTTCAGGTGTTCGGGTAGATACATTGATATCAGGCCAAGCCTGAAGACGTAATTATTTGAGCTAGGCACTGGCCCATCACAAACTCCCGGGCAGAAGCACCGCAGCTGTATCGCAAATAGTGCTTATGCTTTATTCATTCTGTAATTTACAAATATTACTCATGACGCCTCTGCAAAGTTTTAAAGCACTCTAGCTACCATTGTGTGAGAGTGGGTCCTCTATACCAGTTCTCAACTTTATGTTCAGTTGCATCTAATTGGACAGAGGAAAGGATGTTGATTACAATTTACCCTCACTTGAACCTTACCCCCTTCATATTCACCCCACGACCCGTCCCTCCGTTGTATTCATAAATCAAAAATGCCGCCTAGTCAATCATCATCACCCTCGTCTCCACTTTCATATTCAAACTCGTGCGGTAAGGGTGCATCCTCATCTCCATCATCATCTTCAGCATTCAATATATGGATCGCTGCCTCCGCACCCCCTGACCCAACTTCACCCTGCGATGCCGTTAACATCGGTGAAGTACCGGCAGGAGTGTTACCCACGCCCACAGCATTTCCAGGACCTGCTAAAGCAGCTGGTTTTCGAGATTTAAGCTCCATCAGTTGAGCTGGTTGATCGGGGTGACGGTCATGTAACAAGAGAATACCTCCAGTAGGCTGAAGAAGGATTAATATATGAGTAATACTGTCAGCGCGGGAAGGGACTCCTACCTTCTTAACTGGAACATATCGTCCATCCTCAGGGAATGATATATATTTTAACTGCTGAGGAAGTACCCTGCTTAGATTTTCTACCCAATACCCTGGTGTCTCCTTCTCTGCCTTCGCTTTCTTTGCAGCGGTCTTCTCCTGTTCCGTTGCACCCTCATCCTTTTTCTCTGAGGCCCCTTCCTCTTCAATGTCCATCTTGTCACCCGCGGCTGCACCTGAGGGGGCTGGAGTGACTGGTGCACTAGGCGCCTCGTCAATCTGCATGGAGTCGCCCTTATTTGCCGCTTCTTTTGCAGCCTTTTCCTTCTCGGACCTCTTCGCTCGCTGGCGGGCTTTGTTTGTTGTAGACAGAACGGCAGTGGCAACCTTTTCCACCGCTTTCTCAGTAGCCTCTTCTACCTTTGGAGGATAATCGAATAGAGAAGGCTTAGTGTTGCAGTAAAATCTGAAGTCAGGAATCTAGAAGAAGAAGTCAGTTCACTTGCACTTAGGACCTAGGCTGCAGGGAGGCATACATTTAGATTCTCGTCCAACCCAATGATACTAGTTGGAACAAATGACAAGCTCAAGAAGTGCGTTAGTGGGAACCAATACCAGTACTGTGTGAATACAACCATTCCTACAATCCCGGAAACGTTCAAACTGCCTGTAGGTGTCTGTAGACCGATAGTGACATTTCGTCCACCAGCATCTATTATTCCCAATGCAGCGGCAGCGCCGAACTTAGCCATAGCATCCTCATGCTTCTCACCAACTACTTTCTCAAACATTTTTCTAATAGTCGCCACCTTCGGGTTTATCTGTTCGTTGTGTTGAACCAGAATCATGGCCATTGATATCAGGGCACCTTGGCGAACGAAGTCAGTTGGGTCCTTGAGCATTGGTTCGAGAAGGTCGATGGCTTCGTCCAGGCCAGTTCCAGCACAGGCAATACCTAGTGCCATACTAGCTCCATATCGCACATGAGGGTTGTAACTCTCACTTAGCAATTCAACCATCCGAGGTACGGCGTTTGGCTTTCTGAATAAGATGAATCCTAAACTCAGGACTGCAACCCTCCGGACGTCATCGTTAACGTCACTAACCGCAACATGAAGTAGCTGACGAATAGCTTTATTAGTACCACTGCCACAGTATGCCATCGCTATGGCTAAGATGCCTCCATATCTCAGGATTGGGTCGGGGTCTTCCAGTAGCCCATTGATCAAATCATCCGCAGCCTCTTGTCTTCCGAACATGATCAGTGCCATACCAACAGCTAGCCCACGGATGATCTTCTCGTGTTGAGTTTCGTGGGAATATTGAATCATGTCTTCAAGGGCTTTGATATTTCCTGTACCTAACATGACCAGACCCATCGCCAAACCGACAGCTTCACCAGCTATGGCACTGTCTGCCCATAAAACAACTTTGAGCTCTTCATAGAGGAGTAGGTTTCCTGTAGCCATACCCGCAACACCTAGACCTAGGGCACCCCCATGTTGTACAGTCTCGTCTGATGTAGTTTTGAACTGTGTCCTGAGAAAATCTAGAACGTCCGTGCCGTGATTCGCATAGATCAGACCCAATGCATACAAACTCCCACCTTGAGAATAAGCACTACCTGCAGCAACTCCTTGCCTCGGGAGGTATGGTTCAAGGAGTTTCATGCCCTGTGAGAGGTTTCCCTTATGAATTACACCAAGTGCGGCCGTAGCAGAGAACTTTGACCAGTTCACAGCTTTTCCTAACCACTCCAGGTTTTGCCGGAAGAACCCATCTGAAGTCGTACCAGCGTTCATGAAAGCATTAGAAAACGTGACAGCATTATGGAAGATTGAGTTTCTGGCCTCTAATGACTCCTTGACGTTGTTGAGTATGGTCATGTCGGTGTGGTTATTCCTGTACAGAAACTCGAGATTGAGTTCAATGCTCTTTGTGCCCCTGAGTATTTGCCGGATGGCTCGGTAGTATTTCGGCTGTGTTGCTGCGTAGGATGTAGACGACTTTGCGGAGCCGGAGCTCAAAAGCTTAGTTCGCTCGTTCGCATCATCGTCATCATCCATACTGTCGCCTGCAGTGGCCGCAACACTACTACCATTGTCTGTCTCTTGGGAGTCATCGTCAGAACCTGGTAGTTCAGAAGCAACCTTCTGAAGGAACTCCTGAGTAGCCGATGAGTCAAGGTCAAAAGAAATTTGATAGGCCATCAGCAATGACTTTGAATCTCCCTTGGAGATGAGGTCCTGTAGGATTTTTGCGGCGAGAGAGTGGTCATCCAGGTGAATTACGCATTTAGAGATAGAAAAATAATCCGGTGATGGCTGTGCGAGGAATAGGTCCACCAGGAGTCGCAAAAGCTGCGAAGTAGAAGTGAGCATAACAATCAGTTACTACGAGCCTAAGGGCATACCTTGTTCCTAAGAGTGATCTCCTGAACAACGCTCATTGCAATCTCTAGAACGTATTCCATGAGTTCCATGCCTTGGTCCTTCTCCGCTCCATCGTTTGTCTGCCTTCCCTTTGCTGCCCTCTTGCCCCGCTCGCTTGCAAGCCTGATTCCTTCCTCCACTACATCCAACCTTCGCGCCTCAATCGCTATCCCAATAGCCGGCCTGTAGTCCTTGGTTTCGAAGCAGCTCCTAAATAGCTTCTCTACTACGTTTTCAAGCCGGGGGTCAATCTTCTCCACCTCCAAATCCTCTGAATCAAGAAGGCTTCTTTTTCGGTTGCTGGATGAACGGAATGATGCTGGAATATCTTCTGTTGAGAATGTAGGTGGGTTGGAGCTAGCTTCTAGTATGGTTGCGTTCTGCGTCGATATAGCAATGTATTTCTCAATACATTTTTCTGTAAATCGTCAGCTTGGGATTGCCTTAGAAGTGATAAGGATGTCAAACCTATCATGGTCTCCTCATATTCGCTCTTCGCAGTTATGTGGAAGAGATCGCCTGCACCTAGAGCAAATGCCATCGACTCATCGTATTCCTGTAAATGATAGTATATCTTAGACGTGACTAGAGCTGCAAGTTCTTTCTCTGGGAAGTCTGAGCTCTCATAAAGTTCTTCTCTGTACCAGGAGCGCAGATGTTAGTTTATACTGAAGTAGCAAGCGGCCCCAATGTCACGAGAGCAAATAGGAACCCACATCTTGGAAACATGATCCGCAAGTTCCGCCCAGAACTGGTGGACCGAAGCGTCCAGCTGCTTGAGGGCGTAGCATTTAATCTCATCGTTAGGCTCGTCGAGGAGGCCTATGAGACCGGCAGCGGAAACTAGGCCAACCATAGGAGTTGAATCAGTCTGGTAAGGAGCCGGAATAGAGGGGGCAAGGGAGGTGTAAAGACAATAAATTGACCAGGCTGGAGGACTGAAGAACCAAGTACTCTACGTAGCACTTGACTGTGATGGCGGGGTGAAGTGGGGGTGTGGGGAGTGAGGGTAAGTAGTTATAGAGGGGGAGAGTTGGCAATACGCGGCGGCACCATGGTTACTAAGCGACAGAAGAGCCGATGATTGAATTCTCAATGCTCTTGGCACTCTGGAAGGTGAATTCAAGAATTCAAGAATTCAGAATTATGGCCCAAGGGTGTGGCAGCCTCTGAATACAATGAAATAGATAGGACAATCCAAACTACAGTAAATTAATAGTTTCAAAAGCATTACTTTGTACACCAAAGATTTCATGGCTACAATTACGCCGCTTCGCCACTTGAGCAGACTTGAGGGTAACAGGTATATGCTAACCCTTCAAGTACACATTCATCACCTGTACAAAAAAAGAAAACGAACTTTAGATATTTAAATTGTATTATTGTGGCCCAACCTCGTGCAGAGAAAGTGAATTTCCTTCGCAAATATACCTAAATCAATGTGAATCAACATAGAAATCACACAACTCAAGAAGCACACTTCACAGGTAATAATGCTTGATACGCAAATAATAGATATGCAGGAGTTGATATGTGGCAAACGGACAGATTTCCAAGCCCACCCTGAAGCCAACGCAAGAAAATATAATCCCAAACGACGCTCCAGTGGCAGAATCCATGAAGCTCTATAATAAATAGAGGTTTCATTTCCATAACACTATCCACTTAAGGCCTCTACCGATGCCTCCAACAACCACCCTCACCATCCTCACCATTACAACAATCAACCACACCCACCACATTACTCCAAGCACCACCCACTCAAGAAGCACATATCCTCCTCTTCTCACCCACTTGAGTGTAGTTCTCCGTCTTCTCCTCGCGAGGGTACTCACTTCGTCATTCAGCCGCTTGACTTCAAGTACATATTTTGTACTGAGCTCCCCACTTAACACGTCAGCATCATCCGCTGTCGTCTGTACCAGAGGGGTCAGCTTTGCCGACACTTCATCCTGAATACCCAAAATCTGGTTACGGAGATGGGATAATGTTGTGGTTCGGAATGCCAGGATTTTGGAGTCGAGGTTCTTGGCTGGGGAATGAATCTGCGAGGATAGATGTTTAGCGGAAATGATATGATGGTATGCCGTTAGCTGAAGTGTGCCAATAAACTCTGGAGTGGCTTTCTGTTGTTCGAGAGTTTGTGTTTGTGAGGCCAAGCCTCTTGCCAACATACCCGTCGATAGCATCAGAGCTCGGGTTCGGGCAATGTCCTTTTTATATCCTCTCTTTGTTGGAGCCCCGTGAGCTAATCCTCGGCGAGATATGGCGGCGATAGGGGGAAGAGTTACCCTTCCAAGGCGTGCGAGAACCAGCTGTTGCTCAATGGCGGTGGAATCGGTGTCCTCTTTGATTTCTTCTCCCAATCTTGACTTCTCTCTCCGTAGTCGGACTCCACCGGGCCTTATCTTCTCGTACGACCCTGATTCAATAAGACCACTGCCTGTACGCCTAATAACTGGAGAGTGCTCTCTTGAAGGACCCATAATCTTCAATTTCGGGACCTCCAGCTTCTCGCTCTTGTTCAAGAATCCTCTCCTCCCAAACTCATCACCATCATCATCTATGGACGCATCTGAAGGTGTGGCTGCTTCAGGGTCGGTATCAAGGTGTGCTAGGTTCGTAGATGATAGCTGCTTCACATGTCCGGGTTTATATCTCTTCTTCTGTATTCTGAGAATGCCGTCAAGGTCCACCGAGAGCTTACTCTTCCGTGGTTTCTCTTTGGCATCTTCGTCACTGCCTTCTTTATCGCTTGCAGAGCCCATACTGGAGGTATAATTGCTGCTTGGGACACTCTGCGGGGCTTCCTTGCCCCACACAAGACCCCCCATACCATTCTTTATTCGCTCGACTCGGTTCCCAACTTTCTCTGCGGCCTTCTTGACAGTCTCTTTCGCTCGACTCTTCTTGTCTTTACTCTTGTCCCTTTCTAGTGATGGTAAGATGTCCCTTTCCGAATCTTTTGAATCTCGCCTCTCGAAATTCCTCATCTCTTCGTCACGAATATAGTCACCAGACCTCCGGGGAAGTTTTATGGGGGAGATTGCCCGCTTCAAGAAAACACCTAACCCATCATCCTTTGAATCCTTCCTCTCTCTACCTCGCTCTTCACCCGAAGCTCTTCCAGGATATGGAGCTGCTAAATAAGGTGATGCATTCAAATTCCCTGAGTTCTGCTCTGGGTTCTTGGACCTCTTGTCCGATGGCGGAGGAACCAAAGTAGCCCTAGAATGCAATAGTGGCACCTGTGCAAAATCAAGTGTTTTGGTACTGTGATCTAGGCTGGAACGTGGTACAGATTCCTTATATGGTGCAACGGCAGGTGAAGGTGACCTGGACATCGTAGCAGCAGACTCGTAATTTGTATCATAGTCAGAGTCACCTACAGGCCGATTTTTGCTAGCAGGATGCATCTCCCTTCGTGTCTTCTGCTTCAACTTTCTAATGAATGGAGGGCTCTTTGGTAAGCAAGATTCTTCCACTCCCTCAATCTCTTCACCATCGGCTGCCAAATCCTCTTCAGCACTACCATCCACCTCAACGGTGCTACCAGCTTTGGTGGCCTTATCATGATGTCTTCTGCTAGTAATCCACTTTCTGTCCGTCCTCCTGCTTCCGCTTGCATCACTTTCGGAAGAATCTACTGCCGACAAGTCCAAACTACTCGCACTTGATTCTCCTACGTCTCCCCCTTTCGTTTGTCTGCGATAATGCCCAAAGCGATATAAATGATGGTGATGATGGTGCCGTTTTCTAGCAGAAATTCTTTCGATGCCCATTCTGTCGGGGCTCTCGAAAAACGTTCGACGTAATGGTATTTCTCCTGGAATTACTTCATCCTCGATCTGAGAGCTGTACCTTGATTCCATCGAAGGCCGCCCCCCTTTCTTTTCATCAAGTGACTCCCCTCCGCTTTCTTCATCATAAGGAGAATCATCAGGTGATATATAGCCTCCTCCAATACCAATGGTAATCCCCGGTCCTGCCAGTAGTGACAGGTCACCGGCCTGCCCCGAGCGCTTGTGCGATGGCATGTCGTCTATCCCCTCTATACTACCACTTCCGCGCATAGCCTTCATTACATGAGAATTCCTGGTCAACGAAAAACTCCGATCCCGACGACTTGGTAAATTATGATCTTCTTGATTGTCAACCCTACCAGACGAGCCCATGACAGAAACACTGTTTAAATCTCTTTCTCCATATTCCATAGACCATCTCCCCGGGGCATTTTGTTCCTCCTGTGAGACTTTACCACGCCCAGATGCACGTGCTTTTTCCAGGCTTCCACGGGCACCAACCGAACTTGGGGCAGGGTTATTACTACCCACTAATGAGACAGGCTCTTTTGGGAATATTCGGCTACCAAACCTATCTTCCATTATATTTTTCCCTCCACTCTCATTCATCCAATAAAAGTCTGCGAACATTTCAGATGGATGGACTACCCAGTCCAGTTTCGATCTCTTCGGTTTGCTCTTGCCCTTTTCCAATGGACGTGGATGAGGTGGGGGTGGCAGATATGGCCACCTTTGGGATGGGGAATGATCTCGGGTTTCTTGTGCCTGTAACGTTGCCTCGGTGAAGGCATTGAAAGTGGAATCAACCCAGGATTTAACAATGACAGCATCCTCCCAAGGCGTGAGATCAAGCTGTCCGAGACCTTGACGATTACGCAGGCGACGGTTCCTGATAGTTTGAAGAGGGTTATATTTTCGAAGAGGATGTTGGGACGGGGCGAGCTGCTGGCTGCTGTTATGGTGATAATATGATTGTTGTTGTTGATTGTGGGGCAGGTTTGGGACTTCTTTTGCTGGAGGAAGGGAGCTAAGAAGATCTATATAATGTATAAATAAATCAAGATACTGTCTTGCCTTTGCTGCACGTGCTATAGTGCTCGCCGAGGGGTTTAATTTGAGATAGGGTATCTGAACTTGATTGAAAGGCAACGCTCTTGGCTGCTGTTGCGGAAATGAAAATGAAGGGGATAGAGGCTGCGTGAGACGTGTTTGTGCCTGATACCGAGCTTGGTTGTCTAGATATCGGGCTCCGACAGTGTATGACTGTGATATCTCGGGCTGTGGGTGTGTCTGAGCTTGCCGTCTGGATTCACCCGGAACCCCTTGGGGAGCAGCCAAAGTCAAGAATGGCCGAGAAGAACTTCCACGACTCCCACTACTCAAGCTCCGGCCTGGTGCCAGGTTTCTTGCTTCCTTGGCTACCTGCATCGGTCCCCCATATAACGATCTTCGATTTTCACTCGACCCTTCTGCCATTTTAACTATTCTTGCCGCAGTATCATCTCCGTCTGTGAATATTTCTTCTAGATGACTTGTATCTGGATTCACAGGAACACTTGTCTCTCCTATGAAGTCGGTATTATCAGCGTTTCTCATTTCCAAGACTCTCTGTTCCACAGAGCGTCGTTGAGAGGGTGACGATGAAGATGATGCACCCGTTCGAGAATATTGATCAAAATTGTGCGTTGGTGGCCGTGCGATTGGGTCAGAGGTGCTGCGTAGCCCATCTCGCTCGACATGTTTGAGGGGGAACTAAATTATGAAAACCGTATAAGTATCCAACTCCAGCCCCTTTGAGGCTGCCTGGGACCAGTACTCACATTCGTCCCTCCCATTCCTAATAGAAACCCTCCTCCACCCTTTTTACTCCTGAGACCCCGACTTTTGCCATAGCTACCTCCAAAGCTCCCGGAGCTAGATTGAGGTACTCTCCCGGGCCTGCCATCTCGAGAGTCCTCTCCAGCCATGCTGCCCCCAACTCCTGCGGAGGCCCTACTGCGGCTCCTTTCCACATGAAAATCCGGAACCGAATGCGGTGGGGACGACAGGTTGGATGAAGCAGTCTGGGCTGCCGACGTTGATGGGATGGATGTGTGCTTTGACGATTCCAGGAAGTTCCAAGGGAGAGGGGGCATGGCCTTCGTTTCGTTCCACCAACGCCGCCAGTCCTTTCCCTGGAATGTGTATAAATTATATTCGTTGAGGAATTTTGTATGGCTAAATGCTCTGAGGCGGAGCTTCAAGTTCCGGGGAGGGCTGCTGAGTAACTACACTGGCAGGGCGGGATCGGGACGAACGGAAAGGCTGCTATTAAGGACTGCGTGGGATACCATACGACCACACCTAGCTCTGCGCTCTGCACACTTCTGTCGTTCTTTGTAGACGGCAGTCGAAGGGGAAGCGAGCGTGGTAGGACGGCCTGCTGCCCAAGAACGAACTGACTGCACACAAGAAGCCGTGATGGCTGGGACAGCCAGACTACTCGCGATGGGGAATGGCCGCTACCTGGGTCTGGGGTCTTGTGGACACATACCTTCAACAGGGGCACCGCTTGGTTTCAACTCCCGACGTAGCCTGGTTGCCTCCCGGAGGAAATTATTATCATCATTAGCTCTACATACAGAGACCTGCAGAAGTATGATACCCTGTATGTACAGTACTGTACCACTGCGTTGATGTGATGCGGATGCCAAACGCACGCTACCAGAGACAGCTGCAGCAGTGTCTTGGCACGGCAGCTCAATCAATCGCGAAGAAAAAAAAAACCAAGAAGCTGGACAGGCTTCGAATTCTCTTGTCGAATTCACTTGTGTCCCGCGCCTGCTCTCTGCTTGCCTCTGCCCAGGCTCTTTATGGTTTGCTCCTATGGCAAGCAACGTACACAATGCGCTCAATATCTGGTGGTGGCAGTGAAGATACACTGACGCAAGCACCCGCTGACCGACGCACCCCCGAATCGTTGCCGTCTGATGCAGACTCAGACTTCGGCGCTGATGATGGCGGCGACGACATACACGACACACTTGAGCACCAAACTGATCCCACGCCTTACTTCCCATCGCCGTCCCCTTCTCGCTCACTATCCTCCCGGGAGTCAGACTCGGAATCATCTTCTTCACGGCATGCCAAACGGAAGCGTAAACACTCCATTCCGCTTCGAACGCAGCACCTAGAGTCTACCCATACCATCCAGCAGCACAAAAACCTTCTCAAGTCCATTGAAACCGAGTTTGCGTCCAACCTCACAGGCCACATATGGAGTGCTATTCTGATACAGCGAGAGCAGAGGGAGAAAGAAGAGCGAAAACGCAATGGTTTATCTGTGGACCCAACCCGTGATGACTCTGATGATTCGGATGCTTCCCCGCCTCCGAAACGTAGGCGTGGTAGACCACGACTCTCCGGGCCCGATTACACTATGCAGAAGCTTGTCACAAAGGCATGGACTTCATGGCCTCTTCCGTACGGCGAGCTTCCTCCCATCCCCCCATCGACCACTATAGCATCAACGACCTCTTCTGAACCACCTCCCCACCCTTTGGAAGAAGCAATCACTGCTCTATTTCTTTGCCAGTCTGCTAAAACACTTAGGTCACGGAATCTCCCAGTATCCGCTGATGATACTGTCTCTACCCATGTGCTCAAGCCTGTCGTTGGCGGTATACTAGAGAAGCTGGATCGACTTCTTCTTGCTATATACGAGAGTACTAATGCAGATATGAGGGGTGAATCAGCAAAAGTTGCCAAGGGTCGGATACTCAGGAGAGTACCGATGGGGTGGAGTGGGGTTCTCGGGTTGGCGGGATTGGCTGGATGGGATGAGGGATGGGGTGGGGTCGAGGCTATGGGTAAGAGCGAACATTATGGTTCCACTGGGGTAGGGTCTCAATTGAGGCCTGTAGGAAGAGCAACCGAAAGGATGTGCAATGCGCTAGGGGAGAAAATGTCCTGGAGGGTTTGGCCAGAGCATATATCGTCCCTACCAATCTCTTTCCCCATTCAATGTCAGCTAGATACAAGTGATCGGTCAAATTCACCAATACTGCAGCCCTCGCCTGAACGAACCACATCTTATCCCAAACTTAGATATGGTGCGCATAACGATGGGCTTTTGGAGTTAATACCCACAAAGGCCGAGCGGGAGGAAAGGAGGAGACGAGATATGAATAAGGAAAGAGAAGACGGAGAGAAAGATTTAGTGCCTCAGGACGGTACCGTAAATAAACATGCGGATGTGGACGGTATGACTGTGGATGATAAATCTCAGTCGGAAGCGAGTGAAGACTCCGAGAGCGAAACTGATTATGGCGAAAGTCTGCCTTATTCCAGCGAAGCAGATGATTCTGATTTTGACGATGACTGATAACTTATTTGCATCCTCACGCACTACAACACCTACCAAACACCCCATCTAGTTCAGTTTTCATCTAGAACTTGATGTATTTTACGTTCTATCGATACCCGACTCTTGCCATATTTAGCGGTTTTATGCATCTGAATACCCGTATTCTTGTATCATATACATACCTTCGCATTGGGCACTTTCATTTGTCGTTGGGGAGAGGTCTGTATGTTTCCCTTTTTTTCCGGCGTTTAATAGGGGAAAGGAAAAGCTATTGAGATTATTGGAAGTAGGAGTTGGGATGAAAAGACGGCTTTGGAAATATCCTTAGGCTATAAACTAGAAACTAGCACGTTGCGGAAGTACCTAAGCAAGATTTAACGATTTCCAGCCTTACAAACACAGTCACCTCCCACTAAGTCCTACCGGTACCATCACTATCCTCCCCATGCTTCATATCAATTACCTCGTTGTTAACGCCACCCGGCCCCTTAAGCTATCGGCAATTATGCTTTCGGCTGATAGCCTTGTCCCGGACATCCTTGATATCGTTCATAAGAGGAACAAGCCTTTTGCCTTGGGATCTGACTGGCTTGAAGCCTATCATATCAATATTCCCCTGACCGCAGAGCTCGAGCGTCTTCTTGATATCGAATGGACCTACGTAAGATAGTGTTACTCCCATGACCGAGCTTTATCACGCCTTCTAACATGCATATGCCCATAGGAAACGCTGGCTGCCTACTGTACGGAAGATAGGCGAATGAAAAATCATACGAGGGTGAAAGATTATATTACAGAGGGCCCTGGGATTCTCCATGTTGTAGTGATGGCACCAGAGATTTGATAAAATGCAACCAATATATAATCTTTAGTCTCATAAATTGATGGCTGTCTATGTTTGCGAACGATTGTTCTGTGTTCATATAATTTCGTCTATATTGGTCCTTCCATATTGGGTAAATCCGATTTCCAAAATCAGTTTCCTTCCCCCTATTGGATGGAACTTTTTTCCAGTCCCAGGCCTATCCAATAAAAGAGATTCGAACTGTTGAAAGAATACTCTGTATGAGTATACCTTCCAGTGCTTCAGATATATAGAAGGGGGATTCCCACTCACGCTGTAGGCTCGTTGAAGTAGAGTACCACACCTAATATTTATTAAGCTATATGCGGCCTTGCCATGACTGTATTCTACTTGTACGGGTATGCCCTTGCGGCATTCTGATATCGTTCTTCACTAGCTGACGTTGATGCCTGAGGACGCCGTTCCCCAAGTGGCAAAATGCTTCAGTAATCAGTAGGCAGCAAAGGTCTAGAATAGTTCACCGAAGAGGGCATTAGGCAAGCCTCTCTAAAGCCCGTAGATGCGAGGCACGAACGGCCCTAGGTTTCGCCGTGGGGAGACTGGTGGCTACGCACCGAGAGAGGCCCACAAAAACACTGGCTTCATTTCCGACACCAGTACATCACCATCCACAAGACGGTCAATGCATCACCTTCGACTGCCCAAATTTAAATGAACATAGTGCTGCTCTAGGCAGCATCAAAGATTGGGAGAACCTCGACCGCCTCATTTGTATTCAGGAGGAAGATGGTAAAAGTGAGATGCTGTAGAGGCCTTTCCTGTACCGAGACCGCGAACAAAAAGTCCCAGGCGGATTTGAGAAGAGCCCTTTCAAGGTACCTGAACGAACTGAAGGCGACAATAAAGCGGGGAAGCTGCAAACTGGCGTCTATATGCTTGACCGAAAGCACTAAATCGCATCTGCTTTATCCCCCATAACCCCCGCAACCTCAACACCTTCGGAAAAATAAGTTGCCCACTTTGTGCGGAGTGTCGCTTACCCTGAGAACTGAAGTCGCCATTCTGATGTAATATGTTGCCAAGGCCAAACCCAGTAAACAATCCAACTTGAACTGGAGGTACACGAACACCAACCCCTCCTCTCCTACTCCCATCCTTCACACCATAACCATGCCCCTCCATCCTTCCCACCGCCACCAGCGGCAGAACCGGCCCTTCCCCGGCGACCGCCTCCCAGGCCAAAACCTCCCTCACGTCCCGCGCCCACTGACCTCTCGCGACCTTCCCCTCAAATATAAAGCCGCCGAGCGACGGTAAGCTCTCTCCCACAACCGACACCCATATACACACCGGAAAGGAAAGTGTAGCTAAACTAAAGAGGGTCCGAACGGTGATTATCGCAGTGCCGATTGCGCTTATGACGAGTTGGGTGTTGTGGAAACGGTGTATGTACCAAACCACCTTTCTAGATTTGTTCTGAGAAAGCGGGGGTGGTTGTGCTGACGCCGGTGGGGCTTTGGGGGGTGCAGTTGTGCTGGGAGAGAAGAGGAAGTCGTTGGGTGCGGCGCCGCCTTCAGTGCCGCCTGCAGTTGTCCCCGAGGAAGGGACGGGACCAATGAATATCAGGGGCGGTATAGAATGAAGGACTGTCACGAGAGTAACAAATAGACATACTGGGGCGTCTGTATTGCATGATGGTCTCGAACAAAGTCATTGAAATTCTCCAATCATAAGACATTTTTCGGGGCACTCGAAATCGCACCATATAAAAACCCAAGATACGCATATTCTGTTCGTACAACGTAAGAGAGCATGGAACATTCATAAGAAAAAGAAGGGAAAAAGCTATCATAAAATTTCATCCACTTAGTCTCGACCATCCATTCATTCTCTCTTTTTTTAATATTAAATTAACCAGAAGACCCAAGTTGCCCTTTTTCAATAATCCATCTCCTTTAAACCTCATGTCATGAAACGAAACACACAAAAAAATCCAATATACATCTTAGCCATTCTTAGCAATTCAATTCAGCAATGTGCAATCATCCAAGTATCAATATAAACAAAAACCAGAAACAATCACATCACAAAGCACGTTGATAAAGCTACGGAAGAAATAAGGAAAAGTGAGCTAGAAATTTAATAAGGAAACCCCATAAAGGGGGTAGAAACAGCAGGTATGCAAAATAAGGGAAGGAAAAAGGAAAACAAAAACACAAAATCCACCTGTTAAGATTATTGCGTTCTTGAAAAGTAGAATTCCCAGATGCGCATAAAAAGGAGGCGCAAATGCTCGCTTCTATGCAGTTTAACGAAACCAGTTGCATGAACACGAGTTCCATACAACATGGAGAGGAATACGGAAACCGTGATGTGCATGAGATGTTCAAGTGGAAAAGCAATGATTAACGAGGATGAAAGAGAGGACTCGAAGCACGACATTGACCACATACTGTACAGCCCAATCATCCGCTAGAGTTTGGATCTATCACCTTACAGAGCACCCTCACATTGTCCACAAAACCTTTCACGTACTCTTGGAATCCATTTTCCTTATTTCTAGCAGCAAGCGTTCCGTGTTTCTTAAGTGTCAATGAGTCCATCTCAATTTCAAGCTCATGTTCTTTTTTCGAGGTCTACAAGAACAATTAGCTTTGCTTTTTGCAGAGGGATTTTTAACCCTGTGGGAAAATTTCTTACCTCAAACGTCGACGTCACTTGCGTCAGATCTACCGTAAATTTCCCATCGAGACACTCGTAGCTCATTCGATCCTTATTCCTTTCTCCACCCCCACCCCTGCCATCTCCTTTTCCTCCACCAATCCCGCCACTTTTTTCATCCACCTCCCCTGTATATGGCATTTCGAGGTTTACACTAACACGCCAGTCAAATAGGGTACCGGGGCTGAACACGTTGAGATCTGCCACTCTGCATTTTATGATTTTTTTGATGACTGTGCCGCTCTCATCTGTTGTAAGTCGGATTTTTGGTTTTTTGCCATTTCCGAGCAATTTCATGACTAGCGGTGGGAGAGTCTGCATATCCCGAGGTGGAACTTCATGGAAGGTATCGCGTTCCTTTGTGTGGCGATACTTCATTGGGACACGGGTTGGGTGCTTTGGAGGTGCCGGGGCATTGGTGGGGCATGAGGACCCCGATGGTGATGGCGAGCGACCTTGGGATGGAAGCTTCTGTGGCTTAGGCTGGCATTCTGCGAAGCGATCGTTAAGGAAATCATTGAAACTTTTGTGTTGCGCCTGGTGAGCCTGTTAGCGGGATGTGGGCTTTTAGTGGATGGTTCTTGATCTACTTACCTCAGTCATGGTGCTCCGAAAGGCAACGTCTCGATAACTTTCTGCTATCACGGCTTCCGTAATAATTGGAAAAGTTAAACGTTGCTGTGTTTGTTTGTGCACGAGATGGCCTAGCTTTGCCTCAATCTCCAATATTGGTCCGCCAGACCCCGTCCAATCAAGGCATGGATCATCATTCTTAACGACTTTATAGAAGAGGAAGTCAGTGATTTGGCGAGTGAGTTCTTCATAGGGTATAGTGTTTGTAATTGAAGGCTCCCAGGACCCAAGTGTTGGGTGCTCATTGGGGTACGATGGCCGGTGGCGGGAGGTCAATGCAGGCAATTGAGGGACATTTGGTGGACCAGTAATTTCCCTTTTTATGACTCCAGCGTTTTCGCGTTTTATTGGAACCGCCTGTGCCTTCTGATTAGGGTGAGGCTGCAGGGGTGATTGTTGTGGGGCAATTGATTGCTGGGACTGTTGTTCTTGTTTGACTTGCTGCTGTGGTGGCTGGTCATGCTGCAGGATAGGTTGGCCTGGCGGGTTTCGACGAGTAGGCATCACTGGGGAATTACTGGTGCTCCGACTTGCCTTGCGTGCGAAAATTGGTGGCTCTTCATGACGAGGACGCTTTCTCGGCGGCCCGCTCATGGCTGGAAGGGCGGGGGGTGGCAGCAGTTCTCTATCTCTCTGTGACTTGGGTGAGGGGGGTTGGGGTGGTCGACTAGGAAATTGTGAAGAATTCGACGGGGTTGAACGATGATGAGAGGGCGGATGGAACGGTGAAGGTTGTTCTTTTGCGGATGGTGAGCTAGTAAGAGGGCGTTGGGTGTTATTGCTAGGGGCTGGCTGGATGTGTTGCTGCTGCTGTGGTGGTGGTGGCTGTGACTGTGGCTGCTGCTGTAGCTGGTGTTGCTGTTGCTGGTGCTGGTGCTGGTGCTGGTGATGGAGCTGGTGCTGTTTCTGCTGTATCTGCTGTAACTGCTGGTGCTGCTGCAGATGTTGCCGCTGTGAATGTTGTTGCTGATGTGGTGGTGGTGGATGAGAGAGGGTAGGAGGATGTGCAGCTGAGGGCGCGTTATTGTTGGTCGAATTGGGAATCGGGGCATTTTGAGTTTGATGGGAATGGGCTTGGCTGTTGATTTCTCGAGCATGGGGGTATTCTCGCTCCGCATGGGGGTTGTGGTTGGTCAGGCCATGCTCAAACCCATTCACCCCTTTTCGGTCAACTGGCGTGACTGGCGCCGTATTGCTCCACATCCGACCATCAAGCTCGCTATCAAGATCCATATTTCTCTGTAACTGGTTCCCCAATTGTCCCTGCTGATTTACATGCGAGTTTGCTCTGATTGCCGAGTGCGGGATTCCCTGAGACTGACTCCTGTGGTGAGGGCTCGGCCGAGTGCTTTGCACATTGTTGGTTCCTCCTCCTTGATGTGGGCCTGTATTTCCCTGGTAACCAGCTGGTGCATCATCGCGCATTATGTTGTCAGCATCACGCTCGGCTTCCTCGGGGTAAACCCTAGTTTTCGGTGAAATGCTCCTGTCACGCTCTATCTGTCTTATTTCCCTTTCTCCACCCCGCGGATTCCGATTAGAACTCGTAGGTGTAGATATTGTATGCTGTGGGGCTCGGTCATTGGGACCAGTTTGTAAGAGTGGTGGCCGCGGTGGCCCCCTAGGAGAAGCTGGTGTATGTCGTGGGTAATGAGAATTGAATGGCTGCTGCTGATGTGGGGATTGAGGCGGATAGAACTGTGGCTGTGGCGGGCTTCCAGCGTTGGAGTTCACTTGGTGATTTGGCTGCTGCTGGTGTTGCTGGTGTGGCTGTTGCTGGTGGTGTTGCAACTGTTGGTACTGCGGATGCGGCTGATGACCTTGTGCGCCACTGGAAGCGGGTCCATACGGTGCAGGCTGACCTTGAGGATGCGGATAGGGGTAGTGATGCTGGCCTACCGAAGGACCGCCATGAGGTGATGGTGGAGCGTAAGGGTATTGATTTGCGGGGGATGGAGCATGGTGAGGTGATTGTGCCAGCGGAAACTGCTGCTGTTGACGCGGGGGGTAGATGGGAGTCTGGTACTGCTGCTGAGATTGTGGAGGCTGTAGTGCGGGGGGTTGATGCGGCCGGTGATGTTGCGCTGAAGGGGGTGGTGGCTGAAGCTGAGGCTGTTGGCGATGATGATGGTGTTTCTGCTGTTGCGGGTGCTGTTGCTGCTGTTGTGTTTGAGGCCTTTGTGGTTCGTTTAACATGGAACGCAGGTCCATGCTGGGCGATCGGACGAGATGAGAACCCTAATGGACGCGTTTTTTAACTGCCCGCTCCTTTCCTTCTTCCTTGCGTTCGCTTTTGTGGGGGAACTCGTCACGGGTTGCTTCCAGCTGACGGGAGGCGATTGTGTCTCGGAAACCAAAAGAATGACTCTGGTTGGAGCGTCTCCCGTCGAGGTCTGGTTCGAGACTATTGGGAGCGTTCGATTGGCGGTGTACGAATTGGGAAGAACGGTAATCCGATTCGCAGTGCTGTTTTGTAGGGGTGCGGTAGTGTGGGCGAGGGTGCAGTTTGTTTTAACAGTCGGTTAAGCTGGGGTGATGCGCTTTGTGCGGGGGGGAGGGGGGGCGGTAGTGGGTGGTATGAGCTGAGCGAGGGGGGGGATGTGGGGGAGGGAGGGGCGAGAGAAATGACTTTTTGATGAAGAGTTGCGATGCGATGGTAGACGGGGGGGGGGGTAAAAGCGTAGGGCTGGGGGAGGGGGGGGGTTAATGGAAGTGATGGGTTCTGCTCCTTGTCGAGGGGTGTTTTATGTTTTATGATTGTTGGCTGCCGTTGCCCTTCGCCTGTCCAGGTCCGCTACTCTTACGTGACAACGTAGAACTGTGCCAGATACCTGGCTCTGCCAGAGATGCCAGAAGATACCACCAGAGAAAGATGAACAGCACGAGATTGAAACCACATGTAATCAAAGCTGGGGGCATTCAAAGGCCAGGACCAGCGTTGGCCCTTCTCGACTCTGGCACACTGCATGACAGAACAGTTGCCCATGGTTATCTTCACACCTCTCTACCTAGAGCACCTACCGGTACTCACAAACAGGGATGGGCACGAACACCCCTGTATCTGCTGACTCATCAACGTATCAAGAGATATCATAACACAAGCAAATTTGATATCGATGGAATACAACCTGCAGAACAACATGGAACCCGCAGAACAAACATATCATACTTAGATATCCCAATACCCCCATATTTAGACTCAACCTCCCCTCCCCCACCCTCTAAGGTGAGCTGAACAACCACAACATTGATTTACCACAGATATAGGATGTTATGCAAACCAACCAGCTGTCACAAAACTCCACATACAGTACCTATCGAGCTCCAAATCTCGCAAACGAACAACAAGTTCTGCTCGATCCTCAATCTACGCTTCTAGCCCAACCTTCACCCCCCCCCCCCCCCCCAAACATCTGCAAGCTCAACCTCCCTAATCTTCTCCACCTCCTCCAACTCCATTAGATCTTATACCCCCTTTGGGCTTCAAAGGACGATTCAGTCGATTGGTTTGGGTAGGTTTCTTTGGTGGACGCTTATGAGCTGCGCGAGCTTCATAACGCTGTTGCTTCCATGCAGTCTCAAGAGTAGCATATTCTTCACGCCAAGCAGCCTCCTGAAGTGCATTCCTGAAGTGCATATGCCCTCCAGATCCCTTCTCCATTGCTGTTCTTGAGTTTGTAGAGCAAGCTTTCCCTCCCCTGCGGACGTAACAAGGGTGTTCAGGCAGCCTCAGCTAATTCTATCTTCTTTAGTTCTTTGTTAAGCTCTTCCCGTGTTAGCACCCTTGCTCTACCAACCTGCTTTGCTCGTTCTGTTCGTTTTCGAACCTTTCCACTGCGGAGCTTGTTCAACGTTGCAGCTCGGGTGCTATATCACGGTCTGCAAGTTTTTCCGAAGCTGTATCAACCGAAGAATGGAACGGTGACTGCTTCGTAGAATTATCAACATCATCAGTGAACAATACTTGTTCCACATTTTAAGCAAGGTTCCGCGGCAGCAGAGGGGTATCAAGCACATGGGCTCAAGGGGTATCCGGAACTTGCAGGTACCCCTCAAGCTCTGTTAAATCATTGGCCAACAACCTGCACCTTTCAATGCCTTCTTCACAATATCCACCGTATATACATCAGTTTGTGCTTTAACAATAGGTCAAGAAAGTCAACCTTGCGAAGGGCCATTACGCAACCATTCTCGTAGATACCGCTCATATGAGGTCTGTAGCAGTCCCACCCTTGGGCCTTTTTCGTGAATTGATCATATCTTGTGCAATTCGAACGTATTAGATCATGTAACATCGGATCTCCAAAGTCTGCAATAGCTCGTTCTACACCTGGTGTGAAGAGCTGTCTATTCCGATTGGCTGTAGAACGGCTCAGCTGCGTCCCAGCAAGTCTTCAAATTAATGTTGTGCGATTGACTTCGTACAATACTGATATTCGTATAAGGGGTACGTTAGGCTCTCGGCGAGCATACTCGATTGCTTTCTGCTGTTCCATATATTTAGGCATACTGTAAGGAAGAGCGTTAGAAGTTGAAGCCTGAATGCTTGCGAGTCTAATGATGTACGATATCTGGGATATGTTCAAAATGGGAGACCTTTCGCACTCTCATCTTGGGAACTGGGACCCTGGCAGCACCCCTGCAACAGCTACACTTCATCCAGAGCGTAGCGAAGTCCTCATTTACAACTTTGACGGCAGATTTCTCAACAACCACAAGCTCTCATAACCTATCTAAGATACCTGCTTCGTCGCAAAGATACCCTTTATTTGTTTCTATAGGCTAGCAAAAAGCCGAGATGTCTAGAGGGCTAGCTCCGCAGGGTACAAGAGATGGCAGCTACAGTGATGGAGGTAGTAAAGGAAAAGGTGGAGGAAGTGCTTGAAGCTCAGGAAACAAAAAAATAAAGTGGCAACCATGGCAAGACTGGCTGCTATCAAATGAGGTATTTGCGGAAGGTCCCTTTCGAAGTGCGAGGTCTCAGACTTCGAAATCATGGGAGGCTATATCAGATGCGCTGACATTTGATAAAGCCAGTGGCTATCATTCGATCTGCTGTAGCTTGCAAAAATCGAAGCGGAGCTGCACATCAGGTAGACTAGGAGAACTCGTTTTTGGAGGTACTATTGATACTTATATCTATATGTATAAATAGGCAGAAAACTCAATATTTACTCGAGATATGAATGAAATCTTGATTCGGTCAGAGCAGCAAGCTCGTGATCCTGCACTTAATGCAGAAGCAAAATACAAACTTGAAAAATCAGAAGACGATGGGAAAGAAATAAGAGATGAAGCAATGAGAGGTCAAGCTAAGTTGGACTCAGTTGGAAAGAGAAGGCAAAAGAAAAGCGGCGAAAGGGAAATAATGAATTACAAGCACTAGAAGAGTTATGGGAACAGTTGAAAGAGCAGGAAGTTGAGGAGAAAGCCTTGTTAGAGACTATGCGAAAGGAAGAGTCCGAATTCCGAGCAACTTTATTACAACGAAGTCAGCGTACGGAAGCATCTATGAAACTGTTAGTTGCGGAACTTCAACAAGATAGAGAAAGTAGAGCTCAGGAACATCGGGAGGTCTTACTAGCATCACTTGCTACTGCACAACGTCAAGGCCGCTGAGGATCATCGAGTTCAAGATCATCTTGAATCTGGAAGTAGTCTTCTAATACTGGCGGATATACTTGCTGTGGGCCATCAAAGTATTTGCCCATTTGATTTCCATTTAACGGGTATGTGCATTATATAACATAGTAGCTGTAATGAATTGTGGTCCAAGTAGGGCCATGGAACGAAGGCATTTTTAACAAGTACAGTCGGTCTACGGAACAAAGGCAAGAGAACGCAGCACAGATATCCATCATAATTTTCATGGTATTTCAACACATCGGAATGTCGTCGTTAAGCCGTTTCTTTGTTGGTTTGCATACAGGTCTGCCATGAGGGGACGAATGATGGGAAAACGTATGTTTACTGCTACTCGAGTAAGTCATACAAAGCATAGGCTGTTATTGTTAAGTTACATAATTCGGTGGTTAGATACACTGCAAGGAAGACGGCCATGAAACGTACGCAGACGAGCCGAAGGTTGCGAATACAGCAGAAAAGGAGCCTGTAAGGAGTATATTTCATGGGATAGATTGGACAAGGTGAGCTTATAGTCAATCAGTGGGATATGTAAAACTGTTAACGAGATTTAAGGACTTGGGGATTTTTAATGACAGATGGACATAGTCCAAGGAAGCGTGAAGGGCGTCAAAGCAGACGTTAAGGAGGTGGCTCAGAAAGTTAGATCGTTTGCTCTTCTTTATTATCGGCGGTATCATCTTGAAAGGAGGGTTTGATTTTGTTTCGGGATGAACGCAGTTGGAAGAGATCGAAGGAAAAAAATGGCGATTGGTCTCTATAGCAAGTTGTGTGATTATTTTCATTTTGGCTTTGATTTACGAACGCAATTGTGCACATGCTAAAGGCGTTTGCTTTTTAGTTGGTTAGAAAGGGAATGGGATAAGAAGGCGTTTATTGTGATCAATCGGTTACGCAATATAAAATATTCATGAATTCAAAAACGGGGGTTGTTTTTGTGCATTTCTGCTACAGTAACATGGGTTTCTACTCATATATAACAGCCTAGAGTCCAGGAGTGTCTGAGGTTTCGAACATTTACGTTGATAGTGAGTACATACTTAGTACTTAACTTAGCAATCTTAAAGCTGCAGCCGCCTAATCTGATCACCGCATGACCGTTGGAGGTCCACTAATATCTTAGGCAGAGGGGATTGAAGTAAAGTTACCCTCAACATGGACAACGCTTCAACTATTATAAATCCTTATATTCCCAAAGTCCGTGCTAACAAAAAAAAACTACTTGGCTCTTATATAGGCAGACCCATTTATTTAATCCTGTTCAAAGTATATAATATTTCGGTTAGATGCATAAGTGTAAGCGTTTCAATACAACTGCATCTCTGTTACCCTGAACCGCCAGGCAAAACTCCCCAGTACCCGATTGTGGTGGTGGCTGTGGCTGAGCCTCTATGTAGGATCTGGGACAAGAAAGCCGGGGGAGTGTTTTTCTCTCGGCTTCCACCAGACTACCACTGAAGCAGAAAGGCGCATGTCGATGTAACTCTTGGCACCCGCACAGAAATCCTCCGCACACACAAATTCGTGCCCCTCCCACATTTTTCGCCCATTTTAGCCCCATTAAAACCAAACCTCCGTCCGCAGTCACGAAGAGCAGTCTCACAGCCCTCTTATCCTGTTCAGGGCTATAGCATATCGAATACGGACTGGGATATTTTCTAACCTGGGAGTGGGCGCATTGGAGTACGGTGAAGAGCAAGTAAGTCCAGACTGTACCACCTTCAGCTCATGCTGTTCCCCCCCCTCCCCGGCATTTGTCGCCAACTATTGCCGCCTCTGCCCTCGATATATTCTCGCAATTTTATTTTACCACTATCATCACTCATGGCCTACTACCTGTCTTCCGACACGGCTGGTGGGATGGACGTAGGCTAACGTCGAGGCATCGAAATCACCGGACCCATTCGCTTTTGCGGATGGGTTGTCGGCTTCAAATTTTTCTTCGACTTTAGTGGACGGAAATGACGTTCAATTGCTGGTTGGGGCATCGGCACCGCCGCCAGGAATCTTTGCTCCTGTGGAGAGCGGAAGTGTGACACAGCGAACAGTACAAGAGATACTTGAATCGATAAAATTCCCGATAGACCCAGCAGAGTTAGAGGCCATGATAAATGAGGCTATAATTAATCAGACTATGGCGACGGAGGACTTAAGCGCCCTTATCGCGGCCTTAGAGAGCGCTGAAAACCAGCTCATATTTCCTACTCAAGAATCAACGCCAATCCTTGCCTCACCAGCAGCATCACAAAATCCAGCCAAACAGGAGACTACACCAATTAGTCAACAAGAGGTACAAGCTGCTTCAAATATTCAAGATATGCAAGATGTACAAGACGAACAAGGGGTACAGGAGGTGGAAGTTAAGATACCACAAGCAGCGGAAAGGCAAGAAATTTACGACGATGCTACAGTTGGAGACTCTCCTACAGTTAGTTTATCTGCCGAAGATCTGGCACAGACACCTCGGCAACTGCCAGAGACAGACCCGGACCCACAAAATGGTAGGATTTCACTTGGCATACTATCACGCCGGTCCCATGTTGAACAGCCGTGATGCTGATGTCACTTAGCTCCCATAGACGGTGTGTCTTTAGGAAATATTGACCAAAATGATATAGAGCTCCTGAAGGATCTTGACCCTAGCGAACTCAAGGACCTGGGTCTGAAGGATATTGAACTCAAATTCTTACAGGGCGACAGGTGGGCTGAAATTGTTAGCACTTTGCAGCAAACAGTTGTAGCAGAAAATAGATTCGCCAGCAATGACAACTCTCAACCACACAATACTGCGCATCAGAATTTCCAAATGGCTGAGGCGAGGAATGAAGTATTAAAAGCAGTCAGCTGTTCAGCTGGAGGGTCTTCACAACGGCTCAGCAGCGCTGAGGCAGTCCAATCTAATACAGGGCCGTTAGGGAAAGAACGCTCTGAGACTCAACCTGAGGATGCACAAGTCTCTCTGACAAATGTTGGCAATGGACAACGTCAAGACTATTCCACGCAGGTAGATTGGGCCATGAACGGTCACGCCAAGGACGGTACTGTCTATCAACAAGAGCTTCAATATAGCACCGATGATGGGTCATTCCACTTCAGCGCATTAAATGAGATGGATGGAGCCAAGTTGTTGGAGATTCAAAATGCAATTCAGGAATTTGGGGGAAATGGGACCTTTGAACAACTTCTCCGTGAGATCAATAAGGACCAACCAGCTCCAGCTGTTGGAACCGCTGAAACCACTCCTGAGACATTCTCGACACAAGTGGCACCTAATTTGGATGACCGGCCTGTTAGCGTGTATTCAGACATAGTCAATGTCAATGTGGATCAGATTCCTCAAGAAGTTGTTTCTGTGAGCATTGGGAGGCTTTTAGATACAAGTAACTTCAACATATCTTCACTCTCTCAAGCTACCCGAGAGCAACTTATGTGGCTCGTGAACCAACTGGATCAAAGGCAAAATCCTCAAGACGAATATGGTGATGAAGGGGATGAGGGAGACGACGATAAAAGTAAAAGTATTCCACCTCCCTGGATAGTAGTATGGTGAATACTAGATAGTACTCTGGGGAATATGCGTGTAGGTGAATTCCAACTAATGTGAAGCAGAGCAAGCTAGGATACGAGAAGAGAATCGGGAAAGGAAGAAGCGGTGGAGGGAAAGTAATCAGAATCGAAGTGAGTTCTCTAGCTTCGCCTACACCCCCTGGCCGTGCCATGCAGTCATGTACTAATGATCTGCATTTTTCAGACAAGGATAACGACCTACGATGCCGAGTGACAAAGCGAGCTGCTAAACTTTACGGGGCAGCAGATACAGATGAGAAGAGGAAATGGATGGAAGCTGAGTTTTCGAAACGGAAGGAGAAAAGAGAGGCCAAAGAAAGAGCACGTTACCATGATGACCGAATGTCAACCTCACCCTGCTTCGGGTCTTATCCACAACACCATAATCATTCTGGAGGGACATCAGCTACCTTCTCGCCTTCCTTTCAGCCTCTTTCGAATCGATATTCTTCTGAGAATCCCACAGATACCTATGGGAGCGCATTCCGGAACAGAGCGAGTTCGGTAGCCGAGTCAACCACGTCCAGCATTAATGACGAGGACGGCACTGATTCAAATGGAGCACTGAGACATTTTCTGTCAGAACCTGAAACTGCGCTAAATCTCCTTCAAAATTCAGAACTCATTGAATTACTTTCAAATAATCCTAAAGCAATGATGTTCCTTCAGTCAATAATAGAGTGCAAGAAATCTGAATCCTGCTCAGAAGGCACCACTATGGGGGAACCTAGAATCGTTCATGAAACATCAAGCGAGCGTATCGACATCGAAAACGTGGCTAGTGTAGATACTACGGGTCTAGGCTCAGAGCACCACTTGGCAGTCCAAGTGATTTCAAAACCCTTGATTGACATATCTTCTTACATAGACTTGTCGGGGGAGGAGCTCGAGGAGAAACTTGCAACATTGGATTCTGATCTAGCCCAAAGGGTACTCACTGAATTGATATATTTGCAGAGTGGGAGTGAAGAAGAGGCTCTTCCAGAGACAACGGGTCCTTCAACAACCCCTATTGAAGCCGAAATGGAACTAGACCCTGACGTTCAGAGGATTTTGGATACGCTGAGGGATCATCATCACGACGCTGGATTGGATTTGACTCTTGTTAATGACAAGCTGATCAATTTCTTTGCTGAAGATTTCTCCTTTCCGTCCATGGGATCTGATGACGTCTCACATAGTAATACTGAACTAAGTATGATTATGGACTTAGGCTCCCAATCTGGTGATATCAATGCAAAACTCCTCCAGGCATTACAGAGTGTACTCAGTCCATCGGAGGAGCTAGTGGTATCGGACCCTGTTGTCCCTCCCGCTCCACCTTCAACTCCTCAGACAATCAATTATAAGAAGCGCGTTGCGCCAACTAGTGAAAAGCCCTCTGCTCCACGAAAGCGGCTTCAAAGTTCACCCTCAAAAGTCTTGCCAGAGTTAAGTCCTGATGCAGCACAAACTATTGCCACCTTCTTACAGAAATCTGGATGGGATCTTCAGAAGCTGACCACTACACCCGCGCCTCCGCAAGCACCGCCACCCTGCGCCTACACCACATATCCAGCACCTCGTCCTACACCCACCAATACGATAGCATCGAGTCCAGCATATGCACAATCCAACACCTACAATATGTCAAGTGCATCTCCTAGGCCTACTATCCCCAAACCACCTGTTTATACGTCTAATAATAAACCTATATCTGCTGCTGCTGCTCACGCTGCCTCTTTTGGTAACTCAGCTGCGATGAATCAGCGATTGATGCCTCCTCCTGCCTACCGTCCTTCGAACCTTGGAATTGGTTACGGTGGATTTAGTCCGATTCCTACGATACCGAAGAAGAAGCCTGATGATAGAATCGTCAAGGCTATGGGGTTCCCTCCTATGTTGGCTGGAATCAAGAAAAAGGCGCCATCGTGATTTTTCCAACGAGTGAATTCACCTATTTCCTATGTTAATATCCATTGCTATTGAGCTTTTCGTATTATGGTTTCTTGTAAAAGGCTAACGGTTGGCATTACTATTTTTCTTCTTTTGCTTTTATTTCTGGAGTCCTAAAATGGGAGTTATAGGAATATGAACTGCCGGTTGGTCGGTGTCTTTAGGTGTTTCGTCCATGGGGTTTTGGTGTTGCTATCCTATCATATGCTTACTTTGACTATATTATCTGGTCTGTTTTACTTGCTATCCTCAGATCATAGCTTGGGTTTCCTATTAGTTTTGGCGCATTGCTCTAGCACTCAAGTTTCCTGGTACGGGCGTTACACATTGGTGATTTCAGATTCCTCAAGACTTTTTTGGCCCTTACTCTTTCTCCGTGTTGTTGTGGGGAATGGGTGTGCAGCGGCCCGGTGGCTGGGAGTGTCTGAAAGCAGCCGCAAATACATTTGTTCAAGCATTGCATCGGACTCAATGTATATATCAGAAATACGTAAGAAAAGGTTTCTAGTGGCTTGGATCCACCTTTATTGCCAACGCTGGATTTCGTGGACCCGAGGTAATTTACATTGTTTTTTGAACTGTCACAATTGCAAAAGTGAAAATCTGAGACGGGGCCGCACATGCTCTTCCGCCAGTGTCACACGCTATATTTACCAAACCATCTGGCCTCGCCAGCCGACTTGAGGTCCACATCCCTGTTGGCTCTTGGGTCAAGATAAACAATTTAGTCACCTCCACTCACCCTTATCATAGTTTCAAGTTACAACGTACTAGGAGAGATGAGACAGTTGTAAGATAGGATATCAGCTTATTTCCACCATCCGAGGGTACAGTACCATCATCGCAAAATGTCATCTCCAATCCGAGATCGAGCGCGCAGCTCCAGCAGTGCCAGCCATGACAAGTTCAACAACGACAACTATTCCCGATCATATTCTCCTCTATTAGCTTCGCAACATCTATCCTCGGGGAGAGCTGAACTCTCGTCACCGCCCCCGCTAATTCTCCGACATCGAAACGAAGTTCGTACCTTAACTCTCCTCCATTTATAGGCAGCAGCATCTCGAATACAGCTTCTACTCTACTAGGAATAGCACCCGCACAGGTGTCCGTCCAGCCACTGGGAGCTCATCATGGACCAACAGGGAGTTTCTTCCTGCCCCCGCCGGTCACATCGTATGCGTTTGCCCAGACGAAAAGTATATACGATATGCAGCGGAGTCCGATGTATACCTTGCAGCAGCAGGTGAAGGCTCTAACGATAGAACTACAAGAGTTACTCGATGCACAGTCTACCGGATTATTAATGGAGCTTCCCTACCGTGGTCCTATTATAAAGAGGGAATTGGAAGCCATGGAGGCTTCCAAGAAGGCTTCCAAGACTGGAAGGAGCGTATGGGATGGAGGAGTTACATCTTCTGTGATTCCGGATAGGACAAGAGCAGGACCGAAGATAAGCTTGGGGGCTGCGAGACAAGGAATCGTAAGAGCTATGAAGGCATTAGCGGAGGTGAAGTCGATGGAGGAAGAGGTATATGCTATGGAGGAAGCAGAGAGGATGAAGAATGTAGGCCAGGCTGAAGAATGGGAGAATAAAAGGAAGGAGTTGGAGGAGGGGATAAGGGAGGTAGAAGAAGGGGATGAAGCTCAGAGGGTGGTTGAGCTGAGGAAGGAGAGAGAGGACATCGAGGTATATTTCATGAATAAATATGGTTGACTGAAAGGTAGTTCTGATGAGTGTTGTGTGAAATCTAGCTCGAGATTCGCAAGGTGGAAGCACATTTGGCTGCGCTCAAATCACGACACTCTAATTTACAATCCATGGTAACGGGATTGGAGTCTACACTTTCATCTCGCTCGTCATCTTATAGGCATTCCCTATCTAGAATATCTAGCTCGCAAACTAGGTTTTTCTCATGCTTGCCTGAAAAGTTCGGGAGTCATGAGGTTGCCGTGGATCACTGGAAGGCAGAAGCTGAGGCCATACGGGAGAAGAAGGAACAAGCTCGACTTGAACGTGAGGCGTTGAAGGAGGGGGTGGTCCACTGGGAGAATGCCCTTGCCATCGTCCACGGGTTTGAAGAAAATCTGAAAAGGGAGATGGCGAGCACCGCAGCAACTACTCCTTCAGGTGGAATGGGGAGATCAAGTGTGACTCCTTTGCAGAGGGATAATGTCAGGCCGAATAGCGCGAGAGGCTTTGGTACTGCTAGTGCTGTGACAAGTCCTGGAGCTGGAAACTACTCTTCGTCATTTACATTTCCGGGAAATAGAAGCAAGGCAATGACCGCTGCTACTCCTCAACTACCTGCCAAACCAGGGAGACAAAGGCCATCCTTGACCCACTTTGACTCCTTGATACCTAACTCTGATGACGAGGGACAAGAAGAGGTCCCAGATGATCTCTATCCACAAGCGCCTCCAAAGGGCAAATCGCGTGCTCGACGGTCTTCTTCCCCAAAGAGCATGGATCAGTTGATTCTCAACGGTATTGAGGAGGTTCTAGGTAAACTCGATGAAAAGGTGCAGCTAGCGGAGAGCAAGAATTGGAGATTACTTGTATGCTGCCTTGCTGCTGAAGCTCAAGCCTTCAGGGAGGCGAGGGAAATTATGTTGAAGAAAATATTTTGTGAGACTTATAATAATAAAGCCCAGCCAATACCTGCGAAGGACGAGCCAAAGTTTGGAGATCCTGAGGAGGGGGTGGGACTCAAGAGCAAGTTTGGTAGGATGGAACTTGGGAGTAAATTGGGTAGTGTCACTAGCAAACACACTGTTACCGAACGCTTCGGATTAAGGGATAGTGGGCATGACAACGAGGATCTTGCGCAGAATTGGGGCGATATCCACGATTTTGGTGGTGTAGGATTAATGGATAATGAGGAAACGAGACCATTTGATATTGAGATGGAAATGACGCCAATGCAGGACCATAGCCTTAGCCAAAGCAACTTGCAGGACTCGTCGTCGATGTCGGTTTCTCCGAAAACGCCTAGTCAGAGGGGGTCACTCTCTAGCAAAACTCGTAAGCTCTGTGAGGGAAGGCGGGCGCGGGAGGGAGTTGAAGGAGTGGATGGGAGTGAATGGGATAGAGAGATTGATGGACATTCTGAGGACGACAATGGCGAGGAGGACGATAATGCTACAGTGAAGGGAAGTATATATGAGGGAAGAATACAGTTCTTGAAGGGCCCAACTGTGGGACAAGTTATGCGAAGACAGGGAAGTCCTGGAGGTGTTGTGGGTGGTAGTGGGATGGCTATGGGGTCTAGTGGGGCGAATGGGATTGCTTTAGGACTGGGGCCGGGATGGGGCAGGATTAGGAGCCCGGATTTTGGGGGTACGGATGGAAGGGAGGTAGGTGGGTTGGGTGAAGAGTGTTTAATGCTCGGTTGAGGTTTCATCTGGGCTCGCTCCAGTGTTTTATGGGCTTTTGACTTATTATTATCAAGTTGATTATAGTGCGCAGCTATACCTGTTTGCTTAGGACTGGAGTCTGGGTGTTTTATTGGCTAGTGTGGTTTTTAATGATGTATACTTATTGGCCGCTAGAGCAGAGTTGTTATCAATGTTCGAATGGAACATGCTTCAGGGTAACAAGGTCGGATAATTGTCGGCTAGCTCATTGCGGTGATGCAGGCCGCTAACAATGATGCATAATTGGCCTATTTATTCCAAAGTTGCGAATACTGTGTGATGGACCGAATTAATGCATGATAGACTCACATTTTCATCAATACTAAACTTACTTCTGCTGGTAAGTACGGTACCCAACCAGAACTAGGGCAGACAGAGGTTGAAAATCAATATGAGACAACACAAGGCCCAAGTACAAGGGTACCACCGTTACCGAGGTAACTTTTGGACTGGGAAACGCGATGTAGGGGTCTATCGGAGGCTCGCACGCCACTACTCTATACTAGTGCAGGGAAGAAGGAGATGAAAAGGCAGGACTGTATTAATATTAATGTAAGAAGGTGAGAAGTTATGACAGTGGAAGGACTCCAAACCTGTCCTGTCCTGATCACATGTAAAGTGTGAAGTGTGGGGGAGGGAAGTGGCCTTGGCTCGGCGGATCCATTGTAGCAGAAGCAGCTGAAGCAGAGCTCCACCTCGGTGGGGCTCGCGCATCACATGCTGGCCGTCTGGGAACCCGTCTGGAATCTCGATCTGTAGATACTTCTGTTACTTTTGGTAACGTTGAACTGCTCTCCACTTTTTCTACTTCTTTGTTATATTCATGTGGGTATACCATCAGGCATAACCAGCAATAGCATAGCAGGATACTTTGGTAGCATCCACCATCACTACTACTACAAAACACACACGATAATCATGTCAAAGACGTTCTCGTTGGATGAGGTTGCGAAGCACAAGGAGAAGGATGACTTGTGGATTATCGTTGAGGGGGATGTTTACGATCTCACAAAGTACCTACCTTCAAACTTTATCACATTACCTCATATACCATACATTTCCCTAACATGCTTCACTAGATTCCAAACAGAGCACCCTGGCGGGCAAAAAATCCTCCAACGAGTCGGCGGCAAAGACGCCACCACTCAATTTTGGAAATACCACAATCAGGGGATCCTAAATAAATACAAGCCCAAGCTCATGATCGGGTCGCTAGAAGGCAAGGCGGCCGAGAAGCCGGCTACTGCTGCGGCGACAATCGAGGCGCCAAAGACTGCTCCTGCGATTATTGTGCCTGCAAAGACCTCTGCAGTGAAGGTGCCAGAGGAGAAGCGAGAGCCGTTAGAGCCGTTAGGGGAGTTGATCCCTTTCGGTGATCCAAGTTGGTATCAGGGGGTATGTATTCTCTCCCTCACCAAGTTTTGACAAAATGGATGGGTCTAATGATATATTACAGTACCATTCCCCATATTACAGCGAGACCCACGCCGCTCTCCGCAATGAAATCCGCTCATGGATGGAGGAGAAGGTGGAGCCCTATCTCAACGAATGGGATGAGGCCAAGCGTGTCCCCGAAGAAATCTACCAGGAAATGGGCAAGCGGGGGTATCTCGCTGGTCTCCTCGGTTTGCACTACCCAGTGCAATACACAAACTATAGAGTCGCCTCTGTGCCTCCAGAGAAGTGGGATCTATTCCACGAATTCATCCTTACTGATGAAATTTCCCGAAGTGGAAGTGGTGGGTTCGTGTGGAATGTTATTGGAGGGTATGGAATTGGGCTTCCGCCGTTGATGAAGTTTGGAAATGAGGTGGTTAGGAAGAGAGTAATTCCGGGGATTATTAATGGTTCGAAGAGGATTTGTTTAGCTATTACGGAACCAGATGCGGGGAGTGATGTGGCGAATCTGACTACGACTGCAGAGAAGACGCCTGATGGAAAGCATTTTATCGTGAACGGGGAGAGTATGTACCGCCATAAATCAGTTTTAATATGATTTGGATATAGTATGCTAACGTTGACCTATAGAGAAATGGATCACCAACGGTATCTGGTCCGACTACTTCACCGTCGCCGTCCGCACTGGCAAACCCGGTATGGGCGGTATCTCCGTCCTCCTCATCGAGCGCACCATGCCCGGAGTCTCCACTCGCAAAATGGACTGCCAAGGAGTCTGGGCCTCGGGCACAACCTACATTACCTTTGAAGACGTCAAGGTCCCCGTAGAAAATCTCATCGGCAAAGAAAACCAAGGTTTCAAAGTCATCATGACAAACTTCAACCATGAACGCCTTGGAATCGCGATCCAATCCACCCGCTTCGCACGTGTCTGCTACGAAGAAAGCATGAAATACGCACACAAGCGAAAGACGTTTGCAAAGAGGCTTATTGACCATCCAGTTATTAGAATGAAGCTCGCGCACATGGCGAGGCAGATTGAGGCGACGCATAATCTGTTGGAAAATCTGATTTTTCAATGTAAATGTATGGGAGAGACGGAGGCCATGTTGCTGTTGGGTGGGCCGATTGCGAGCTTGAAGGCGCAGAGTACGATCACGTTTGAGTTTTGTGCGAGGGAGGCAGCGCAGATTTTTGGGGGGCTGGGGTATACTCGCGGCGGGCAGGGGGCAAAGGTGGAGAGGCTGTATAGGGATGTGAGGGGGTACGCGATTCCAGGTGGTAGTGAGGAGATTATGTTGGATTTGAGTGTCAGGCAGAGCTTGAAGGTGCATCAGGCGTTGGGGATGAAACTGTAGAGTACTAGGGAGAGGTGTGCTCTTGGTTGAGTGATTGCAAAACATTCCCAACTTTTGATGTTTTTCTTCGTAGTTGTTTTGTTGCATTTTGGTTCTTTTTGGTTCCTTCGTCTGGGTATCATCGGGATAAGTTGGAGGTGTACGATACATAAATGGTTTTCTTTCATAGCTGGGGTTAACTTGAAATAACGAAAGAATGGGACTTGATTATCCTCGCGCGTTTTGTGCATTCCATATTTAGCTTTGGTTCTGATTTTGGTGACCGCTACCTAGTTAGGGAGATTTGCATTACCCTGAAACAGAGTGCGAATTGCTTCGTTCCGGCGCCTAGCAGGAAAAGAGAAAGTTTGAAAGCAAGTATAACTAGCTTTATTACCGTTAGATTGATACGATTAAGTATAGTAAGATGCATTATTGAGTCTCACAGCCCTACAGGTGGAGGGAAACCTAGCTCCATTATCGAAAGTCAAATTACAAAATGACGATGCAGGGAATGCTATATGAGCATGAGCTATCAACCCAACCTACCTATATTACCTATTCGATTGCGTCAAATTACAACTGAATAGGTCTTTTGGAAAAGGTTTATTACTTTGCATGCATATGGTATGGTTCCATTTAAATTAATTGAAAACTAGTTGACCCGCGGGGGGGAAGGGGGGAGGGGGGGAGCCTGCAAGATCTAGAGGCAATGTTACCCTGTACACACACACACATGGGATATAACTCTATATTAGTCTTGGGTATCTGCAGAATTAAGTATAGTTTTCCAATTCTACATTCTAAGTTCTAACTACAGTAAGCATATTATATTTCCTGACTCCCCACCAAACTACTTCAATTGAAATTCTTCCGCTCTCTCTCTCTCTTTCCTACCACTGCACTGCTTGCTTCCCAACGGACTAAAAAAGGGACGGCGGGTATTTATGTACTTACGGTAGCCAAGTGTCATGTTTCTCTGTAAACTAACTACGAGATGTCAAATTGAATTGATTACATGTAGTTTATATCTGAAAACCATGTGAAATGAAAAACCAGTACATATGTGATGTAACTAAAAACATCAAAAAAAAAATTTTTTTTTCTCTGCATCCTGACGCACAAGCCACGTTCTGCACGCCAAGAGCTTAACGAACGTTTTTGCTTCCCCTCTCAACTTAACTTTTTCTAAAGGTACGGTACCACGTGCAACCAGACAGCCGAAAAAAATCGGCGTCATGACGCAATACCTATACTGTTAGTCTGGTTGGCACTCTCGTCGCAATGCAGCAAGTGGTTGGTTACTCCATACCATAATAATCACCAACACAAACATCACTAGGATGAATAGCACCATGACCGATACAATCCCATTCCCTCTGCAATTACTGACAGAATTCAGACCATCTCACAGTCGCCATCATAATCAACACCACTGCATGCGGCTGTTTCCTGCCTCGTGCTAGATCGATTCTCCCAAGAGCTGGAAGAGCCCAAATCTGACGCCGCAGGGCTGGTTCTAAGACAGCGGGAAGATAGCAGGTGCTGTGTCTAAGACAGTGCGAGCATGGGAATCCAATATGCGGCTGCCCGGGACTTGAAATTATTTCCTATCTTTCCTCCACCTATAACGTAGGCGCTGATTTCTATGCTTATTTACACAATGATACGGAGGTTATTTGGATGGAGATTTCTAGGCTTATTCGTACGGTGATACGGGGCTGATTTGGGTGGAGATTTTGGGGTGTCTTCGCAGCTTGATTGCGGCAGTGATTTGGTCGCGATAGTTGTGTGTTTTGGAGGGGATAGGATTTTGAGTGCGCGCTAGGATGGGGATAAATAGGATGGGTGTGTCAGGAAGTATGGATTGAAATGAGATGCTTCAGGAAGCGGGGATCAAAGTGATTTCCGTCATGGGCGCGGGCAAAATATTTCTGCGTCAGGAAAGAAGCGGAAGAGGGAGGTGTGTCGGGAAAGCACGAGCTGGAGCGTGTCGGTCGGTACATTACCACGGTTTTGAAAAAGCACGTCAGGAGCTCACTGAGCACCTGACGCAGATTGCGTCGTTACTGATGTATCGGGAGAAATCCTATGCATTTGGTAGCTCAACTTGGGCCTGTGCTGTTCATTTCTTGTCTTGACTTCATTCTCTTGCCTCTCCGGTATCCTAGCTTGTAGAGCTTGCATCTCTCTCTCAATATCAGCCAATGACATGCTCGTTGATCAGCCATATACGTCCTATTCCTTATTCTCTTTATCTTCATTGTCAAGGTCTATCTCTGCAACAATGTAGCCAAAATTATGAAGATTATAGTCAATCATTTGTCTTCGAAGGTCTGCAGCCTCTAGTGGTTCGTCGACGGGTAGGACCTTCTTATTCGCATCTGACACAAAGCTCCTGTTGTCTCCTGTTGGTTGTTGGATTGGTATGACAACATCTCCTTCAACGGCCGGGCCCTCGTCCACTTTTACTGGACTTCCAATTGGCTCACTCATATGTGCCTCAATTGGTGCCAATTCCTCCAGTGATACATAGCTTGTCAAGTCGAATCTCATCAACTGATGTACTCTGTGCAGTCGTACTGCCAAAGCAGTGGTGTTGACCAAGTCATTTGCATTAATCTTTATCATCGGTCCTGGTTACTGTAAGGTTTCTTTCAGGGCAATTATAGAATTCTCCTTCACTTTCATAGCTTCTGAAAGCTTCATCAGCGGCGTTCTCTATGTACTTTTGAAACTGCTTGGGATCATTAATGTTCTTGCTCGTTGCCTTCCCTCGCCCGTGTGGCCGCGTAGTCGATGCTATGATAGTCAGCCAAGTTGGCAGGACTTGGTAGGCATGTTACAAATGATGTTTCCCTCCTCATCCAATTCCTCCCGGATTTCAATAACAGGTTCCCCATCTTCAGTTAAAACCTCTGGTCCCTGCACAACGAGTAAACTCACGTGCTTCTCCTCGCCCTTCCCCAGTTGCTCTTCAACTTTCTCAATGTTTACGGTGACATCTATCTGTGCTGGCGTCAGTGCTAATCTCTCAAGGCACAATCCAGAGTACTCACAATTGATGCGATGGTCAATTGCCCGGATGACTTGATCCCTATTCCATTTAAGTCCCGATTTTTCTCCTGGCTAGGATAAAACCTCTGATTTCCTCAGAACACTTTCATTAGCCCCTTCCACGACAAGCATGATGTTTTAAACCCACATATCCCCGAAGTTACAAAATGCTAGACTATGCAGTACACACTTGCTGAGTCGACAACCGTTCCTCCAAAGTCATACCCCACTTCGATCTAATCTTTGTTCCGTGATTAGTAACTCTGCATTACCCTCAGCTATGGTGGTGACGGATGCTCTCTATCGAAGCATTGGCTGGCAACTCCTGCAATTCCTCCTTCAAACCCTCGTATTCTGCGGAATAGGTCTGCCATTGTCGAAGTGCTTTCCGGGGGCTAGCCTCAAGCCGAGCGCGATGTCGCTCCAGATATCATTCACAACGGGTTTTGCCGACGACAATGCTATTGATCATTCGAACTTAGGAGTAAAAGCTGTAGAAAAGTTCCAGATTTGGTGTTAGTCAAGGTTTTGGTCCGCCAAGCAGGTAGTGATGGAGCTCTGCCCTAGAGCTCAGAACAATAGACTCTTGCCCACATCCTCCAGGCGCGTCAACAAATCCTCAACATGTCCAGAGCACGAGGTGTTGTACAGCCAATGCCTGTGATGGAACGGCGAGAGCGTGTGGATGAGGACGGTATGTATGGATTGTCTTCAACTCCTAGAGTATTGATACAAGGAGACTGACCAGACTCAACGACTAGAGATATGTCCCGTCTGCAAATCCTCCCGGTACCTCAATCCAAACATGAAATTCCTCATCAATGAGTGCTACCACAAGATGTGCGAATCCTGTGTGGACCGAATCTGCAAGTTCTCACCATTGTCCTGGAGTAGGAGAACGATACTAATAGCCCCCCATAGTCACCTTAGGGCCCGCCAATTGTCCCGTCGTCGGCTGCCCCAAAGTTCTCCGCAAAGCCAAATTCAAAAAACAAACGTTCGAAGACATCGCCATCGAGCGAGAAGTCGACATCCGGAAACGAGTTCATAAAGTCTTCAACAAGCGCCCATCCGACTTTGACACCCTAAAACAATACAATGACTACCTTGAGGAAGTTGAATCACTAACATTCAACCTAATCCATGGCATCGACCTGGCAGAAACGGAAAAGAAACTCTCCGCATATGAGTCCCTCAATAAATCATCAATAGCAGCCAATGCTGCCCTTGCTGCATCTGAAGCAGCGGCGTTTACCCATAACCAGGAGCTTGAAAGACAAAGTATCATTGCCGCCCGACAGGCAGCCGCTCAGGAAATTGAAGACGAAAAGAGAGAAGCGAAAGAGGCAAAGGAGGATATGGTGCGCGCTTTAGCTCACGCTAAAGACGAAGATGAAGCCAAGAGGATTGTAGCTGAGTCCGAAAAGAAAATTGCCCTGAAGCGAAGCAGTGCTAGGAGAAAAGAGGAGGAAGCCAAGCTCAAAGCTGCTCAGGGTATGGCTGGTATCAAGGCAAGCCTGTTGGCTGGAAGTAGGAGGCAGCGTGCGGATGAGGAGGAAGACACGGAACCATTTGATCCATTAGGAGGCTACACTGATAAGAGCAAGTACTTCGTCGTGGATAGTAGCTACGATATACCATGGCTCGCGGATCTTCCCAATCGGCAGGATATCCTTGCAGGCGGCTACTTTGTGGAGGAGTATTATCAGCGCTGTCTTTTCGAAGCTTTCTCAGGACTATCAATTACTCCCGAGGACGCTCCTGGCTCTGATATAGCTATGGCCGATTAATAGGTTTAACCACATATTTTTGAATGTTTCATGGTTTATGTTTTGATCTAGCCATTGGGAGCATCATTGCTTGTCATGTTCTTTTGTTGGTCGGGCGTTACATGGACATATTGTACTTATAGCCGGTCCTTGTTGGTTTGTTTAATGATAATTTTAGGGAGCATAGTTCACCAAACTTCTATCTATATATTTCGTGTTGGATATCTCTTCGTAGTCAATCTGAACTAGACATGACTGGCGACATATACTCAAGCGGGCGATGACACTCGCCGTTGATAGGATTTGCCCAAGATACTATCATGCGCAATTACGCAATCCCCCCCTCCCAGCAGATACGCCGAAGTGCTTGGGACGCCGGAGTGATTCCCATAACGTGAGCCTTCTCCATGTATTTTCTATATGAAAGGGACTATTTATATGATCACAGGGGATATTAAGGGAAGGGGGTCCCTAACACCACTTTGTCTTATCAATTGATATGATTTTGTCAATTCAAACGATGATTTATTTGAAACACACACTACTACTATATCAGCTGGCCATCTCTAGAGAAACCGATACTGGTCTTTGCACAACGGAGCCGATAAGAGATAAGACGATAAGACCAACATCTCAGGTCTGATCGAGACTAAATTTTTGCTCGAGATGTGGAGTATAGTAGGTAGAACTACTGTAGGAGTATAGTTAGTTTGAGTTCAATACCAAGGTGAATAAATAGGCGCGCATAGATTTTAGCGAGACTAAGTCTACATATACAACACAAAACACTAGTTCGTTCATTCATCGACAATCTCCTGCTCATAATTCCGTCTTGATATCTCTCTTTCCCTTCGTGTCAAAATAACCCTCCAGCTCTAGCCACTCAGCTGCAAATGCCGTCGCCAGAGTAGCCCAGTCATTAACTGTATCCATATCCAGGTGCTCCCCATCATCATCCATCGTATGCCATACTGTCGGAAATGGAGCCGGAATTATATGCAAGACCTCCACTCCCCTCTTCAGAAATGGAATATGATCATCCTGAATCCCTCCACCCCATCCAAATTGTGCACCCATCTTATCCTTCTCCGGTAGGAATTGTTTTGATGTAGGGCGCTTTCCAGTCTTCATGACACCGAGGTCACGAAGGCGGCGTTCCACGTTTGCCATATGCTTATATGCCCAGTGTGTAGTTTTGAAGTAGCTTGGAATCATCGGATCTTTGGAGCCTAGGAGATCAAGCAAGACAAACAGATCAATTGACGCAAGCAACGTTCTACGGTGGGATCCGGCGATATGATATGTTTGCTCCCAAGTGCCCGCTAGATTCCTGTGTATGAGTTGCGTTAGCAATCGTAAGAAATGAGTGGGCGGGGAACTCACCTAGCTCCGTATAAACTGTCATCATCTGTCCAGTTATCAAAGGCCTCCTCGCCATCCAACAATAGAACCATTACACCTCTATTCCAGGCTTCGTCCCCATCAGCCCCCTCATCATCTTCCAATTCATTTTTCTTCCCATCTTTTGAGTTAGCCACAGCATTCTTCTTTTTCTCCTCCATATGCTTCCATTTCTTCGTCAACGCTTTATCAATGCCTCTTGCAGCATGCATCAACATTGCACAAGGCGCCGCACTATCTGTTGCGCCAATGAATCCCATCGGGGATATTTTGCTGTCATAGTGAGCTACGAGGACGAGACGGCCAACTTCTCCGGGTCTTGATCCAGGCGGGTCCCGGGTTGCTATGAAGTTGCGCTGTTAGGTACTAGCAGTTAGTATCTAGTTAAGACTCTAGAGACTTCTTCTTAGAAACGTACAAACGGTATCTCCTTTCCATTGCTCAACGGTGTTGCAGCCGTACTATTGTCATATTCCACCTTCCAATCCGGTAGCTCATTCGACCAGAAATCTGTAAAATGCTGGAGAACTTTAAGCGAATTCTCCGTTCCAGGTACCCTGGGAATGAGTATTGGTGCCAGGAGCTTCCCGTTACGAATATCAAAATCCGCCGATGGGTCAGGGAGTGACTTCAGTGACGCATCTGAAAGAGTTGTGTATGCTCCTGTCAGGGCAGGGAGGAAGGTGATCAACGAGTTGACCAGCGCCTGTGAAGATAGCTGTCCGAGTCTCATATTGCAGCGCAATCTTTTGTGGCGTAGACTAGCCCACGTCGCTGATCCCAGTACTGAGGTAGGGCTAAGCTGGAGGTATGTTGTACGAAGCAGTTCGTCAGGCACAAATCTCTGTAGGCTTCTTCAAGGTCGTAGTGCTGGGGGGTGGACTTGTAACAATCCGGAACGGCATCCGTTTCCTTTGGAGATCCCCGACGGGAGCGCATAGAAAACTTCAAAGATTACTCTCCGAACCAGAGTGTAGCAACGTATATTGAGATTATCCGGTAGGTGCGGATAAGTGTTTGGATGCTTGCAGTTTGGACGATGTGGCACTTTACAAGCCAATGTAGCAGTGTCCATGAGAGAATGCTTCGGTATAATTTATTTGAAATAGACACTGAAACACTAAGAATTGTGAAAATACAAACTATTGTATCACATTATGGGGGTGTCCACATGCACAGATATACCCCATCTCGCAAAATTCTATTGTAGTCCACGCGAAGATTTCCATAAATCGTCGACATTGCTTTAGGGAAGTAAAAAAACATCAACCTCTTTCCTCCAAGACCCAAGTCGTAAAGTTGCGGTTGCCAGAAATTATACATTCGTCTCTCTGCTCATAGTTTTACTCCCCAGATTCCCCTCCCACCTACGACCCCAAGCCATTCGCTGGGGCCTGTTGTTCCCCCACTAAGAGTGGGTGCCGACCATGATATATTATTGACCTCCCAATCACTTCTCCAGACCTTTACGGGGGTCCTAGCATGGCTCTCCTGTTGTCCTACAATCTGACCTTGAGGCGCTCCAGGGGGTCCAGATTGACCGCTTCCACTCCCTGGATTGTTAAGCGGGACGGTGGTATTTGAGTTCAGTAAGTCCCATACCAGGACAAGGCAATCGTCCCCTCCCGCTGCAATATAGCCTCGTCTAGTCGGAGCCCATTCAATACAATTAACATTATTTGAATGACCGCGAAGCTCTATAAGAGCCTGGCCTGGTTGTCGAACGTCAAGAATGCGGACAATGTTTGAATCCTGAGAAAATGTAGCGATGAGGTGCTGATCATGTGGAGATGCTATACAATGGTTAACCAGAGCCTATTCACCAGGAAGACGAGGTACTCTACCAGCTAGTCTCAGCAGCGGTGGCGGAGAAAGTGATGAAACCGATGGGCTCTGTCCTGTGAGTTTCCATCCTCGTGGTGAGTATCGCCCTTGTGGCTTGGGCGGTAGGCTGAGGACATACCTTCCGCGCCTCCACCAGGCTTCCCTGTTGTTGGTTCGTATATAATGGTACTGTGTTCTAGACTCCTCAAATCGAACATCCTGACACTGCCATCCGCACCACAGCTTGCAAACACGTCTACGCTGTTACTCATGAACCTCACATCATATACCTCTTTATCGTGAGCAATCAATTGAGTCTTTGCTGTCAGAGTTGGTATATCCCAGACAGTGCACGTTGTGTCAATACTACTAGTGATTATAAGAGCGGGAGAAATTGTATTCCAATCTAAACTGGTAAGGGGAGCTGACGAATCATTTGACTTCGAATTGGACAGGAGTGCTAGCGGTGTAAGTTTCTGTGATTGTGTGAGAATGGAGTTTGTCCTCGTGATACTGTTTGACGCTGGTGGATTGGGGGATGAGGCAGAATTGGTATTAGGTAGTGACCACAGGCGCAAGTGATCACCTGAGGTTGCCAGGAGGTCTGTGAATGGTTTGCTGGTAGTTGGAGGCTCCCATAATATCCTTGTAATCGGGTAGGTGTGCGTGGCTTCTGCCAGTTTCGTAAATTCAATCGAAGGTTGATTCTCGCCTGATGGATACCCTGAATTTCGGTTCTGCTGTATAGGAGCAGTGCTTAAGATTTGAATCTGGATTCAACACAACATGGTAAGTCGTGTGCTAAGCTTTTTTACGGCGCCTTGTCCTCGGTACTGGAAGGCCCGGGCCATTTGGTTCCCTCAATATGCCCATGGGGCCTAATTACGAAGAAAGGGAAAAATCACCTACACAATTATGCGAATCCTCCGAGTAACTCCCGATTGCTACCCTTCCATATCCGCCCAATCCATTTCCGCCCGGGGTTACTGGCCACTTACACCAGTCAACTGCGAATATACCCCATGGAGCTAAATACCTCCCATTGGTAGAACCAACAGCACCAGCATACGGGTCAAGCTGATTCACGGTAGAGCTGTTGTAAGTTGGAAGACTATTTGGGTGATTGTACTTTCTATCACCAGCAGTGCAAGAAATGGATTGCATTGAAGATAATGGGGTATATTTGGATGTGGAAGGTGTACAGGTTGGGTCTCCGGCCGAATAAGCTATGCTACCGCTGCCAGTGGTGCGATGCGTAGACATACTCCGTCCAGAAGAGGTATTAGTGTCTTGCCGACTAGGTGCTCCACTTGGACCACCAGAATACGGCAGGTATGGTTGTGAGCTGGTACTGGCGGTGGGAGTGGCCTGCGGTTGATACGACGTATACTGAGAAGGCTGAGTTGAGATTTGTTGCTGTACTGGGTCTGCGGACCTCTGTAACGGGTATAATTCCTGCGGAGACTGTAGCAGTGGCTGCTGGAGAACTTGCTGCAGCCGCTGGTGCGGAGATATCGTTGGTAAGCTGGGGTTCAGTGCGGATGATGGCGTAAGTTCTGAGGGGCCCAGCTGTCAGTATCACGGAAGGGCCTATTATTTTCAGATTCGTACCACTAGAAATACCCAACCCAGTGGGATTTAAGTGCGAAGACGTTTGTAAACGGAGGTTAGGTAAGGCGCTGGCATGGGGCGGTATCTGGGACGAGGCGGGGTGATTGGATGGCGCAGGTGAGAGGTCGTTGTCCTGCCCATGCGAGTGTGTGTGCGAGTGGAGAGGCATCAAAGCTTGAGGGAGGACCGTCCAGCCAGTGCAGGTTTGGCGCCTTTGTAAGAGGTGCAATATGAATTATTCCGGCGATCACCTTACACCTCGATGCCCTGAATCCGCTTCTGTATGTCTCTACAGTTTGGCCGGGGATCACCCAGAGCTGATTCGATAATAATCATGATGACTGTTGTACAGTTGCAAGATTAATCCCTACACAAAACCGAACAATCAGAGCATGACTACAACATATGCCCAAGCTGTAATCTTGGGCATATATCATGTTCCTATGGGCTGTTGTTCAATTTGGTTGCTGAGAACTTCGCTGGACGTAGATCTCGACAGCGGCTGAGCCTAGGACAAACATTATATAGTTATACATTTAGGCATTCGCTCTATCTCTGCGTGTGTGGTTAACGTTGGTCGACCCAGTACGAGAAGCCCGAAGTCAATTCTTATAAGTTGACGTGACGTGACGTGACGCTTCTGACTAAGCATGCGAATACAATGAGCGTGCTATCCTGGCCTAAAGTACAGTAAGTCGCCCTCAGAACTTTAGATTCATAGCTCCGAGCCACCACACCCTTATAACAAAGCCTTCTCTTAAGAACGACTAGACGCCCCCCGTATCCGCCGACCCTCAGCGAGTCCACCAACGCAACTTGACCGTTGATAACCGCGCGCAACACCACACACGAGCTTTAAAATGGCCACTGCTAATCTTCTCAACCAAAACTTCGATTCAGACGAGGATGATGAAGATTTTGAGGCCGGGGATGATGTGGATGGTGAGAATGAGCCCGATGAAGAGGAAGGTGGCAATGCCAAAGCCTCATCAAAGCGGAGCCGTAGAGATGAGGAAGACGAAGAGGAGGACGAGGAAGAGGACGAGGATGAGGAGGAGGAGGATGAGGACGATGAAGAAGATCAGGTGAGCCCAAGTCAGCCTCTATGGAAGTGCTTTTAACCAACTTTATCAATTGCCCGATTCGTCTAACATGTATTTTCTTTAGCCACGACGGAAACGTCTAAAGCGAAAGGGCCTCAACAGGTTCATTGATGTCGAAGCCGAAGTTGACGAGGATGAGGAGGATTTTGAAGATGAGGACGATGAGCTGCTCGCCGGAGAGGGTGGGTTTATCGAACGCGAAGATGAGGCCGAGATCACCAGGCATAGAGACGATCACCGACATCGAGAACTTGACCGTCGCCTTCAAGCTGAAAATGCCCAAGATTTACAAGACATTGCTGCTGGATTTGTTCTCCGACACGGTAGGACCTCCGGGCACCGAGGGTTGGATTCTAGGTCGGTCCCGCGAAAGCTGCTCTTGCCATCAGTTCAAGATCCTTCAATCTGGGGTATCAGATGCAAACCAGGAAAAGAGAGGGAAGTGATTTTCAGCATTATGAGGAGGTGTGAACAAATGTCACAGACACGGAATCCATTGAACATCACGTCAGCATTTGAACGAGGCGGTGGGGGAGCGACAATGGCAGGGTACATCTATGTAGAGGCTAGGAAGCAGGCAGATGTTATGACTGCGTTACAAGGAATACAGGATGTTTACCCAGGAACCAAGACAATTTTAGTTCCCATCAAGGAAATGTCTGATCTACTTCATGTGGTCAAGAAAGCCGAGATAACTCCAGGTCAATGGGTCAGGTACAAGCGCGGCAAGTATACAGGCGATTTGGCCCAGGTTGAGAATGTCAGTGCGAATGGTCTCGAGCTTCGGATTCGCATGGTACCCCGATTAGACTACGGCAACAACAAGGACAACAATGCAATCGACGCCAATGACCCCAACAAAAGGAAGAGAGCATTTGGAAAGCCCAACGCAACCATCGGGAGACCTCCTCAGCGACTTTTCTCCGAGCTGGAAGCAAAGGCTGGGTTCGTTACGCAACAACCCTCAAAGGGTGGAAAAAAATGTTTCAGCTTCATGGGTGAAGATTATGAGGATGGGTATCTTCTGAAGGAAGTCAAATTATCGGTGGTTTCTACCGAGAATGTTAATCCGACACTAGAAGAAGTCACCAAGTTTGCTTCTGGAGGAGAGGACGGAACGGAAGCTTTAGACTTGAATGCTCTTGCAGTATCGCTGAGAACTGGTGCCCAGTCGGCTTATCAACCAGGCGATATTGTGGAGGTTTTTGAGGGGGAACAGCAGGGCCTCATAGGAAAAGTCAAAGCCGTTACCCGTGAAATTGTCACTATGGATGTCTTGGAGGGCGACCTCAAGGGAACCAGGATTGAAGTTCCATTCAAGGGACTAAGAAAGAAGTTCAAGGAAGGAGACCATGTCAGGGTTACTGGCGGTAGCAGGTATAAAGATGAAGTTGGTATGGTGGTCAGGATTGTCGCGGACAAGGTAACTATTGTGAGCGACACGACAATGCAGGAAATTACGGTCTTTTCGAAGGATCTACGGGATGCTACAGAAAGCGCTGGTGGAGGTCTAGATAGTAAATACGACCTCCATGACTTAGTGCAGCTTGAGTAGGTTATCATAGTTCCTCTCGTCTCCCCAGCGTTAGACTAACATAAGATTAGCCCCACAACCGTTGGATGCGTGACAAAGGTTGATAGAGAGTCACTCCGTGTTCTCGATCAAAATGGGCATTCCCGACTAATCATGCCTTCCCAAATCTCTAATAAAATAACCAATCGGCGCCATGGTGCTGCCACGGACCGTAATGGTTCTGAGATCCGAGTCGGAGACACTGTTAAAGAGGTCTCTGGAGAAGCAAAGCAGGGAACCATTTTACATATCTTCCGTGCATTTGCATTTCTACACAACCGGGACCAGACAGAGAATGCTGGTGTTTTTGTGTGCCGCACTAACAATGTAGCAACCATCATTGCCAAAGGTGGGCGGATTACGACTGGGCAATCTTCAGGGCCTGATCTTACCAAGATGAATCCTGCGATGATAAGAAATCAGAGCAATATGCCACCGCCTCCCGTAATTCCCAAGCAAGGTGGCAGAGACAAAACCATCGGGCAAACGGTTACAATTAGGCAGGGTGAATATAAGGGTCTCTTGGGGATTGTCAAAGATGCCACTGAGACGCATGCGAGAGTCGAGTTGCATACCAAGGGCAAGACCATTTCAGTAGACAAGATGAAATTAGGCTTCAGAGAGTACGTGCTCGTCCCAAATCCAACCTTCAATACGCTAATATTCATGTAAACTTAGCCCGATTACTGGCGCAATTCAGTCCTATGAGCAGTTCATCTCCGTCGGGGGTAGAGGCCGCGGACAGTTTGGAAGCTCTGGAGGATCAAATGGCCATAGTGGATCTGGGACTCCCCGAACTGACTGGTCTGGTAGTCGAACACCTGTGCCAGATTTCCAAGGTAGTAGAACACCTGCATGGGGTGGTGGCAGAAGTGAGTTTTTTCCCCTTCTATTTTCTACTTCTTGGTGACAGTTACGGACTAACACACGGCACCAGCACCTGCATGGATGAATTCCGATGGAGGACGAACTCCGGGACACATTAGTGGTTCCAAAACTCCTGCATGGGGAGCGGACGGAAACAGAAGCACATATGATCGTGGAAATGTAGGTACTCAAAGAAGTTACTACCGTATAACGGTCACTTATAGATTTGACAGAGGACACCCGCGTGGAACCCGGGATCTAGAACACCATATCTTGGATCTGGTGATCGTAGTGCATGGGACGCAGGCTCCAAGACACCTGGACGCCCCGGTGAATCGAATGGCTACGATTATTCTTCCAGTACTTCCCGAACTCCCGGTGCATTTGCCGCCTCTCCCGATTTCACTTCCAATACTCCCTATAATTCTGCACCGACCCCCGGAAACCCGATATCTGCACCTACACCTGGTGGTTTATCTGCGCCGACGCCATTGGCTATGTCTGCGCCTACCCCAGGCGCGTCTGGCGGATATGGTGGCTACTCGGCCCCTACACCTTCCGCATATAACGCACCTACGCCCGGGGCATCCGGAGGTTATGGCAGTAGAGACCCGAGAAGTGCAAGGGGTGGATATTACGAGGGGGCGCCGACACCAGCTGGAGGGGGCTATAGCAGCGCAAAGACACCAGGAGCATGGGGTGGTGCTGATGATGATGATGGGGAACCCAGATACTCTACCCCTAGTCCATAGTTGGGTGCCTAGTCTGGCGTTGAACGTTTGAACAAAAAAGGGCCATTGAATTTTGCGTTTGTAGATTGGAATTTTTTATGATGCTTTTTATCATTCAGAAAAAACTGAGTTCATCCCACATGAGATCCTGAAATAGAGAAGTTTAATGCAGAGCATTCATTGCATCTGCTTAGGATGTCAGGGGGAATTGTTATGATCATCATGAATGTACTTGTATAGCTCGTAGCAGTCTAGCTTTGTATCTTTCTTTACCGCGATGTTTTGATCATATGGATCGAGAAGATGGAATTACTTGGATCGGTTCACTTCGCTGATGGTACTGTATAGCTTTGCTTTGCATGATCCCTGTGGCGATCGAGAGCGCAGCAACGTAAACATAGAGCTATTCGTGAGGACTTCTGCGGCCCAATCAACCTAGATCTAGATGTCAAGGACCAGCCTGGTTGGACGCCTGGTTGTAAAACAGGACGTCGTGACCTCCCCCAGTAACCGCTACCACCAAGGAAGAAGCAACAATCACAATACCATGCCACTCACCCCCTCCTTATCCATAAATGTCCCCTCACTCTACGACTACAAGCTCCTCGAAACAAGGATATATATCCCCCACCAAGAGCTACAACATGCAAAATCCGTTTTAGACATTTCGGATCCGAGGGACGGGCGGAGAAGGGCTTGGTTTAGAAACAAGAAGGCGGCGGTAGTGGCTCACCCATATGCTACGTTGGGGGGCAATTATAATGACCATGTGGTTATGTATGTGGTGAATGCTTTGTTGCAGAGGGGATGGGTTGTGGCAACGTTTAATTTTAGGTGGGTACATTCGTTATCTTGATTTGAGGGTCTGTTACACGTCGTGGGAAGCCGGCAATGTCATGTAGATAAGACAGGGCGCTAATATTATTACCCGGGTTTATAAGGGGAGCGGGAAAGTCAGGAGGGAGTACAAGTTGGACGGGGAAGCCAGAGATTAGGGATTATCAGGGCATCTTAGGGGCAGTGATGTCATTTGTTGACGCACTGGGGGAAAATGATGCTGAAGGAGGCACGGGGCGACCCGAAGATACCAATATACAATCTGGGATAGTAGCACGGAGGATGAAAATACTTATGGCAGGCTATTCATATGGATCACTGATCACATCACATCTACCCCCAGTGGAAGAGATGGCTCAGCAGATTGAGATGGGTATAGAAACATCACCAAAGTATAAGACCTGTATTGAGGGTCTAAGAGGATTTGGGAGAGCCTGGGGGCATAGTAGCCTTCCTGTCACTGAGACGCCTAGCGTATTTGAAATCAGCGGGATAGAGATACATCCAAGCTACTTACTCATATCTCCGCTTCTCCCTCCGTTATCAAGCTTTCTGACACTATCGATATTCTCGGCTGCGACGACAAGCAGTATTATGTCTGAAGAGCTAGGGAAACATAAGAGAGGGAGTATCTTAGTCATCCACGGTGATACGGATATGTTCACCTCAGCGGCGAAGTACAGGAAGTGGAGGGAAACATGGACTGTGACCGAAGAAGGGGGGGAGATACAAACGAGGACCGTCGTGGAAATTGCCGGTGCAGGGCATTTGTGGATTGAAGAGGGAGTGATGGAACAGCTTGTAAAAGCTCTAGGGGAGTGGGCTGATGGGTTGAGTGTGCAGGAGGAGATATGAAAGCAAGGGGACGTGGATTGCATTGGGATATACATGTGCATCTGAAAAAGGCGTGTCATTGAGGATGCATATATTAAGGGGAATCTGGGTGAACTATTAGCAATAGACGAGCGCAAAGAATGACATCCATGTTTGCTTCTGCAGGTATATATATACAGAGGCTCCAAGGGGAAATCAACCAAGCTGCAGGATGCAACGGTACGTACTGTACAACGCAGAGGGATCCGGAAAACGTACCTATAAACAACACTGATGTATATCATAGATGAGCATCTGGGGTTGAGGGGTACTAGCGTGGCTATGGCGTCACAATTCTTGTTTCCAATCCCATTGACATGTAACTTCCAAAGTAGCTATTATTAGACGAGACTTCCAAGAGATAACTCTTACCGGCAAGTCCTGTGTTTACCCAGTCTCGCACACCCCTGCCAGACTTCCGTATGTTTTGATGATAGCACTTAGCTGCCAATCAGACTTATTTGAGGTCGCTTCTCACGTTACCTTTCAGCTACTGACGGTCATTGTCTATCCTTACGGGTGAAACGAAGTTCCACTCTTCGATCTCAGTACCAAAAATAAAACAAAGACCAGCAGCTCCATCGCAAGTAATCAATGGCAAAATGCCACAGCAGTGATTTGATTGTAGCCCATCTGCATCACTGCCCAAGTGAGGAGTACTGCAAAGTTCACTGACAGGGGCCAGGCTTCTTGAAGGCTCCGAGTCCGAGTTGTCGTTCCGGAGGAGTGTACCATAACCTTGCAGCATTCACCGGAGGTTGATGAAAATTGCTCCAAATTGCTCCGCGAGACGTCGACGCAGAATCATCCAGATCGAGTCCCCAGCATGATATGGAGGTACTACTTTACGCACCTATTAGTCAGTGCGCTACAGATACGAGAAACCCCCTTACCGTACATACGCGCAGCTGGACTGCAGGTCTTGAGAACACTGAAACTGAAACAGCTCATAGTTGAGGATAATCCGCATTGTCTTGGACGACTCCTGTATGTGGTAACTGTACATACACAACTACGTGTAACTTGTTGACTGTGCGTGTTTATCTGGCCGTGCTGAGAATGGTTTCGAGATCTACAGATGTATACGTAGTCTGAGAATATATTGTAAGACAGTAGGCGTTGCAAACATTCGGGAGGGAGGTGAGGATGTCAAGCCACATGAGGACAGGTTTGCTGACATCGCAGTATGGCCTGATACGGTAGTTGTAATGACATACAAATCCAAAAATCGGCGACGTCGGCAACTGCAATTCATCCTACTATATTCCGGCACTGCAGTCATCCTTCTTGATCGCCTTGTCCTGGACCAGTCGATGTCGGCGTCTGCATCATTGCTCTCGCCAAGTTCATACATATTGTACTTATTACTTATTAGCGATCCGAGAGACAGCTGGCTGAGTTTAAACCTGTACGTACCTTAGCCGTCGGCAAGGCACTGGCATCTTGCAGAGAGTGGTAGGTAGGGCAGCTCTACATATTACCTTGCATACCTCCAGGGCCTATTGTGTTTGGTGTACACTACATCTGTGTGTCAAGAGAGCTGCCTCCACAGCGGAATTATGTATTTGCGTTACAGGCATCCTCCCTTATAGATACTTCAAGATCTGCGGCGTGGATTGGCCACTATTACCCATCATCCCTGAAGCCTACCATGCGATCTGGAGACATTACAGGTCTGCTTAGGGAATTGGAGCCAATCACCCAACTTTGAACTTCGAATACAGAGTTCCAAGGAGAAGGATCGTCAGGGTGAAACAATTTTCTCGGGATGTCGACACTAATCTATTTCAATCTCCACTGCCATGGATAACCCACAAGTTTTGCCCTTCGGTACGGCTATGTGGAGAGCACAATGTCGTCTCCAGGATGCACCACCCTTCGGTCCAGTGGCAGGCAAGGCCCTATCACTAAATTTTTCGCGTTTATCACCATGAAAATCTCGTCACAAATTGGGTTTCAGCGATGGTTTATTGGTCAGACTGGCGCTACGGTACGTATGTACCGCATTGTGAACATTGACGCAACGGGAGACAGCCCGAGGCAAGTAAGTATGTGTTTTACATATGCCCTGCATCTCTTGACTGGGGGTGCTTCCGCTAGCTGCGGATATGTCCTGCACACCCGCATGAGATTTCAGTCATGTGCTCTGGCAACTGTGGATGCTCATTGGCAGTCCCCCCTTAGAGGAGAGACAAAAATACCCAGCGAATGATACGTTTCTCTCCCATACTTTCTATTCTAATACCCCTCAATAGCTTGTATCGGATCTCCACTTACACATGTACCCCTTCAGCTTTGATTTCATTGCAGCATCATTGCTGCAGTATCCCAACCTTCTCTTGCTATACCATTATTGCCCTCGATTTCGATCTCTATACGATTGGAGTTTTATCCTTTGGGGAATACCCTGGCTTTACTTCAATCATGACCGGTTTATCCTGCTACAAGGCCAATGGCAGGCGCCTAATCTATTGGCTCGATCTGCCGTAAGGTGGATATAATAATAAGACGCATATTCCCCCATTCAATGAACTTGTATGATGGAAATTCAAGATATTCGTTCATTCGTTCGGTTTTCTTATCACATCTGACGACCCGAGACGTGTTTTACATATTGGCATACGACATTCTCTCCTTATGCAATATAATCCATTGAATTCTTAATCCCTTCCCTCATCCTTAAACACCTATTCCTGTCCTAAGTTCAGTTACTGGAGACCCAAGGAATATCAGTGTCAACAGACCCTGGCCAATGGAGAATCTCCCATCAGACATTTTGCGGGAAATATTTGACCTCCTTGATCCTAATTGGGATGAGTACTCGACTGCAAACTATTGGCTTCGAATACCTAAGCATTACAAGCACGCGGAGAATCAAAGAGATCTCTCAGACCTTGCCAGGCTTCGTCTTGTGTGCAGGAGGTTCAGTTCACTGGGAGCATCATACCTCTTCAGATGCGTGGTTCAGCGCTTCAACCGTGAGAGTTTCCGACGACTAGAGCGCTTGGCTGAACACCCCGAGCTGGGGAATCATGTCAAGCAGTTTGTTTATCTCATGCCATACCTTTATGTGAAAGGTATTTACACTGCCTAGTTATGATTTTCTGTCTATGTCTATCGCTTTCTGCCCTTTTACCGCGACGTGGAGAGTGGAGACTGGTCGGAGGAAGATGACAACATGTGCCCATCAATGTGTCAGAGGCAGTATGTAGGGCGGGTACTTCCTCCAGTCAATAAGGGCAAAAGAAGAGAAGGGTGCCCAGGGAGGCCATGTCATTTATCTGCTGTACCTCTTCTTACTAACTTTCTTCCATAGGCCCAAAAGATTTCGATACCTTCAAATCAGAAGGCCCCCAACTCTGCCGAGACTCTATGACAAGAAAAATTTTTGATGATGATCAATTCGTGTACCCGCGGCTGTATGCGGAACAGCAAGACATTATCAACTCTTCCTACGACCTACATGTTCTCAAAAAGGCTATGAAATCATTCAAATCGTTGCAGCGGGTGACAGTCCTACAAACGGCCGGCCATGTTGATCTCGCTCTGCGACGATTGGCCTATTCCTCAGCTGCTTCCTTACAGGATCATCTCCATCATCAGCTCCAACATCAAGAACAGTCTCACCATGTCTGGGATTACGTATACTGCTCTTGGGCTCCAGCATCCCAAAGGGTTGTAGAGACCATGTTACAGGCATTGCAGTATGGCAATTCTGGGGTTAAGTCATTTGTGTGTCCCATGATTTCCCCCCAAGGGTTGGTGAAAATCAATTACAACATACAACAAATTGCTCTGGGGGGAGTGTGGAGGCAATTGACGCACCTGGAACTTAGCTTCGACGACAAAGAACTTTCCATGAACTGGCCCAATGGTGTGAATGGACGAGACCAGGGGAACTTAGATGAACGCATCTTACTTTTGTCGGAATTGTTCTTCAAGGATCTTTTCACAACGGCAGAGAACTTGTCGACGATATTTTTAGGCTTCGACCCCAACCGGCCCCTGAATATTCCGCTGGAGGGAGTCTTCCACAACGTATCATGGTCAAAACTAAAGAGCCTGGGATTGGAAAGTTGGAGGCTTTCAGCTGTTGAAATAATTGAATTTCTCAAACGCCACAGAAAGACACTTCGAGGCTTGCGGCTTGGAAACATTCGCCTTCGGGATGGTGATTTGTGGAGGGATGTAGTTATAGCACTCAAACGGTATGCCCGGGAATTGCAAGTGATCAGTTTGGACGGATGTGGATACGAGAAGGAATTTGATAAAAGAAAACAAAACGCACTAATGATTGGCATTAATAATAACCTTCCCGGGAGTCTGGGGGGGGCTCTTGCTGGAATCTTGCCTGGTGATGATGGGTGGATGGATGAGTTGAGTATGGCGTTAGGAATTGAAGTGGATGACAGCAGTGCCAGCGACACTGATGAATCGTTGGAGGGCAGCAACCACGATGACAACGGAGTGGAAGTCGTTGACTTGGATGATCATGGCCTCGTGGGCCCTGGAGCGGCTGCTGGAAATGGAATATATATGCTGAGCAGTAATCATATCTTTGATGTGAAGCTCGATCGGCCGGGGGTAGGGCTCCTGTGTTGGGGCCTTGACGATGAAGAAAGCATACTGTCAGACAACGGTCAGACGACTACATACGAGCAGAGAAGGAGGTGGGAGGAATGGATAGTTAGTGGTGGAAATGGGCCGAGTCATATTCCAGGAGGTGGCATATTTGTCGGAAGTGGTGGTGGGAAGGGCAAGTGTAAATCTTGATATCACTTTGTTTTCAGCTTTTCAATATTGCATATCTCAGCCACACAAGATGGTCATGCAACAACTTACAGACTTATGTAAGCTAATTGAGACTAGACTGCCCAGCATATGTATAAACGCGTGCGCGAGATTATACCCGTATTATTTCGAGTAATTGGCTAGCGCCTCAGACGTTAGAACCACGGCCATTTACATTCTGCTTCTACATCATGCAGCCACCCTACACTACAGTATCAAATGACTTAGTCGCACGCTGTGATTTCAATGTAAATTGATACCTATCTAGATCTATGGAGGTGTAACAGAAGAGGGAACAGTATGTACATAATCTTCAATGACCCAAGTATACTCCAATGCATCAGATCATCCCCCCTGGCTGGTATAGAGCGGTAGAAGGCTTCCAACTCTATATTTGACCCTGGATGAACACTGCCATTGCCAATAACAAAATCCGCAGCTGGAATACCATTAATACTTCCACCTTTTTTTCTCTAGAATAGCTTCGTTCTACCTGGCCGCTGCTTTGCTTTTGCCTGTGGCGTAGCAGGAATAGTCTTTCGGATACCAGGTAGATGCCGTGGAATATTGGCATCAGATACTGTTATAGGTGCTAGCAGATTCCGACGTCTTGGTTGCATACACCAATAGACTTAAGCATAGGATAAAATAAATGAACCTCATTGTGGTGAAGGCAAGGCGAAACACTTCAAGTTTACTATCTACATCAAACTTTGCCTCCGATGAGGTTGATTTGTTGTGTTTGTTCAATATGTCGGTATGCGGTACTTTGCCTTCTTCAGTATAATTTCGCATGTTACCGACAGTCAGCTCTGAACACGCTAGCCAATTACTCGAAATAATACGGTAGCTGATGATAAGTTTTCTTCACATGCATTGGTGCGTTATGATTATCAGAAGAGCAACCTAATCTTCGAGGTTTGGTTATCACATGCCACCGATCCATGTCTAGAGAATTGCTTTACAATAATCTTTTTCTGTAAACAGGTTAATTAGGATTGGAACTCATGCCAAGACCCTCTGGGGTTGCGTTTTTGAACCTTGTACATTTCAAACAGCTCAACTTACGTCGTGTTAGTGCGTGTAGAGCTCTCAACCAAACATTGACATGGCCGTGGTGAGTACGTAGACATAGGTGGCCAGGAAAAACGTAGGTTGCCGCTTTATATTCGCCGTTTTGAACATTAACGGGTGGGATTTGGAACGGTGGTTATGGCCTTATGGCAGGGGTTTATAGTAGAGTTAAAAAGTGCCGTGTCTTTCTTACACACCTCTCGATAACGATAAATAGGCTTTGGTAGTGACGATGAGGGTGCAGGGTCAAAATACTTTATTCTGGTTTTGCAAGTGGATGTCGAGTATAATAATCCCATCTCCTGTGACTCATGGGAGTTGAGGGTAACGGAAGCTGGTACGACAAATAATATACAACCAATTGCAATTTTAACCAAACCGGGTACGGGAGCGAGTTTATACAAGGCTATTAGCATCGCCGTATAGTTCAAATAGAATGGACTAAGCCCTCTCATAAACTACAATAAATTTTGATACTGTGTTCCGCCAATTTTCAATTTATTTTCAGATACCTCGACCTGATGTTTTCTAAACTTGAGACTTAGGAGGTTGACTGAAAGTTGTGGAAGTAGGGTCACATGCAGAAGCAGAGTCAGCTCATCATTAGGGTTTGAACCACAGTTTGGTGAATATTACTTACCATAGCAACAAGTAGTACCCGTGAACTTAGTACTACCTGTGCGATACTAGAAGGTCTGAAGTGTGATGATCCTATCGATATTCTATTCGTAGAAGAGAAAGAGAAGAAGTCGTGGTGGATCCGAAGGTTTTAACCTTACGGATCCAGTCAAATATCTATTGACCAGATCGAGTAAGTTGGTAGTATCATCCCTAGAGGAACCTTGTTCCTACAGATACTGCCGCTATATATAGCGACTCTCGATTAGCAGAAACGACCCACTTGGTGCCCATTGTTTACATGTGAGTCTATGCTTCTCCAGCAGGGTGATAGTCCTGTCAATATAACTCGCTTTGATCAATTGCTAGATTATGAACATCACCAGCTCTGAATAATCCTTTAATAATCATCTGTCTCTGTACTGGTGCTTTGCTCAGTCATATACTTACTTATATAGCTTCCTCTGACCCAGCCGCATAGTGGAAAGCTAATTTGATCATTGATATATCAGTCTATGATGTCATTCTCCCTAAGGTCGAGCAGAAGACTATAAGAATTACGAAAGCGCGTGAGTAGTATGTTGGGTAATTCTTCATGTCGGTCGTATGCAGCATACATGATCTGTGAGTTCAGGACCTTTTTTTTAATTTTTTTTTTTAAAAAAAAATCCTTTTTGTATTTTTACATACATGAGCCTCACGGCTATGGCCTATGAGAGGGGAAGGGCGTTGCATGGGGGAAGATGAGCATTACATTCCATATGTTCCGCTCCTTATTTTCTTGCCACCTGCAGAATTTTACCATGCGACAGTAACATGGTGCTGCCTTTGAGGCAAATCATTGGCCCACCTTCCTGCCTGCGCATAGCTGATTTCACGAAGCAATTATTGTTATCTCTACCACGAAGCCTCCAGGAGTACCGTATGCTGACTCCCAACTCCTTGCGGGCGCTCTATGGTTGCGGAATGTGTTTTAGTATAACTTGTGGCGTATCCAAAGTTGCCAAATATATCTGTTGCAGATAATGGTATGGCAGGTAGTTTGATTTGAGAGTAGGGTGAGTTGGTGCTGTATGAATTAGTTCACAGCTTGGGGCCTACAGTCCTAACTTTGCAGCTGAAATGCACCCTGAAGCCTGCAAGAAAAAAAAGTTTTTGGACATACAAAAAGACTCCCTCGCGATGGCCTATAACGTGCACTCATCACAAGCATTTTGCAACAATATGGAGATAGCCGGGGAATGCACTGTGATTACCTTATTAAGACCTGTCTGCATGTTTCTATTCACCCAATCTCTATAAGGTATCTCAGCTAATGATAGCCTGGTTGGGTCATTTGGATGCATGACGATGCACTGAAGCATACGGGAGCTCGAACAAAACGTTGGGGTCACTTCAGTGACGGGACTGGGGCCTGAGGGTTAGTGGAGATGAGTGTTTGCTTCAACCAAAGGAGATATGTGGATATAGAAGTTGCGATCATAGAGGGTGGTTGTTGTGGGTTGATAAAGGGTTGAGTGATTGAGGGTAACTATTGCGTATGATGTTACGAGGTACTGTACTACTGTAACTCTTGTGTAGTCTGGTTGGCACCAAGCAGACTACGTACTGTACTTCTGTACTCGGTTAAAGCGGTGATACTCAAATCACGGGACCGTAACCTCTTCTTCGGAGTGATGCATCAAGTGTTTGAGAACACTTAAAAATTATATATATAATTTTAAAATGAAATACTTTGTTTTTATTAAAAAAAATTTTTTTTTTATAAAAAGGGGGGTTTGCATTTAGCCTCTTATCATCCTTGTTTTTGTTTATGGTCTTTGATTATAGGACCGGGTTCTGCTACCCTGTGAGTTGGCATGTCGTCTCGACTGCTACCTAGTTTCGTATGCGGCTTAGCGGGGTGGGGAGGATGAAATGAAAAGGACCAACTGCATTAATTGTAGCACCGCCGTGTGGCGACATTTGCACACGAAACTTCTTGGACCCATCGCTTTCGATCCGGCTTTTGAAGGTGGAAGCCGTGGAGTAGGCTTAGTACCCGGCTTTCGCGCTCTCTCCTCTTGCGTCATTAGTATCATTCCAACTGTGGACAGCCCATATCCAAGGAATTCAGCTCCCACCACATTACATCGCAATCCCCACCACAAAACACACTCCACAAACAACACATCATCACCGCAACTTATTGGCAGAGGGCATTATAATACGCAGCGACGCTCTCGGGCAAAATGCCAAACTACTCATACAAAGTAAGGGTCTTGGCTGCGTTCGACTCGATCGCTCCTGGTCCGGTAGAACTTGGGGTGATAGGTACGTCGAGCGAGGTTACGCGATCCATGGTGGGAGCGGTCTGCTGACATTGTCAACAGAGAATGAGGTGAAAGCTACAAGTGAAGCAAACGGAACTCCCCTACCACACACATGGAAGAAATGGATGAAAAAAGTAAGCCTATTTGACGTGAATTGTGCAAATCATGGTTGCTAAGCAACATCTATAGACCTTGGATAAACTAGTTGAGGAGCGGTGGCTATTAAACGAAGGTCAGGAATACACAGCATCACTGCAGCTTAGGAATAGGATCAAGGAGGAGAAGGCTCGTCTTGATGTGCCGATAGATAATCATGAGTGGAAGCTATTCGCTGTTATTGCAAGACGGCTACCCAACAAAGCCACCGATACTCCTAGCGCCCCTCAAACACCTGCAATCCGAACTCCGCCAACACGAGCAAGCAAAAGGAAGAGTCTTGCAGTTGCTGTAGAAGTACCAAGAGGGGGGATATATGAGGGAAACGAAAATCAAGAAAACAATGAAACTATTTTTGTTCGGGATGACGGTCGGCCTGATAAAGAATCCAAGAGGAGGCGATTAAGATACTCAGACCCCGGCGTCACTTCTTCTCAGACCTCCTCGCAACGACGAAAGTCCTTATCCCGCCGTAAGAGCGTCGGAACTAGCCGGACGAACCGTAGACATACTATGGCAGTCCCACCACAATCACCACACATGCAAGAGATAGCTCAGGGTGTCTCCAGGGAGATTCAATTTATTCCATTAAGACAAGCTCTTTCCGCACGTACAAGGCGTGCCCTGCGGCGGAATCAGTTGAGTGAAGAGATGAATGATATTGATGAGGAAAGACGGGCTCTGCAGCGGAAGAACAGGGAGGAGCTGTCAAGGGTGCGTGCTGAGCTTGAGCGAGGGAGGCAGCTGATTGAAGAGCTACAAAGACAACTTCACGCTACCAGAATGGCGCCTCCAAGTGAAACAGGGTCAATAGGCCCTGGGTCGGTGGGAATGGCACCAATCTATGAAGCCGATGCCGAGGAAGCCTTTTCCCCTCCTGCCTTTGGTTCATCAAGCGCACCCAGGACGCCCTTTAGATTCAATATGGGTAGTGCCCTTACACCGGCCCTTAGACGATTTCAGAATGAAAATCAACGGGAGCCTGGAGAAACACCAATTTCACGGAGAGACAAAAAGATCAAAGCTTTAGAGGGCCAAATTGAGCAACTACGTCAGGATATTCTTGATCGTGAGGAGGAGGAGAAGAGACGGGCGGAGGAGGAAGAAATCTACCATGAGGCTGAAGAGCAAATTCTTATGGAAGCTAAGGATATGTCTCAGGCCGATATGTCTTCGATGACTCCAGGTGATATATCGGTATCTGAGATCTGTGAAGAACCTATAACCCCAAGTACTAGACGTAGTAGGATCAGGGTGTCTTTCGCAGACGAGGAGGAAGAGTTCACACCAATGATCTCAGCAGATTCAGATGATGAAGATGAGTTCCAGGCTCCTATCGGTGATTATAGCCTCGACCAAGAAGTTCAAGGCCCCTCTACTCCTATTCCAGCAACTGAAATCACACAAGCCATCACTGTTACCACAATCTCTGCCGCTCCCGAAATCGAACAAGAGAATGAAACTCTCAAGGCAGCAATAGACGTGTTGAAGCAGCGGGTTGAGGGCCTTGAGGAGGAATTGAAGAATACGAAGACACGACCTGAAGCACGCGCTTCCGGAGTACAAACCGATCTAGTTGTCGATACGGAGAAAGTGAAGTTGAAGGAAATGATTGAAGCCTTGGAAGATAAGGCTGAGGTGTTGGAGCAATCTTCCTTGGAGGAAAGGGGGCGACTTTGGCAAAAGATTAGGGGTCATATTTCAGAAGCTCACAATTATGAAGGGGTGGAGGAGTTGGATATGGCCATCGACGAAATTCTCACCAACTTGGCACTCGCACAAAATACCGCCGATGAGCATCATAAAGCGTTTGAGGCTGCAGATAGGGATCTCAGGGTTGAGCGAATGTTGGCGGAAGAAAAGGCAAAGGAAAAGGCAGAGGAAAAGGCAGCTGAGATCGTCGAGTTGGAGGCCGAAAGGGATTCATTGTTGGAACAGGTGGAGAAATTGGAGGAAATTAAGTCGGACTTGGAGGGTCAAATGGCTGATCATGAAGCAGATGAGGAACGACTAGAGCGGGAGCTTGAAGATCACAGGAAGGAGCTAGCCGCAGAACAGAAGGAGTTAGAAATGAAGTCAAACGAACTGGAGGCAGCGGTTGCTGAGGCGGACAAACTGGAAAGGGACCTTGCAGAGCTTGGCGATGTCATTGATAAGGAAATTGCGGGGTTCTCCAATCCCCCTAGGGGTCCACTTACTACGATCTTGGAAAAGCTTCAGGTATACGCTGAAGTCGTCAAGGAGGAGAGGGAAACTCAACAGGCAAAACTTGAAGAACTCATGAAGTCCATAGCGGAGAAGGAGGATTTACTGGGGGACATCAGGGCGCAGCTCGCATCGCTTACAGAAAAGTATGATGAACTGGAGCAGATTAACGAGAAGCAACAGGCTCTCCTGGAGAAAAAAGACCAAGAGATTGAGGAACTCCAGGAGGGGCTTGCGTCTATTAAGATGCAACTCGAGGAGGCCCAGAAGACGAATGTCATGCTTGATGGAGTTATCGCTAGTAAGAATGAGAAGATCACCTCGCTCACCGACCAATTGACATGGGCTACGGCAGATCTCGCGAATATCAAGGAGAAAAGAGAAGAAGCTCAGAGGCAAGTTGCTGAGTTGTTGGGCGAGCTTGAAAAGAAGAACGAGGAGGTTGACAAACTGGACCTTGACTTGTCGAGCAAGGATCAGATGATCACTTCCCTTGAGGTTCAGCTTGTATCTGTCACCGAGCGGCTTTCCGCCCTTGATGAAAAGCACACTTCTAAGGAGCAGAAGGTTTTGGAACTCTCTAACGAGCTCCTCCGTGTAAAGGAGGAAGCCAAAGCCCAACTGGAGGAGCTAAACGTTGAACTTGACGCAAAGAGCGGGAAGATCTTTGAGCTCCAGGAGGGCATGGATACCCTAACAAAACAGGTGGCCGAACTGCAAACGACTATCGAGCAATTTAACAAGGAGCAAGGCTCCAAGGAGGCCAAGATTAATGAACTCAAGGACCAGGTCAAACAGAAGCTGAAAGCGATTGCCGAGCTCGAGACATTGAACGACGTTATTCAGCTCAAGGACAAAGTTCTGGAAGAAATGGAGGCACGGGTTACTAGGCTTGGTGCTGACCTTGATGAGAAGGATCGGCTTCTGGCTTCGGCTTCGGCGAGTCTCGCTGCTCTGCGTGTTGAGGTTGCTAACAAGAATGTGTCCATCGAGTCCCTTGAGCATGACCTTAAGTTACTGAAGAACAGCGAGAATGAACTTAGCGCCGCTCTCGCTGATAAGGATGGCAAGATGGATGAACTCTCTGAGGAGATCAATGAAGTGAACAACACTTTTGCCGAGAAATCCCATCAGGTAGAGGACTTGAAGGCCGAAATTTCATCTTCGAACAAAGCCATTGAAGTGAAAGAAGAGCAGACCCGTGCCCTCCAGGGAGAAATTGACAATCTCAATTACCGTCTGGAGTCTTATGCGGCCAAGATCCAGAAGCTCGAAGAGGATGTCGCCATTCTCCAGCGCGCTAATGAGCAGAAGGAAATTACCATTCAGGAACTCAATGGCACAATCGCCAATCTCAATAAGACTATTGCAGAACGTGACGATGCTACTGCCACTCTTACCAGGGCTGCACAAGAGAAGGAGGAATTGATTATCACGTTGAATGAGGACATTATCGAACTCAATGAGCAAATCTCTTCTCTCAGCGACGACCTCATATCAATCCAAAGCCAGCGGGACATTGCAGATGGTAAGATCAAGGAACTCATGGAAAGCGTTGCTCAAAAAGATGAGAGAATTGCTGAGCTTGAGAAGCTCTACGACGTTATTGCTACCAAGAACACGGAGATTGATTCACTCAATGACACAATAGACGACCTTAGGATCCAGCTTTCTGATTTAAATGAGCGATATGCTGCTGCAGAGGCAAGGGTCGAAGAACTGGTTGAGGAGGTAGCGAGGAAGCAGAGAACTATCACTCAATTGGAAGCTGATTTGAACTCGAGCACTCTTCGTGAGACTGAAACCAACAAACGTTACATGGACGCAATCATCGTGCAAGATACTCTCAAAGAAGAGCTCGAAAGGATGCAATCTGCTGTGGATGATCTGAAGGCTGCTCTGGATGGTAAGGATGAGGAGATTGCTGCTCTCCAGCAGAAATGTACCGACCTTGAGACGCGTATGCGTGAACAGATTGTTAACCATTCGGAGCATCTGAAAGATCTCAGGGCACAGCTTGAGCGAGAGAGAAATGAAGCTGTGGATGTGCTACACTTGAAGCTGCAAGAGGCTCTTAATTGCAAGGCGGAGCTAGAAGCGGATCTTCAAGCTACTATGTCTGAATATAAAGAAATCGTCATTGAATTGAAGTCTAAGATCGAGGGGTTAGAGGGAGAAGTGGAGGGATTGAAGGGCAAGAATGAGCAGACGTCCGTAGAGATGAAGAGGCTGGAAGGAGCTAAGGATGCTATAATTGCCGAGTTGGAGGAGACGGTGAGGGAGGTGGCGCAGGCGAAGGATAAAAGCGAGGCAGAGTTGGAAGAGCAGATTGAGCAGAAGAGGATGGCTCTGGCGGAGAAGGAGAAGGAGCTTGCTGATATTGAGCTCGCCGCACAGAAAGAGAAGCATGCCTTGAGGATTGAGCTTAATAAGCAGTACGAAGAAATCTCACGTTTTCAAGACAAGATCACTCAGCTCGAAATACAGCTTGAGGAGTCTGTTGAGGAGGAGAATCGTTTGGAGGAAGAGATTCTGGAGTATGAACAATCGACACAACTTCTGAAGGAAGACGCAGCGAAGATCAAAGCTGCTCTTGAAAGCAACAATCAGGAGCTAGCCAAGGAAATCGATGCACTCCGGTTCGAGCTTCTCAGAGCCCGAGATGAGTTGAAGCAGGAGATTGAGCTGCATGCCAACAACATTGAGGAGAAGGATTCCAAGATTGCTGAGCTGACCAAGATTATCGATGACTATAAGGAAGAAGGGGCCTCGTTAAAGAAGAGGATATCCGCTTTGAATGTTACCAATGAGAAGTGGAGACAAAAGTACAATCGCGCTATCGAGGACAGCACAGCGGAGTTCGACACAATTCAGAATAATCTATGGAAGATTGCCTCAGGTGTCAAGGAACGGAAGGCACAGTTCTTGCAACGCTCCACAGACCGCTTACTTGCCCAGGAAGGAGAACAGGAGGAGGATGAGCATGATCAATTGCAAATCGAGGGTACCCATGAAGGCGCCAGTACTGCGGGTGGCTTAATGAGCCCCGATGCAACTACAAATGTATCGTTTATGTCTCCACCAACCCCAGAGTCTACCCAACATTTCGCCCCCTTGTCCTCACGTATCATAAGTCTCACGACGCATGCTGGAAAGAAGAGGAGATTCGATAGTGGAATCGGGGTTGATGAAGAGGAAGAGGATGAAGTAGCGCGATTTGAAGAGTATGGAAGCCAACGCAGGGGTTTCTTGGCCTGAAGGGCATTAGAAATGAACGCAGCCTACAAGTGCTGCATTTTTATCTTACAAGGGTTCATGAGCATCCTTTTCTTTGGTCTATTTCGAGGCGGCTTGGTTATATAAGTTGAGCATTTCTGGTAATTCATGAAACTTGGTAGGTCCTGTGTCCTTTATGTGCTCACTTGTGGGTATGATGTCCCTGTCTTTCTTGGTTGTTTTGATTTCCTTTGGGGCTGTGATGAGTGTTTATGGTTTCTGACCTGGTTAGTTGGCTGTCGTCCTGTGTTTCTTGTTTAATGCTTATACGCGTAATGATCGGTAGGGATAATCTGCCCTTGTTTGGTATTGTATATTTGATGGCCTTGATTTTTACTTTTGTGAGCGGATGCATCTGTTACTCGTTGGTCGTGTTCTGATTCTGGGAAAATTGGCTTGCTTTATGTGCGTTTTGCCCTTTTAGGTTTTTGTGTTTGACGCTTCTCTCTTCCATTTTTTGATATGGGGCGGGTATGGTGCGGGTATGGGAGGGAGGAAGGAAATGATGCAGGCTGACGTACTGCCTATCCGGTGGGAGAAGACGGGAGAGTGAGATGGAAGGGATGTTTGATGTCGGTCTAAATTAGTATTGTTTACATACATGGTTCGGCTGTCTTTCTGTGACCGTGAACTGTAAGCAGCTACAGCAAGCTATACCTGTCTCGAACCCAGACGCTTACACAGACTATGTAACTATGTAGTGGTAGTGGCGTTTCCCTTGTGGAAGCTCAAGTTGCAGTTGCCTGATAAGGTAGTTGTATAAGCCGGCTTTGGCTCCATCATGTAGCACAATATACCCAATAAGAATCGTCGGGGTAATATGCTAAGATAGAATATATTCTTATATCGAATATGAGGGTAAGTACTTGTCTCAAAATAGGAATAACTAGCTACAGGTTGGAATAGGAGGACCAGAAATAACCACAGAGGAGACGAGAATGGCAGTGATCTGTGTTTATTGCATTTCCTTTTGTCTTCAAGTTGAGCAGCTTCAATGAATTGACGTTCGCGATAGAAAAGCTGTTCTGTAGTATCATTGAGCCGTTCTGATTGGAAGGTAAATAAATGTCTCAAGAGCAGCTAGCTTGTTGACCCATAACTGAATGCCTCAACCGGAATCGGCCGATATATAGATATGTAGCAAGAATTCTTATCTGAACGCCTTCCTCATTATCAATAACTTCATCCCCTGGAGTAACAAATGCTTGAATCATAGCCTGTGTTGAATGACACTGAGGCATCTTGTGCCAACCAGACTACTGAGGCATGAGAGATAATCTTTCCTATTCTGGCTAGTCTTAATTACTTTAAATCTTTTTTAGAGAAATACTCAGTACTCGTGTGTACCTCCGACTCTCGCGATAAGAATGTTAGAAATAATTTCCTATTCTTATTTCGTATAGGGGCGAGGTTCGGGGTGGGGGGGTTTTCATATTCTTATATTGAGATGGCCACATGCACTACATAGTTCTCACGTGACTGGCCCTTCTTCCTCATATGGTAGTCAACTCAAGTCCGGGTGCCTAAATGAAGCAAGGTTCTTCTGTTTGTTTTGCTAACCAATAATCTTTTCTTTATTTGTTTCTAGAGGGTAACAGTCAAAGGGCTCCACGGCCAAGGCGCCGACCTCTTTATTCACGTATGACATCACTCTTATTGAAATCGTTCGCAGTTCCCATCTCTAGTTGATATACCAAATTATCCACACAGCCCCACAGAAGGCACAATCCATACTCAATACTACTTTCACAATCATAATCATTAAATGGAAGCACCCCACCACCACGACCATCACCACTACAGCCACCACCACAACCACAACCACCACCGCAGGAAATCCAACACAATCACAGCACCCCTACACAGGCCTCCTACTCTCTCGCGATCAAACAGCAATACACTCCACTACCAGACATTTCCCACGAAGCCTCCCTCAGGCAAGGGCCAGCCTCCGGGTTTCAACACCCCTAGGTCTCGAAGAGCAAGTTTCTCAAGTAGGCAAAGCAGTGGAGTCCGTGGGAGATGGGAAGATGACGACGCGGTGTCAATTGCCGGGGATGTTGACTTTTCCGGGAATGGCAATGATGGTAACGGGAGGAAGAGTTGCGCATCGGCACCAACACGGCAACTCGCAGTACTAGCGATAATAAGTCTCGCTGAACAGGCTGCGTTGAATTCAATCTCGCCATATTTACCTCACATGACGGCTTCCTTCCCAGGGATAGACTCGACTAAGGTTGGGTTGTATGTGGGCGTGATAGCAAGTTCCTTTGCTGCTGCGCAAATGGCTACGAATTTTTTTTGGGGGCGGTTGAGTGATCGGATTGGCCGGAAACCCGTAATACTTTTCGGGACACTTGGGACTGCAGCTGGGTTTTTGGCGTTTGGGTATGTGAAGAACTTATGGCAGGCTGCGGTTGTGCAGGCGTTCATTGGTGTGGTGAATGGGAATGCGGGGGTGGTGAGCACGGTATTGGGAGAGATTACAGATAAGCACAATCAGGGTTCGTCGTTTGCGTATCTTCCTATGGTGTATAGCCTGGGTTCGATTTTGGGTCCCATTATGGGTGGGTCATTGGCCGGTCCTCCATCGTTGATGGTTTCCAAAAAGTATCCCTTTCTTTTACCTAACCTCGTGAGTACCGTTATCCTTTTGGTGGATTTTGCAATATCGATGTTCTATCTCGAAGAGTCGCTTGAGCAAGCTCAAGAGCTTCCTCCCCTGGGAACGCGGGTACAGAATCTGTTCTTTTGGCTATGGCAATTTACTGCCGGAGCGGCGAAGCCGTCTTACCTCAGGGGGAAATTCGAGAATCATAGGAGGAAAGGTCCACAAGCGACTTGTACCAATCACCAACACCGCCATCATAAACACACCGTCCAAGACTGCCCGCACAATGCTCACCACCCATCAGCAATCCCCCGACGATTATCAACAGCCCTCGGCTCCCCTCCTCGGTTATTTCCTCGCTCGCGATCACTAAGTCGAAATTCTGCTGCAATTGAAGAGGAATTCAAAGAAATCATCCTCACGCCATCAATCCTCCTCCTGCTAGCTGCTTATTTCGTTTTCAACTTGTCAAATATCACATTTTCCTCTCTGTATCCAATCTTTGTCTCCACCTCGCCCCCCACCGGACGTGGGTTGAGCCCAAGGGAAATAGGGCTAACACTATCTTTCACCGGCCTCGCAGCAATACTGTTTCAAATCTGCGCAGGTATCGGCACAAATATAACAGACAAAGTTGGTAATAAGAACGGCTTTCAGGTCGCCATGGTTGGCATGGTAGCCTCCTTCTTCCTCATGCCACTTACCTGGTCCGAGGGGAAATGGTTAATGTACGGATCTATCTCTGGCGTACTATTAATCAAAAGTATTGCAAATGTCCTAGGATTTACATGTGCATTAATCATGGTTACAAATGCAAGTCCGGATAAAAGTGTGCTGGGGAGGATTAATGGGTTAGCGCAGACACTTGCTGCGGCGGGAAGGGCGGTAGGGCCGTTTTTGAGTGGGGGGTTGTGGAGTTTAGCGGTGAAGGAGGGTGGAGGGCGGAAGGCGGGGTGGTTAACATGGTGGGGGTTTGGAGCGGTAGCGGCTGCGGGGGTGGGGTTGGCGGTGGGGATTAGAGGGGGCCAGATGGAGACAGAGGGGGATGAGGAGGAGGGTGTGCCGGAGGGTGCGGGAGAGTCCAGCCCAGACATTGGGAGTGGGAGTGGGAGTAATGAGAGTGCGAGTAGTCAGGTATTCATTGAGGATGAGGATGAAGATTTGGAGGATTTTAGGAGGGGGAGGAGGGCAGAGAGGGAGAGGTTGTTGGGGCGTAGTAGTGGGATGGGAGTGAGTACTGGAAGGTGAAGAATAAAGGATGCAGAAGCCTGTGTTGGGGAAGTACTCTTGAACATGAAGCATGAGACATTCATATGAAATCTATAACGTATACAAGAAGTTTCTGCGATGTTGTTTCTGGCTCTACTGAAGTGAATTTGGTCTGTTCGTCAAGTTACGGCTAGGGTGCATTGTAACCGATATATTCCTTTTTTGGAATTGATCTGAGTCCACATTGTATATAAGTTGCTTTGAAGATTCATTATTGATACAGTACCTATTGTTGATCTAGCTATCGGTCTCATGGTGCATAGTATCATTTGATTAACATACTGAACAGACAAGGATCATTTGTACGTACTTTCATATGTAGTCAGCTCACAGTCGACATCGGTATCTAAGGTATCTAACAAGGCTGAGTCCGGTTGCAATTGACTAGAGCACTGCTACTTATCAGGTAAGCCTAGTTTGATTTGCTGCCTTATCCCGATTTAGCACAGAACTGTCCTTCTTTACAAAAAGAGGGTAGACACAAATGCTACACCTCAAACCAGACAACACCGGTATCAGGTCATTATTGATTGAGACCTTTAGGCATAAGTTATCGTTGCTGGATTCCTTCATAGGCTTCTCTACCTTCGGATCCTCTTTTGTGCCCTCAATTCGACGAAGTATAACCATACAACGAGTGCTTCAAATCTGGGGATCTTGGCCAGAGGGGCAGAGCCTTGAATCCTGAGTATTGAAAGGTTTACAGACCGTATAGTGACGGAGATATGCTTCTCAACCGGGTGAACGAGAGACAAGAGAACAGGGGATATCAATGGCGAGGCTTTGGTTTCCTGCCACGCAACCCATTTTCACGCAACAGGGAACAGCATGGTCATGAAGGACACCATACTTATGATTTTAGTGCAGTCGCCTCCGGTGCCACTTGGCTCGTTGCATGCACATTCATAGTAGCAATTGTCAATACGGATTGGACTCAAGAGCCAACACTTCTGAATTCACAGGAAATTAGACCTCCAGCTGATGATTTTGGACGGAGGTTTATAGCCGCGAATGATAGTTCGATTCACGTTAGTCTTACGCAAGGAGCGATTCGTATAAGATTGGGCTGACTTTGCGTCTTATAGTATGTTGGCCGCTGGGTTCCCTTAACTGTGGCCAGAGATGCTTCTTCTGTTTTAACTATCATAGTGCCTCTGTATCCCGGTATTTTTAAATTTTGTCTCTAGTTCAGGGTACAAAATCTAACAAAGTTTCATTGGTTATAGCATCTTATTTGGAACTTTGTCATAATTCTACAACTATTTCGATTGGATTGTCAGCTGCAGGATATGCAGATACATCCACAACCAGGATAGCCTTGCTCTACACGACTTCTCTAAATCACCCAAACCCAATTTACCAACCTATTTTGAATGTTCACCCAGGCACCACGCCCCTAGCAGGCACCGAGGATATTTCTGGATGGAAGACTACGAGGGTTATATTCCCGCTCGCAAATGAAATTAGTAATCGTCATAATATCGGTATTCTCGGCTTTTATGTGGACCCATATACACATGTTTTACCTGTTTCAGCAGATGCGGGCCTAGGAGGCAACGAGAACTCTATTACTATTACGTGCCCAAGTTCACGGAAACTAATTGAAGTTATCACAGATTCCATAACAGGAGAATTTGGCATGGGCCCGGGTGCTGGAGGTGAGGTTGAGGCCTCCTCAGAAAAGCTTGCCGCGGTCCACCCCTTGTTCCATTGGGGATGGAGAGTTGGCGAGGCGCTTGGCACGGATCGCAGAATTCTTGGGGTTGATGGTGTGTCTGTCCGGATGGTCGCTTGCTCATTGAAATATTAATGACCTCTAGGTATGTGCCTGGTATCTGATTGTCCGGGGCTACAGCATTCAAAACGGGGCTTGGGAGACATATATTTTCAAAGGTAGTAAGACCACCGCTTTTGGCAGGAGCCTGAGGCTATTATTCCACTTCAGAGGGCTAAAGTGCCTTGTAGTGGGCCTGCGGAATCGAGATATGAAGATGCCCCCTGGGATTTCGCAGCTGAAAGACGTCCCGATGTGATAGTATGTTATGCTTTCTATAATCACTATTCAAGAATGTCTGACGGCATATTTCTAGGTTATAAGCCTTGGAAACACTGATGCGGTTTCTCTGTCAATTATAAAACGAATACCTGGGGTCGATACAACATTTGCAACTGGCGCTTTCATTAAGCGATTTGAAGATTCATATGTTAACTTTGTGAGGTCTATCCGAAACTTTGCCTATCCTGTACATTTCAACCCAATGTCTGGTCTGGAATACGATATTGAGGATGAGACCACCCTTCCTGCAGTGGAGATGCAATACGTTATCCCAATCTATCTCCTTTATCCTTTCAATGGTGGACAGCTTGCAGCATCCATACCAAGGATAGCCGCCCGGCTTGCCAAAGGCGAAGAAGAGGGTTATCGAGGGGTTGCTGAAACAAAGATTTATACTGTGGATACTACCTCATGGATGAATATGAAAGAAGGCGATTTAGAGCAGTGGTCGCTTATACCAATTCAAAATATATCACTCAACGGGAGTCAATTGAATGCCGTTGATACGTTGAGGCTCACCCCCATAGGACATGAGAAAGCAGCGGTCTACCTTCAGCCAAGGCTTTGTCGATATCTTGCGAAAAATCCACGAATGGAGTGCGCAGATCTAGGGGAGCTTGATGGCGGGGTAACTAGAGGAATCCCCCCTCATGGGGCAGATCCGGACAGAGACAGGATGTTAAGGGAGGAAGCGAGGGCAAGGGAGAATAAGCTACGAGGGAAGTTTGGCTGATGATTGAAGTACTTGCATGCGGAATGCACATGGTGGGTGATAAACAGAAGCAGCTCTGCCATGTCCGGCCTAAGAAGGCTCTTGTAGTAAATCGGACCCCACAATATTTTCCTGTACTTGCTAAACTTAAAATGATTCTTGCCAATTGCTGAGGTTGTAGTGTGTAACGCCGGGTCTCCAGTCGGTGTGCAACCTGAGTCCCTCTCACATTGCCAGTCTAATCTCAAGTAGCGTATACGATATCTCTCTTCGATGCAGGTGATCAAGTATAATGATTTTCCACTCCCCTATCGATGAAAACCACAACCACAGATCATTAATACTCTCTTTACCTCCCCCTGAGGAGAGCGTGAGATTATAGCAGCCTTTCCTGCCCAATCGTCGCTCATTTTTCAAACGCTCGGCAGATATTGTTCACTCCTTAGAAACAGCTTATTTGCTTCCTGATCTCCTTGCCGATTCGGTAGCCATATGGGCAAGGATACTGTGTGGGGGTGATGGAAGTTTGGAAGTCAACGATTACCAGTTCGCTGTCATTGAATCGAGCAACATGACAAGTGGGATGTTGGGTTTGGGAAAAGACTCGATATTCCTAAAAAGGCTGTATGATGAGGAAAAATTGCAAGTCGATCCTTTGGAAGACAGGCAAAGCAGGGTCACGTGGGATATATCCAAACTCTGTATTTTCTCCATTATAATTTGGATGAGATACCTGTTTATACGATAATATTCTATGCTGCAACAATGCGAATTGGTACTTGGTCTTCCCAATTCCCCCCTTACATATTACCAAGTAACTTTGCAAAACATCTCCGGTTTTCTCTTTGAGGCTTTGGCCGTTTTGGCCGTAGGCAAATTGAAGCAAACCTAGAGTAGCAGTACCGTGAAGGCACTAACGAACTGCGGAAACATACCCTTGGTGAAGTTCCAGCTCTCTGTCTTGTAATTAGAGAGGTTTTGGACCCCTGTAGAATAGCTTGTAACCACAGTAACGCGACTAACTAATGCACCTTCTGGGTTCGTGCTTAAGGTAGTCTCGAACCCGACCGCTCCTAGGTGCTTAAGGATGGCAGGGATTAAAAGATATCCAGATGACAACGATATCCAGACATCTTTTATGGATTTCTTGGCCCTATCTTCAATAACAAACATCTTAAGAGAGTTGTTGGAATGACCTTGTAGGAGTAGCAACACTAGCGAGCGGATAAGATAGCTAATGATCAACGAAGAGTCACTTCACCAGTATGAGAACGTATGAGTTGTACGAGAACGTATGAGTTGTACGAGAACGTATGAGTTGTACGAGAACGTATGAGTTGCTTATCACTTAACCTCTAAAGAAGAGGCAGTCAGGCCAGCTCTATATACACTTAAGGGATAATGCTAAAGACTAAGTATTGCTGGAAAGCAGGAAATGCTGGAGATACGTGAGTGAGTGTCGCTGGCCGACATGACATCGGTGGCAGACATGACATATGTTAATGAATGTCATTGTATGACCTGAGTAGCCGCAATGACATGAGTGGCAGACATGACATATGTTAATGAATGTCATTGTATGACCTGAGTAGCCGCAATGACATGAGTGGCAGACATATGTGAACTCACGTGCTTTTCAACACCCCTCCTCAGCAGATACTGCTGAATAGCAAGACGAACATGATTAGTCTCGTTAAAAACCTCAAAACCCAGTAGGAAAAAGCAGGTGAAAAGAGTGCTAATCAAGATGTTCGCATTATTTGTTCCCTTAGAGTAAGAAAATGAGGCCGTGGCAGCGGCTTTGTGCAGATATCAGCTAAGTTGCTGTTACCTGGTATCCATAAGACGTTGATTTTGCCTGTTTCCACAAGATCTCTGATGTGGTGGTAGGCAACGTCTATATGTTTGCTTTTGTCACTGATACGGGGATTGTCTGTAAGATCAATAGTCCCGTTATTGTCAGCGTTTAAAGCAGAAGGAATCATAACATGGAGTTCTTTCAGTGCATTCTGCAACCAAATTAGCTGTTTGGAAGAGGTAGAAAGAGCGATGTATTCAGCCTCGACCGTAGAGGTTGAAACACAACGTTGCTTTACCGATCTCCAACAGATTGTATTGCCAGCAATCTGAAATATGTTTCCCGTGGTGGATTTCCTGTCATTCCTATCACCAGCAAAGTCTGAATCAGAATAGCCCGATAAATTCACAACATTATTATTGTTGTTTGGTAAGCTGAGCTTCTCATTGTTTAGTAAGCTGAGCTTCTTATAGGTGAGTTTCAGATTTCTCGTTCCTTTAAGGTAACGAAGAGTCTGTTTTAACATACCCATATGGATATTAGTGGGCTCTGACGAGAACTGAGAGAGAGAAGAAACGGTGAAGGCAAGATCGGGCCTGGTACCAATCACTAGGTACATAAGAGAGCCAATTATCTGCCTATAGTTGGAGGAATCAGCAAGGTCGTCTCCCTCACGGGCCTTTAGCAAATTCTTCAATCTGCTGGGATCCATGGGAAGAGAGACCAGGTTGCAATCTTGCAGTCCAAATTTTAGGAGCAATTGGTCAATATATGCTTGCTGTGAGAGGGTAACACAGTCAATATGCCATTCGATCTGGATGCCCAGTAGCCAGCTTAGAGGACCGAGATCGCTGAGGTTGAACTCCTCCTTAAGGGAATTTTTCAATTTTTCCCTTTCTAAGCTGTTGGGACCCGCAAGAGTGATATCGTCCACATATATGGCGATAATCACTTGTAGTTTGACATGTATTAGTATACATGGATCAAAGTTTGCTGTCATGTATCCAAGTGGTAAAAGGAAGCCGGTCAACCTCTGATACCATTGTCTCGGTGACTGCTTAAGGCCGTATATTGACCTGTGAAGACGTGCACATTGCCCTGGTTGTTCGTTAGCAGAAGGTCTTAGTTCTGCAAACCCAGGAGGAAGCTTCATATAGATTTCCTCGTTTAGAGAACCATATAGAAAAGCTCCTTTAATATCAAGCTGATCAGGTTGCGGCCAGCTAAGAGAAACTGATAGAGCAATCAGTAATCTCAATGAATCATACCTCACAACAGGAGAGAAGATCTCGTCAAAATCCGTCCCCGGTTGCTGAGAAAACCCTTGAGCAACAAGCCTTGCTTTGTAGCGGCTTATGTTGCCTGCTGAATCCCTCTTAATCTTGTAGACCCATTTGCAGCCTACGATATTGTGCCTTGGAGGAGGTAGGGGCACAACCGTCCAAACAGACTGATCCGTCAGAGTTTCAAGCTCTTCCTGCATGGCCTTATACCATCGTGGAGAGTCTGCGCACTCGGTTGCTTGCTTGAACGTCCTAGGTTCAGTCTCATTGACCGCAAGAGCGGTTGCAAGCAATGTATGCACATTAGTGGATTCAGTGGATTTGGTGGATTCAGTGGATTTGGTGGATTCAGTGGATTTGGTAGGCTCGAGTTGAGGTAATTTAGCTGATGTTTGCTCAGCTCGATTCGCTGGTATGTGCTCTAATTGCTCAGCTCGACTCGCTGGTATATGCTCAGCTCGATTCGCTGGTAATTGCTCAGCGAATGTGCAGTTGGATGCCTTAACGGTAAATATATGCTTATTAGCTAGCTGGACCCTATAAATGGACGGGGATTCTGTATAACCAACGAATATTGCTGTTTCAGCCCTTGGCTGGAGCTTGCTTCCAGGAAGCCTGCGTTCTACAGGTATATGGATGTAGCAGATGCTGCCAAAGGGCTTGAGGTGAGCAATAGAAGGTTGTACATTATGCAGCATCTCAAAGGGGGTTTTTCTCTGAGGAAGCTGAGAATGGGGTAAGCGATTACGGATATAGACAGCGGCTAGACATGCTTCTGCCCAAAGGCGCGGGTCTGCAGAGCTGCCAGCTTCTGCAGAGATACCGTTAGCTGGGTTTAGGTCAATTAGCATGCTGCGGACCATTGTCTGTATTGTCCTATTATAGCGCTCTGGGACCCCATTCGACTGATGGGAATATGGAGGTGTATAGATATGCTGAATCCCCTTGGTTTTTAGATATTTATCAGCTTCTATATATTCTCCACCATTGTCAGTAATCATGCTTAAGACAGTGGTATTATACTGCCTTTCCATGAGGGTAATATATTCCAGAATGATCTGTTGAGCATCCGGAGATTTGTTCTTTAAGAAGTATATCCAACCCATCCTGGTAAAATCATCAATAAAAGTAATGTAATATTGTGAGTTTCCGTAGGAGGGTATAGATTGCTTTCCACTCAGATCGCTGTATATCAGCTGGAAAGGGCGAGTGGATCTGCCTTGAGTAAGGCTCTGTGGGACTACGTTCACGGATTTAGCCATAATACAAGATCTGCAGAAGAATTTAGCAGGCATAGGGGGTAGGAGCGATCCGTCCATATATGCCTTGTGAGTCATTTTGCTCGAATGAGCTAGAGATCTGTGCCAAAAATCATAAGAATGTATTGCCTGCGTTTTGGGCTTTTTGGCTTGTTTGGTGACTTCCGTTGCAGTTTCGAGGGCTCTTTTGGAGGAGGTTCCGGAGGCCTGATTAGAGGGCATTCCGATAACCTTATTAGAGGGTATTGCCTAATTAGAGGGAATTGCCTGATTATCGACCTGATTAGAGGCAAGCAACGAGCTGTTTGTATGTTCGATAATAAAGGGGAGATTGCCTTTGAATTCGGCCATAAATACAGGTTGCTCGGTTTCCTCCTCAGAAGTAATAGTAGAATTGCCTGAAAACATAGAATTGTCGGAAGACACAGAATTGGCAGAACAACAAGCAGAACGTAACACAACAATCTTATTGCCATACGCTTTCATCATAAATCCCTTATTCCTTAATACATTCCATGAAACAAGCGAATGACCTAGTAAAGGAATGTAAAGCACGGCAGTAAGACGAACGATTCTGTGAACATTATTTGGAAGAAGGCAGTTCAGTAAGACTGAACCAATTCCTTCCACAGAGAGAGTGTTATCCCCTCCGACATTCACAGTTCCAGAACTCTGCTGTAAGTGCTCAAATCGTTCTATATTAGAGGTCATATGAGCTGTTGCACATGTATCAAGCTTCCAGGAGTATGAATTTGTACTGACATGAGCAAGGTCAACAGCAAGGTCAACGTCCATTGCCTCAGTAACGAGAGCGGTTGCAATAAGACCTTGGTTAGGTTGCTGGTTGTTGCCAGCATTGTCCTTGTTCGCCTTATCCTGCTTGCGAGCTTGATCTGCTTGAGTTTTCGGCATTCTTGCCAGTTATGGCCGTTGGAGATTCCTCCATGTTTCTTGCAGTAAGTGCAGGTCTTCTCACTATTCTGCTCTTTTGTGCCCGAAGGGCGTTTTCGGTCTTTCTTAGGACCACGAGCCTGAGTTAACAGAGCTGCGTTAGGTAGGTTAACTGAGAGATCCAATTGATTATTGGATGCGAGTCCCAGAAAATGATGTCTGACTTCTGTATATGTCAGATTAGCTTTGGTAGTCAAATTATCCACCGGATTGGGATACTCATGGCTTAAAGCCGCCAATAAGAAATCCCGCTTTGCCTTGTCTGCTTCTAGGAATTTTCTGAGCATTTGCCTATACTCATCAGGACCGGTTGCCATTTGATAGACCCTGTTCCATTGACTGTCGAATTTATCTAAAAATTCTGATATAGGCTTGCCTTTTTCAAGTTTCCCAGAGAAAAGAACACCGAGGCAAGCGACTTGGTGAACAAATGAAAAAGCAGTGTCTTTAAAACAAGTCTCTCTTAAGTACTTCCAAATATCATGAGGTGATCTGTATTTAGACACCTTATTCAGAAGAGGGTTGCTAATAACTCGAATAAGGATTAGCATTGCCTGTTTTGAAAGAGACATAAACCCCTCCTGTTCAGCTGAAGATGCATTGGGATCGGGTTGAACACCGTCAACAACGATATCCAATACATTTATGGTATAAAATACCATGGTCATCTGAGATGCCCAGTTCTCATAATTCTTAAACCCCTCGAGGGCTCAATGCCATTGAGCTTAACTTCAGGCGAAAGTCTTTTGAGAGAGCAAAGACCTGGGAAAGGGAGAGATGATAGGAGGTAGAGAGATTGTGGTTGCAGGAGTCGTTGTAGCAGAAGTCGTTGCGGGTGCAACTTGATTTTGAGAGCTGCTAGCAACAGTCATTGCGGGTGATGTTTCTTCCATGTTAAAGAAGATCGTTATGAAGTTCTCGTAGAGAGGAGTTCGTTATGGATTCTCGTGTAGAGGAGTTTGGTGAATACTATCTTGCGCGTGCACCGGGGGTCATAACCTGTTGGAATGACCAGTAGGGCAGCAACACTAGCGAGCGGATAAGATAGCTAATGATCAATGAAGAGTCACTTCACCAGTATGAGAACGTATGAGTTTCGTAGAGTGTACGAGAACGTATGAGTTGCTTATCACTTAACCTCTAAAGAAGAGGCAGTCAGGCCAGCTCTATATACACTTAAGGGATAATGCTAAAGACTAAGTATTGCTGGAAAGCAGGAAATGCTGGAGATACGTGAGTGAGTGTCGCTGGTGGCCGACATGACATCGGTGGCAGACATGACATATGTTAATGAATGTCATTGTATGACCTGAGTAGCGCAATGACATGAGTGGCAGACATGACATATGTTAATGAATGTCATTGTATGACTGAGTAGGCATGACCTGAGTGCCGACATATGTGAACTCACGTGCTTTTCAACAAGAGTTAGACTCATGTCTTGGCATCAAAATCTCTTCACAACTCTGTCTCTCTACCGTCAAAATTTACATAAATCATATAGTTATGTCTCAATCAACCTCCATATCAGAACATCCTACCCCAGAGCAGTCACAAGCAGAGACTTCTAAGACAACAAAACGACTACACTATACTCCACAGCTGAAACTACAGCTTATACGCTTATGTACAAATAATGGAGAGCGGTAATCCATCAATGACCAGTTCTTCTTCTCATAGCTGATCGGAGGACGGTATTGGGGTGTATCATTATTGTCCCCATCATTATCGTCATCAGATAAATCCATTGTAAGTGCATTGATGTACCGCACTGTCAGGGTTGCCGCCAACATAAGCATGTTATCTGAGGTCGTCATGATATGTCGTTGCTTGCTAATGATTACTAATGGGAGATAAGACGAGAGATATCCACTGAGACCAAAACCTCTTTTTTCGCATCTTTTTACTTACAGGGCTAAAAGTGCGCTACATGGGTTGTAAGATATCTAGCGTGCAGGGGTCCAAAACCTCTCTATTGGATAGTCAACAATCGGGGGAATTCCAGTGTAGGCCACCGGTCGACAAGTACACTTTTCAAGTTACAGACATCACCGAGGCCTTCTCCAGCAAACCGGCCATACCCTTTGAGTAAAGTTAGCAACATGAATCTCACGCCTCATGTCACAATAGCCAGACCCATGTACACACCACCAAATGGAAGACCTTGATTAAGATAGAAGCTTGCAAAACCATTGACAGCAACCATTCCCACATTTCATCTCCCTAACTCTCTGTCAATATGGGCTTGGTTCTTTCCATACACCGAACCGCCTAAGCCAAAGTTTGCAGAGTTTGCAATTTTGATTGCCTCATCGACATTTTGCACCGGCATCAACACACAAATTGGGGCGAAGGTCTCGTTTTGTGCAATTTCCATATCCGGAGTAACATCTACAAGAAGTGTAGGCTGGAAGTAGTGGCCCTAGGGAAATTTCAGGTTGGTATATCTTTTGCTAACCTCTGCGAGGGGTAGTGCAACCAGACTAATCTTTTGCCACCCACGAGGCAACGTGCTCCTTTGCCAACGGCCTCCTTAATTATTCTTTCCAATTTATCGAAGCAAGTAGGAGCGATCATGGCTCCCATATGAACTTGATCCTCATCCACTGCTGAGCCCAGCCTTAGTTTTGAAATCCTTAGTTCCAAAATATCGGTCAATTGCTTGTATACCTTTGGCAAGGCAATAATCCGCTCAATCCCAATACAGTTCTGAGATGCACTCTGAAAAAACACCCCATCAGCACACTTTAAGATTCTTGATGTCATCTAAAATGATTTTTCCGCCTAGCTCAACGCAAAGCGGGACACCTCTGATCAGTATTATTTCCCCATCAGCCTTTTTCAGGAATATAGCACTTGAACGAGGTTAGGGTCATGACAGTGGCCCCTTAACGATACCGATATAAAATTCGGAGGACCAAGCAGTGTTTTCACTACCCTTCACTAATAAATAGGAAGCGATTCGGACATCATCGACAGAGGCAAGGTAACAGCAGGGGCTACTCTTGGCTCCTTGCTCTTTTTGAGTACACAAAAGGGGCTCGTCATGACGAGTACCTAGCAAGACAAACCCCTACTATACCTTTCCTCTATAGGAAAGGTGGCAGGCACCGTCGATGGTTCCAATCGCTTCCAATGAATATTAGAAAAATACGGCGAACATATACAAACCAATTATGCCATTACCTGCGAAAATTGAACTAACGATCGGCCCCAGAAGATTGTGAAACTACAGCTCCAGCATAATATAGTAATGGGAATAATACCAAAAGCCGATGCCTACCGGATAGCTAGATGGAAATTAAGAAAAACCCAAATATATGCTCGAGTAAGGGGTCTTACTTCCAAGACATAAGCGCAGCTACAACTCCAAGAGGCTCAAATCGAAATTCTGCTTTTTTATAAACCATCATAAAAGAGGTAGGTCTTTTCTCAGGCCTCAATGCCTTCTCTCCGTAGTCCAGAAGATATTTGATTTTCTCAGTAGTCACAAGAATTTCTCCCAAGGCGGCATCCACTCGAGTCTTCCCAGAATCAAGACAGGATGCTTGGACAATTGCATCCTGGTTTGCCAAAATATACCTGTAGTATCCGTTAGAGCTCGAACTACATCCCCTCCAATGTCATAGAGCCACAAACCCTTGAAGTGTCCTTAGAACCTTTCTTCGCTCATTGAATGATGTCCGAGCCCATGATGCTTGGGCCTTAGCGGCCTTCACGATAGCAGCATCAATATCGGCACATGAAGCTGGACGGACAAACCAAAAAATTTTCCGCTAGCAGGACAATAGCATTGAATGGCATTGCTGCCAGGAGCCTTTCCAAAGAGTCAGCCAAGCTCAGTCCAGGGCTACGCTGTACCAAACCTTTATCGACGGGTTTTCGAGCACTTTCCCTTCCCAACCCCGGGCACTTTGTATGGTACTCCAGCCCACTTGCTTGCTCGTACATTGGATATGACCACTGTGGCGACAACAATTGCAGCAACAGAGACGGCAATGGTGCTCGAATGCTCTGCTAGAGCTTCAAGGATTGCGACATGAATTCCTCCGGCCATAGTGGGTGGTGTTGGTTCAGACCAGGCTGTAGAACGCCACAGTATCCCGTACCGTACCGGTCGTCCAGTTGCTATGCAGAGGCAACAGGTGTAACGGTGCTCAATTGTTGACTACTAAATTACATATATGTACAGTACATACGCCGATCCTTACCGCCATTGCTCATGTGTAGCCCTGGTCTTGCTAGTCTGTTTGGCACTGGTCTTGCGATTAAGCTTAGCTGGATCTCCTAACCAGGCCCTTACCCTCACATCACCTAGTATCATTCTCACTTCAGTAACACCGACAGCTTTGCTCTGAACCATTTGTATGATTGGTATCATTTACTCTACAAAAGCTAGCAGCGTACACCAATCTGAATACCTTAATCCAGTGTTCTCAGCAAGCATGTTCCTTGTATCACAATGTGACATACAAACGAAAGAAGACGAAAAATATTGAAGTCACAGCCTCAACCTGACTGAGCCTTGTAGTTGTACGCCTGAATCATTAGGTTTTCATGTTGACTCCCGATGAGATATTGCAAACGACTGTGTGTATCTTTATACCCCAGATCCTTAATGGTTTTATTCTGTGGGATATCGAGTCTAATGATGGTGCAAGTCCCCGGGTCCCCTTACCTAGGGCAAGGAACCGGAGGCCTCAGTATTTTTTGCAATTGAGCCCTCAGCAGTTCTACCAGAAAGAATCTAGCTTGCAACACGTCCTTCACCCATATAATGACCTACGTCTATAGCAGTCCGACCAACCTTATTCAATCACAAGGCACCGCAAATCATCTAGTGTTTGCCCATAGCGAGTGATCAAATCTATAACACCATTGGTATTGAAGTGTTCAGTGGGAATCAGAAGGGAGAATCGGCTTTCAGGATATAATTGCATACGAATCACCTCACTCACAATACGCCCTGCTACTAATTGTAAAGTCCTAGGGCGCAAAAGTACGCTTGAGTGGTCTGTGATGACGGATCAATCACATTTGCGGACGAGAGTGCCAGCTACTCTAAATCGGCTAGACTTGAAGGACTCGTTTCTGCACTGGTTATTAAATCGAACATCAAGAAGCGGAAAGAGTACGTCAAGTCAGCAAGACAGTGAATATGGCCAGTATCCAGATGCTCCGGTCTTTACTATGACACCTTCTCCAAATACACACCCGTTACTCACCAAGCCTTTTCCAAGGGATGAGTTCCTAGGAAGAGCGGGCATCACAGCAGATATTCCTAGATTAGGGTGGAGAAAAGGTGCAGGGCCCCTGACTCAGCACTATTCCAGTTGGCACTCCCATTTATCACCGAATATTACGGAGTCGAAGAGCATGATAGGCCAAGAGACGATATCCAGCAAATTTTCGAGAGAAGATGGCATTCTCGAATGGGACTTCTTCGTCAAATGCTATTCCGAGGCATGTGTGTAATAAAACACTCATATAGCGAGTGCGAATACTGACGTTGTGAACTCTCAACATCACAGGGCCGGTTTAATCTTCCAATCCTCCAGAACCCCCTTACAGAGGCCCCAGCTCCAGTACTTTTCAGCTCCAATTCCGATTGACGAGGCTGCTCGCCTGAAGGTAATTAACACTGTCATCTGTAACATTGTTCTTACAGGAATTCTAAGTATTCTACAGGCTGTGAAATCGTGCAATTTACCTCTAACTATACACGCCATTGAGAAATGCCACCGATTAGTGGTGCTTGCAAAGAAAGTATTCCTAACGAGAATGGGGCTTTTAGCCTGATTGACGAAAATCATGAAATATTTAAGGTCGAGGATTTCATAGGGAGGTATATTTTTCTCGAGCGCAGGCAGCTAAAGTAAGAAGATTGAAATTAATTCAACATCGTTTCCAGATCCGACATCAGCAGGCATCTAAGCATTGGTGCACATATTCTACTTTCAAGCGAGCCAATCATCGTTCTTGACACTTTGAAGGTCAGCAATTATTTTCTTATGCCTTTTCTGTCGGCTCACAAATAGTAGGATTGGCGATTTCAAGGGAATCCAATTGTGACAGGGGCTCCTTGGTACGATTCTATGCAGGGGCTCCTATAGTTACCTCGAATGGTGAGATTGTTGGCGTCTTCGCGTATTTGATACACAGCCTAGGGAAAGCTTCACAATGGCCAACCGAAGGAAGTTGATGGACTTTGCCCGACTTGTCATGGTTGAGCTTGAGCTCATGATGGATGAGAAGGATACGATGAGCAGACCTAGGCCATTATGCTTTTTGCGAGACAGCAAGGTCACTACACCCGCTCTTCCATCCAAAGAAGAAAGAGAGGCAGTGAGGGCGAGATTACTCCAGAGCATGGAATCAGATGCAGAAATGACCAAGAGAAAACACTCTACTTTAATTGGCAGGAGCCATCAGGATGTCCTGGCGGCTACCAGAGCAGCTCAAAGTGGAGGATACACAAACTGCAGAACAACAACATTGACCTTACCTGGCCCAGCAATCACACGCCCGGTATGAACTATCTGGTATGGGCAATACGGGAAAAAACTCGGCCAATTTTTCTTTATCGTTGGGTGCTATGGCCACCAATCTCCTCCATCTACTCCTGGACTCCATTCATCTTGCACAGCTCAAATGACCCTAAATAGGGCGGAGACACGCCCAGCTACCCCTTCTTCCACTAAGAAGGCTCTTCATCGCGGAAATTATCATTCAAGTCTAGATACGGTTTATAAAGCTAAGATTAGTAACAGAACGTCACCAAAGTTGGACATATCTTCAGGGTATTGTCACCTAAAACATATGACGAGGCATCGTTTGCTACATCAATTATCTCGCATTCTCTTGGTTTCGACTTGGTTTATCTACTTAGGGTGTGCCCAATCCGGTCTGATATATGTGACAGTGAGCTTTCAGGTCATAGACTTCACACTCAAATTCTTGCCTCTCATGCATGCCTAAACCGGAGCCTGCCTTCAATGGCACAATCCACCTCCAGGCTCTACGCAGCGATGGCGGGCTGGCATACTCAAATCAAAACAAAGTACCAAAAGACGAAGGATGTGGATACCAAACTGGGGTTTTGCTGCCATTGCATAGGGAACACGAGGATTTTGATTGGTATGAAGGCGGTGGTGGTGCAGATACGCTATCTCTCTCGCCATTGCATGGAATTGTGACCAAGAGTCCCCTTTGTAGGAGGGGCATTGTATTATGCGGGTTCACATGGGCAGTGGGCGAATCATCGTCGTTCAGTTCGGAGAAGGTGAGACTTTTCAGGGAATTTGGGAAGGCGCTGTGGGATACACTCTCCCAAAGGGAGGCGTGAGGCCATGGGCAGGAGAACACTGCGACGGTCTTTCAAGCTCTTTTGCCTCTCTTACCTGTTTGCGGGCGGCCGTTTTGTATTATTTGATGCTTCTTGGAGATGCATACATTATGGATGAAGTTAATACAGTTGTTTGTTTGGCCGCCTCGACAACAGCCAAGGCCACAGTGCTTGTCCCTTCATGGTGAGACATGCCTCGGCTTCGCATACCTCAATGAAAGCCTAACCCCATCGAGGGTGCTGTACTGCACGGCTTTACTGCTTCAGGCATGAGACTACTGCTTCATCGCATTAACTGCCCCACATACATACATATACCCTATCACCACCCCCGTGGTGCTATACGATAGTCTTAATCGTAGCCCTATCCGCAGGGCTTCACCTTTAGCTTACAGGTCGCTCCAGACCTGCATTTTTCCAGAAGCCGACTTCTTATACAGCGCAGTGGACAATTTTACGTTAACCAAGCCCAGCTCCTTGAGCTACTGTGCAGTGCGCGACCCAGGCCCCTGGTAGGCAGGAATTTCTTATCAACCAGCCAGGCAACAGGGCTACCAACAATTTCGAAATTACTCTTGTCCAATTAGAATCGAGGCCTGTTGTCAGCTCTCTTACTCTGTAACACGCTTCTGGACCCCCCTTCTCAGGACACTCGTTACCAACAGTGTACACCGCCCTAAGAACCACTTCCATGTCCTCCACATCCCCCAGTATCCCTGGGCAATGGCCAGACCACGGTTCTTTCCGAGTAGAGAAAAAGAAAAGGAACCGTATTCCCGTGAGTTGCGGGCCTTGCAGGAATCGAAAGTATGCATACCCTCTTGTGAAAGAAACTCATGACACTGAGCACTGAAATTCGGTAATATTCTTAGATTGAGATGTAATCGCCACACCCCTTGCGAGAACTGTATAAAGCGAAATGACGTGGAATCCTGCTCCTACGCATCAAGCTGCGGTCGTCGCCGGAAGTTACAGGCGTCTGGCTCTTTCGGAAGCTCAGATGAGATGCAATCGCGGATCGACCGCTTGGAGAGCCTTGTGCTTTCTTTGATGCACAGTAAACAGGAGCATTCTTTCAGTGGTAGTGAATCTTCTGTGAGGTATTCGAGTGTAGGACGCGGCACAAAATCCTCCCACGTCTTGAACGAAGGGGGCGATGGCGACGAGTATGAGTATGAGGACCATGCTATGGTTACTGATACGGTGACTAAAGAGGACGGGATAAAGTCGGACTCTGATTCACAGGTGGAAGAAGTGAGGCATGCCCTTGGTGTCATGCAGGTGGGAAAGGGACTTAGTTACTTCCGGGGGGAGACACACATCAATACCATTCTACAAGAGGTACGTTTAATGGGTGCCACAGTTGGGCTTATACCTAAAGGTTGTGTAGATATCAGAGATCAAGGCCTTCTACCAGCAAACGAAGGACAATAAAGCTCTCAACGCTGCTGATCATGCAGAAACATTCCCATTTGCCGCTGGGGCCAGACTTTCAAAAGAAGAGCTCATTGAATTAATACCACCAAAGTCGGTTACGGACTGTGTGGTAGATAACTATTTTGTCTGGCATGATCCACTTTTTCGTGAGTTTACTTACAGGCACATAATACGATTGGTTATGATTTGCTAATCTTAACGATAGATGTTATACATAAGCCCGGATTTTCCGAGAGGTTTGTAAATCCGTAAGGCAGGTACCAAATAGTGAGCTTATATGATTTGATAATAGTACGACGAGTTTTGGAGGAACCCGCAATCCGCAGATCCATTATGGCTGGCTTTGCTATTTATCACAATGCATCAGTCATGGAAACTATTTGCTTTCTCGGGGAATGGCCCAGCTGAGTATCAAAGCCAGGCAACCGAAATAGCGAACGAATACCGACATGCATCTGAAGCGGCTCTTATTGTTGGAGAATTCACCAAAAAGAAGTCCTACCACTATAATTCACTTAGGACACTTTATCTTATGTGTGCCTCTGGTAGCTATGGACCTGATCATACATGGCTTCTAATGGGATGGGTGGTCAGAATAGCGATGGTCATGGGCTTACATCGAGATGGGGAGCAGTATGGGCTCCCACCTTTTGAGATTGAGATTCGCAGACGATTGTGGACATCATTGCTCTGTATGGATTATGTATACTCCATACAAATAGGGCTACCGTCCATGATACGAAACATGGACTTCGATACTAAAGTACCCAACAACTTTGAAGATGACGAACTCACTGAGGATCTTAAGGAAATGCCTACTCCCCACGGCTTCGAAAGGAGGACAGATATCACGTACCTAATCTTTAAGGTCGGACTAATTCGAACTTATGGAGAAATCGTGGCGCATGCCAATGCCATTGGACCCCGGCCTTCCTACGACGAAGTAAGGAAGTTCGACGCAGAGCTCCGGAATACCTTTGCTTGTCTTCCTGACCACTTCCGATTGCTGAAGCCACTGGACGGCACAAACAACTCCGGAAGCTACACAGCCAATATTGCTTGAATTCCTATATCACAAGGCAATTGTAACCCTCCATCGTCCCTATGCCTCCAGAGCCCGAGCAAATCCGAAGTACAATTACAGCCGAAAGGAATTGATTGCTTCCTGTATAGCTATGATGAATCACCAGTTCTCTATGCGTGAGTTCGACGATGCAAGGCTGAAGTTGATCAGGCTGATTACCTGCGGCATTGCATCATATGATTTCGCGCATGCGGCTATTAGTCTATGTGTTGATGTGTGGGAGTGCCTGAAGGCAGGAGAGTTGGAAGCGCAACCTCAGGTTGGGGAGGTCAATCCAAGGACTATCATTGAAGTTCTTGAAAGGGCCAGGTCACATTACAATCCCGAGAAAAGTCGAGCCGATCCGAATAGTCAGAAGGCGCATGATATAATATGTACCGTTTTGGATAAGGTGCAGTCTTTGAGTAGGATGAGGACAAAACCACAGGATCAGCGGGCCTTTCCTAAGACCGAATATGCCGCACTGGAGACTAGTCCAGGAGCCGCTACACCAGAAACACCACTTTCAATGGGCTCCACACAATTGGAGACCCCACAGGAAGGTACTCCAAGGAAGGAGAAACTGGATTATAATGATTCTCATATGACTCCAGTGAAGAGTGAAGATGGGGTAGGTTTTTTTTCTAATAGCGCGTTGTATAATCCTGCTTCACCACCCCAATCTGAAAATGCAGCATCCCCTTTCTCGATGACAGGGTTTTTTAATACCCAAGAAATCCCAGGAAACCTTAATTGGGTCAGTATTCCTTGGAAATCCGCTCAACTCATTCTGTTTATTGCTAACGAAATCACAGGTCGAATGGGACAACTTCATGCAGGGTATCAATCTTGATCCCATTGCGCCAAACAGCGAGTGGTGGCAGAGTATACCTTTTCCCCCACAATTACACAATTCGCACGAGTAATTGGGGAGTGGTCGCACATTTACAGTGGGAAACCAAGTGGAGAAATATGTCTGTCTAGTTTAGCGTGAGGCTACCACTGGAGTTTCTTCTGGTTACTTTTTGTGTTCATACCGACTTACTGTGGCATGGCGCGGGAATTTGGGAGTCAAATTGGCTGTTTGGTAATTGGTAATTGGTATTTATTCCTTTGCTAGCGGTATATCCTTGTACAATATATTCGTAGGCAATAATTGGGCTCTGCTATCTCAAGATGTTCAAGTTCGCATATACCAACGAGCCTGGCTCGGGTGGCAAGGCACTATCTTATCCTCACATGGCCGCTACCAGTAGCCGGGCTGACTAAGAGAACTGGCCCACAGAAAAAAAAAACTTGGAGACCTGTTTGAAATTTCTCTAACTTCAAACCCTCAGCCATAAACACCTATTCTCGCATTCCCCCGAACACCATTTACTTTTCTTCACGTACTCGCAGCTATCCTTCACTAGTCTCAATTCTTTCTCAATTGTTGTGCAAAATGTAAGTTTCTGCGCAGGGACAGTTTCAATATTCCTAACTTACCACTGTTCTACTCAGGTTCTCTCTCCGTATCGCTGCTCGCTCTACAAGATTGACTGCCGCCGTCCCTTCGGTGTCAAAATCCAAAGTGCTCTCGCGTCCGATGTGTCTCTTCAGTGACCCGTCCCCCGCCTATCAACACCCACCTTTTTCGGGGTTTCTCAGAAGAGGAATTACATTGACGAGGCTCTTCAATCAGGTCCCTCGGATGGTATGCGAATGTCGCAGAAGCACAGGGGGCCAGACGGTGGGCCATTACAACCTACCGAGACTCTTTACGTCGGTAACATGCAGTTCGATACCACTGAAGAGGACCTTCAAGAGTACTTCAGCCCTTTGGGAGAGAGATCAAGGGTGTTAAGATCATTCACGATATGAGGGGATTGTCGAAGGGGTAAACTTCTTTCTAGGGGATACTTACTTTGTTACTAAGAGCTAACTCTATTAACAGTTTCGGATATGTTCAGTTCGCCGATTTGGCCGCTGCCACCAGGGCTTGTGAACAAATGAACAATACGGTCTTCAATGGAAGGCGCCTCAATGTTCAGTACCTTGCTAAGCCACAGAACAATAAGATGGGACCAAACCCACCATCCAAGACCTTGTTCATCGGAAATATGAACTACGAGATGACTGATGAGGACATCAACGAACTGTTCAAGGATATTAGGAATTGCCTCGATGTTAGGGTTGCTATGGACAGGTTCGTCCACAAGAGTTGCTGTATATCTCAATCATAAGAAATGCTAATTCTGATTCCAACAGGCGAACTGGTCAGCCACGGGGCTTCGCTCATGCCGACTTCGCTGATGTCGAGTCTGCTGTTGCTGCAAGGGAGAAGCTTCTGGGAAGGATCTTCTTCGGCCGTGCCCTTAGGGTAGACTACTCCGCCTCCGACCGTGCCAACGACCGCGCCGGTAATTCCGAAGATTCACAGCAGTAAGGAATTTGGCCAATTCGGGGCTTGAGCATGTGTATTGTATATAGACGTAATGGCTGAGTACCAGGAGAAAGCGGGACTGTGTGGATTGGGTGGTACATCATAATGTGTTATTGTTCTCAATGAAACGGGTTCTGGTTTACTGGATGAATGGGGGAAAGGTGAAAAGTTGGTTTTGTTTCGGTTGGGCTTTCTCCATCTCTCTTCACACACATGTATAGGTACAGCTCGTTTCGTCAAATTGGCCCTCTTCGCTTTTGCCATCTGTATGATGGGAGCTCATTCCATGATTTTTCTCAAATTCTTTCCTTTTCTTTTTTTTCCATATACACACTAGACCGAGAGGCTTCAGCTGCAACTCCACTCCAAAATGTCACGACATAGCCACGGCCTGACCGTCACACAGCTTGAGGTATAGTGATTGCGATTTATTATGCTATAGTAGCTAGTATGTGAATTAAATCCCAAAATTTCCAGCGATGCGCTGCTTCCGCCGTCCCCTTAAAGAGTGAAATCCGATGAAAAGAAAACGGATAAGTAGCGGAAACATCCTTTGACGTGCTGATTGATTGGTAAATGTGTTCTGCACCTCTCAGCCCAAGAATGGTGGAAAGAAGCGAAGATGCTTACAGCCGAAGATTTGTCAGCCGGGCTGTGATTGGACCAGCAAGACGACGGTCAACCTCGGGATCCCCGTGGCAAACGCCAGGGGCTACCAACCTCAGAAACAAAACTCCACAATCAGCAGCCCCCATAATATATCCCAACTTCTTCCCTCAACTGAAGCTACGGGCGAAGGACGAGTATCTACGGCCACCAAACTTTCAGCTAGCATTATAAAATTGATCTGGTGATCTTAATAGAAGGAATATCAATATACGCAATCCGACATGTCGTTTTTGGGTGGGCCCGAATGCTCGACGGGGAGAAATCCCCTGGCAGCACTTAAGACGTTCACCACGGCAGACCATTCCCTCCAGCAGGACCGTGTGGTAGCGGGGAAGCCTATGGCAGCGAGTGGGGGCCTAAGAACTCAGGGTGGTGAGATGGGGCAGTTGGACAACCAGGTTAGCATACCCATCCAGGTTCCCTTCCCCAAATCCCACGGTTGAGAATCGAGAAGAGCATAATATGTATCACAATGCAAACTGCCTTCTCAGGATTCAACTTGGCGGTGATTGCTTGCGCCGCCCTGGTCAACATGAAGCTTAGAAAACTCGGAATTGTGAAGTTGACTTTGCTATAGTTCAATGACTTCCACATCCAACAAGGTGCCAACAGTGCCTTTAATTTTGATGATATGCGAGGAGCAATACATGAGGAATTCCGGCATCACGCTCCTATGCTCAGTGGATCGATGACTGCGGATAGCTGGAGCACAGAATTCAACTCCATGACGCCGATGGAACAAGCTCGTATGCCTGCTGCCTTAAGGCCCGGCCCGGAACTCAATCCAGCCGAGTTCGAAGCTTTCCAGCACTCCGTGCGGCCGCAACCTACTAGAATGGTTACTCCTACTGCAGCCCCGGGAGCTCAAAGCCAGTTTTACCGACCACAGCAGTTCCAGGGTTACCAACATTTCAATCAAATGGGAAGATTCCAAAACCACTCTCAATTACATCTTCACAATCCACCTGTTGTCCAACAGCAGCAGCAACAGGGCAAGGGTAAGGAAAAGATGGTGGAGTTAGATGAACAAAATTGGGCAGCTCAATTCGATGCTATGGATAAAGTTGAGGTTTTAGATGAGGAAACTATGAACAAGAATATCGATGCGGAACTACAGCGGCAGGGTGATGGAATTTTTGGTGACTTCCATGGTGATTTCCAGTCTGTATGGAAGGGCATTGAGGATGAGCGGTTGGCGAATGGCTTGACCGATATTAATCCGGATTGGATTTCTGAGTTTGATTCCCAGAAGACCTGGTCCACTGATTTGTCTTCAACCAAAAGTATGCCAAACAGTGGGGAGTATCTATTCGAGCAGGATAACCCGTATATGAGTCTCGACGATCCATTCCAAGAGGGGAAGAGATTGATGGAGTCCGGTGGGAACTTATCACTAGCCGCTTTGGCTTTCGAGGCTGCAGTGCAGAAGAAGGCGGACCATGTGGAGGCATGGACGTTCCTTGGAAACTGCCAGGCACAAAATGAAAAGGAGACACCAGCCATAAGAGCATTGGAGACTGCGTTGAGGCTGGATCCTCAGAACTTGACCGCAATGATGGTACTCTCTGCTTCCTCATCCTTCATATGACGAGTTACTAATTTTGTGAAGGGCCTGGCTGTGTCATACACCAACGAAGGTTACGATACCACCGCCTATTCTACCCTTGAGCGATGGCTTGGCACCAAGTACCCAGAACTCACCAAAGAATCTCCTCCAACCACCAACATCGACCGCCAAACCCTCCACCAGCGTGTCATCGACCTATTCATCCGCGCCGCTCAGCTCTCCCCCGAAGGTCAGCAAATGGATTCAGACGTCCAAGTTGGTCTCGGTGTCCTATTCTACGGGGACGAGGAATATGACAAGGCCGTAGACTGCTTCAACGCCGCCCTCATATACGACTACGACGCTAGAGATAAGAACCACCTTTTATGGAACCGTCTTGGAGCTACTCTTGCAAATTCCGGTCGATCAGAAGAGGCTATCAATGCCTATGAGAGGGCGTTGACGATAAATCCGAACTTTGTCAGGGCAAGGTATAATCTTGGTGTTTCTTGCATTAATATTGGATGCTTTGAGCAAGCAGCACAGCATCTCCTCGGGGCTCTGGCTATGCATAAGGTCGCAGAGGATAAGGCCAGGAGTGATGCGCAGAGTATGGGCATGGATCCAGATAGGATTACTCATAACCAGTCTACCAATTTGTTTGATACTCTTAGGAGGGTATTCTCGCAGATGGGCAGGAAGGATCTGGCGGATAGGGTAATGAATGGGATGGATGTTGACGTTTTCAGACAGGAGTTTGAGTTTTAATGTCGGTTGCGGTGGGGGAGAATCACAGTCACAAACTACAGATAGTAGTGCTGGTAGTGGCGGTGGTGATGATGGTGGTGCTAGGCATAGATGCAGATGCCGGGTATGTGCTTTGAGAGTCGAAGCGAGAGGAGGAACTGCAAGCTGTGAAAGCAAGTTTTTGGTTTAGTCATCCTTGAGCGTGTTATGTTTCTCTTCTGCGTTCATATAATCTCTTGTTTTCTTTTTATCTTTTTTTATATTTATCACAGGTGGGCAAATTCCCAATGTAGATTGATGGACGCACAATACAAGGGAGTTTTCATAATGGATTAAATGGGAGTGTTATTGGTGACGACGAGACGAGGACTACATGCAGGTAAAAACTTGCGTTCTCTTGAATCTGCAAAACAAAAGATAGTGTGGTCACGGTGAGACTCGAACTCACAACCCTCGCGTTATTAGCACGATGCTCTGCCGATTGAGCCACGCGACCTTGTACTTATACATTTATAGGATGCTTGCTAAGATTAGATGGATATATTTTACCCAATGGGCATAATATGTAAGAGAACAATGCAGTAGCAGAAGCATGATATGGTATGTATAAAATTATTCCCGAACCCCCGAAAGAGCCAAAAATAATGGTCACGGTGAGACGGAACCCACAAATCCCACACTTCATACTAACATGATACTCTGCCGATTGAGGCACGCGACCTTTGGTTCATATATCCAATCAGCACGAGTTTGCGAAAACTGCCATTTTATGCTCATTTATTTCCACTTGCCAATTCGCTAATAGTATCCACCTGGCACTTGGTAGCTTGAACCTTTCCCTCCATCCTCCTCTATCTGGATAATCCCCACTGGGCCAGTCCGGGTGCTGGGAATACTCAATTGTGCCTTTCACGCCACCTCTGCATAGTGTATTAATACTCTCATTTCCAAGCTTCACTGGAGAGAAAGCATTGACATCGTGGATCTCCTGCCAACCAGGATCTTGCTGACGACAGAATTCGTCGCGGGGCAAAGACAAGTTTATCGTTTGTCTTGCTCAATATATCTGGGCTGGAGTTCCGAGTGGATACTAAATGGGTCTAGGCTGGGTGGTAATGCGCTGGTCAGTTTTGCGTTGGGCTTGAATTTGATGATAAGGATTGGGGGGAAGGCTCTCCAAAGCGGGAGTTTCTCCATTCGACTTGCTAGGGTTTGATTTTCCTTGTCATCGTTGAGAAGGTGGTGGGTGTTGGTGCCCCGACAAATTCTTTGCCGAGTTTAATCCAGCCTAGGCCTTCTCCGAGCCGGCCTTGAACTGCGGCGTCTACACTGAGGAATTGGCAGCCTCGAGCTTTGGCTACCTTTGAGATCCTCGGGATAACGCACGTATTCTTCATTTATGGCTCCGGCTCGGATTAGACCAGAGATGACACATTGTGCTCGAACTGTGTGTTCGGAAGCGGCGATACATAATGGGGAATATAGCATTGCCTTCACTCCGGTAGAAAGGGGGGGGGACTGTAGCTGTATAGATACTTCTTTTGAATAGATGTCATTGTTCTTCTTCGGTCAGGATATGCCAGTTATCGCGAGATATTTTGCATACGGGTCGGTTCTTAGGACAGCAAGGAGGGTTGCAGAACCAAGTGATATCGAAGCTAGTGAGGACAGCATCGGTTCGCAGATATTGACTGAAATTGAGTACTTCCGATCCCCGGCGGTTGCTAGAGAGATTCTGAACAACTGCAAAGAAACCAATCTCTATTGCATTCACCCATCCGGAGATCTTGCTAACCTCTCTGGACTTCCGGTTTCCGCACTCAAGCTTCTCCCTTCGTTGCTGCAATCTCGACCCGATCGCTTTTTTACGGAAGCCCTAATCGGTGACCGCATGTGCAGATTTTTCTCTTCGTCATTGCTGTGTTGATGGGTTAAGGTCACAAAGAAACGTTATTTTCAATTTGGTCGAGCTCACATGATGTATTCCGTGTGCCAAGAATGGCAAGTTGCCAAGACTGATAAGTATCGTGTGTTGGAATTGTTGAAAAGCACGTGAGTTCACATATGTCTGCCACTCATGTCATTGCGGCTACTCAGGTCATACAATGACATTCATTAACATATGTCATGTCTGCCACTCATGTCATTGCGGCTACTCAGGTCATACAATGACATTCATTAACATATGTCATGTCTGCCACCGATATCATGTCGGCCACTCATGTTATTGCGACACTCACTCACATATCTCCAGCATTTCCTGCTTTCCAGCAATACTTAGTCTTTAGCATTATCCCTTAAGTGTATATAGAGCTGGCCTGACTGCCTCTTCTTTAGAGGTTAAGGGATAAGCAACTCATACGTTCTCGTACAACTCATACGTTCTCATACTGGTGAAGTGACTCTTCGTTGATCATTAGCTATCTTATCCGCTCGCTAGTGTTGCTACTTCTACAAGGTCATTCCAACAGGTTATGACCCCCGGTGCACGCGCAAGATAGTATTCACCACAACTCCTCTACACGAGAACTCCATAACGAACTCCTCTCTACGAGAACTTCATAACGATCTTCTTTAACATGGAAGAAACATCACCCGCAATGACTGTTGCTAGCAGCTCTCAAATCAAGTTGCACCCGCAACGACTTCTGCTACAACGACTCCTGCAACCACAATCTCTCTACCTCCTATCATCTCTCCCTTTCCCAGGTCTTTTGCTCTCTCAAAAGACTTTCGCCCTGAAGTTAAGCTCAATGGCATTGAGCCATTCGAGGGGTTTAAGAATTATGAGAACTGGGCATCTCAGATGATCATGGTATTTTATACCATAAATGTATTGGATATCGTTGTTGATAGTGTTCAACCCTCTCACAGCAAGCATATATTGACCAATTGCTCCTAAAATTTGGACTGCAGGATTGCAACCCGGTCTCTCTTCCCATGGATCCCAGCAGATTGAAGAATTCCTTAACGGTAAATATATGCTTATTAGCTAGCTGGACCCTATAAATGGACGGGGATTCTGTATAACCAACGAATATTGCTGTTTTAGCTCTTGGCTGGAGCTTGCTTCCAGGAGGCCTGCGTTCTACAGGTATATGGATGTAGCAGATGCTGCCAAAGGGCTTGAGATGAGCAATAGAAGGTTGTACATTATGCAGCATCTCAAAGGGGGTTTTTCTCTGAGGAAGCTGAGAATGGGGTAAGTGATTACGGATGTAGACGGTGGCTAGACATGCTTCTGCCCAAAGGCGCGGGTCTGCAGAGCTGCCAGCTTCTGCAGAGATACCGTTAGCTGAGTTTAGGTCAATTAGCATGCTGCGGACCATTGTCTGTATTGTTCTATTATAGCGCTCTGGGACCCCATTTAACTGATGGGAATATGGAGGTGTATAGATATGCTGAATCCCCTTGATTCTTAGATATTTGTCAGCTTCTATATACTCTCCACCATTGTCAGTAATCATGCTTAAGACAGTGATATTATACTGCCTTTCCATGAGGGTAATATATTTCTGAATGATCTGTTGAGCATCCGGAGATTTGTTCTTTAAGAAGTATATCCAACCCATCCTGGTAAAATCATCAATAAAAGTAATGTAATATTATGAGTTTCCGAAGGAAGGTATAGATTGCTTTCCACTCAGATCGCTGTATATCAGCTGGAAAGAGCGAGTGGATCTGCCTTGAGTAAGGCTCTGTGGGACTGCGTTCACGGATTTAGCCATAATACAAGATCTGCAGAAGAATTCAGCAGGCATAGGGGTAGGAGCGATCCATCCATATATGCCTTGTGAGTCATTTTGCTCGAATGAGCTAGAGATCTGTGCCAAAAATCATAAGAATGTATTGCCTGCGTTTTGGGCTTTTTGGCTTGTTTGGTGGCTTCCGTTGCAGTTTCGAGGGCTCTTTTGGAGGAGGTTCGGAGGCCTGATTAGAGGGCATTCCGATAACCTTATTAGAGGGTATTGCCTGATTAGAGGGAATTGCCGCAGCGACCTGATTAGAGGGTATTGCCTGATTAGAGGGAATTGCCGCAGCGACCTGATTAGAGGGTATTGCCTGATTAGAGGGAATTGCCGCAGCGACCTGATTAGAGGCAAGCAACGAGCTGTTTGTATGTTCGATAATAAAGGGGAGATTGCCTTTGAATTCGGCCATAAATACAGGTTGCTCGGTTTCCTCCTCAGAAGTAATAGTAGAATTGCCTGAAAACATAGAATTGTCGGAAGACACAGAATTGGCAGAACAACAAGCAGAACGTAACACAACAATCTTATTGCCATACGCTTTCATCATAAATCCCTTATTCCTTAATACATTCCATGAAACAAGCGAATGACCTAGTAAAGGAACGTAAAGCACGGCAGTAAGACGAACGATTCTGTGAACATTATTTGGAAGAAGGCAGTTCAGTAAGACTGAACCAATTCCTTCCACAGAGAGAGTGTTATCCCCTCCGACATTCACAGTTCCAGAACTCTGCTGTAAGTGCTCAAATCGTTCTATATTAGAGGTCATATGAGCTGTTGCACATGTATCAAGCTTCCAGGAGTATGAATTTGTACTGACATGAGCAAGGTCAACAGCAAGGTCAACATCCATTGCCTCAGTAACGAGAGCAGTTGCAATAAGACCTTGGTTAGGTTGCTGGTTGTTGCCAGCATTGTCCTTGTTCGCCTTATCCTGCTTGCGAGCTTGATCTCGCTTGAGTTTTCGGCATTCTTGCCAGTTATGGCCGTTGGAGATTCCTCCATGTTTCTTGCAGTAAGTGCAGGTCTTCTCACTATTCTGCTCTTTTGTGCCCGAAGGGCGTTTTTGGTCTTTCTTAGACCAGAGCCTGAGTTAACAGAGCTGCGTTAGGTAGGTTAACTGAGAGATCTAATTGATTATTGGATGCGAGTCCCAGAAAATGATGTCTGACTTCTGTATATGTCAGATTAGCTTTGGTAGTCAAATTATCCACCGGATTGGGATACTCATGGCTTAAAGCCGCCAATAAGAAATCCCGCTTTGCCTTGTCTGCTTCTAGGAATTTTCTGAGCATTTGCCTATACTCATCAGGACCAGTTGCCATTTGATAGACCCTGTTCCATTGACTGTTGAATTTATCTAAAAATTCTGATATAGGCTTGCCTTTTTCAAGTTTCCCAGAGAAAAGAACACCGAGGCAAGCGACTTGGTGAACAAATGAAAAAGCAGTGTCTTTAAAACAAGTCTCTCTTAAGTACTTCCAAATATCATGAGGTGATCTGTATTTAGACACCTTATTCAGAAGAGGGTTGCTAATAACTCGAATAAGGATTAGCATTGCCTGTTTTGAAAGAGACATAAACCCCTCCTGTTCAGCTGAAGATGCATTGGGATCGGTTGAACACCGTCAACAACGATATCCAATACATTTATGGTATAAAATACCATGGTCATCTGAGATGCCCAGTTCTCATAATTCTTAAACCCCTCGAGCGGCTCAATGCCATTGAGCTTAACTTCAGGGCGAAAGTCTTTTGAGAGAGCAAAAGACCTGGGAAAGGGAGAGATGATAGGAGGTAGAGAGATTGTAGTTGCAGGAGTCGTTGTAACAGAAGTCGTTGGAATGACCTTGTAGGAGTAGCAACACTAGTGAGCGGATAAGATAGCTAATGATCAACGAAGAGTCACTTCACCAGTATGAGAACATATGAGTTGTACGAGAACGTATGAGTTGCTTATCCCTTAACCTCTAAAGAAGAGGCAGTCAGGCCAGCTCTATATACACTTAAGGGATAATGCTAAAGACTAAGTATTGCTGGAAAGCAGGAAATGCTGGAGATACGTGAGTGAGTGTCGCAATAACATGAGTGGCCGACATGACATCGGTGGCAGACATGACATATGTTAATGAATGTCATTGTATGACCTGAGTAGCCGCAATGACATGAGTGGCAGACATATGTGAACTCACGTGCTTTTCAACACCCCTCCTCAGCAGATACTGCTGAATAGCAAGACGAACATGATTAGTCTTATTAAAAAACCTCAAAACCCAGTAGGAAAAAGCAGGTGAAAAGAGTGCTAATCAAGATGTTCGCATTATTTGTTCCCTTAGAGTAAGAAAATGAGGCCGTGGCAGTGGCTTTGTGCAGATATCAGCTAAGTTGCTGTTACCTGGTATCCATAAGACGTTGATTTTGCCTGTTTCCACAAGATCTCTGATGTGGTGGTAGGCAACGTCTATATGTTTGCTTTGTCACTGATACGGGGATTGTCTGTAAGATCAATAGTCCCGTTATTGTCAGCGTTTAAAGCAGAAGGAATCACAACACAGAGTTCATTCAGTGCATTCTGCAACCAAATTAGCTGTTTGGAAGAGGTAGAAAGAGCGATATATTCAGCCTCGACCGTAGAGGTTGAAACACAACGTTGCTTTACCGATCTCCA